>JAUBOC010000043.1:17105150-17129698 GCA_032275365.1 Anablepsoides cearensis
TGAATAATCCCATGTTTCTGTCCTAATTGTTTTTGTAATATAAAGTCAAAACTTGGTCTATTTCATGCTCAGCCTAGCCAGTTATTGAACATATCAGGTCACAGAGGCTAATAAGACCTGTTTTTATTGGAGCAATTCTACATTGACAAACGAACTGCATTTACTTTGTCCCTGCCTTGCTTATTATCAGTAACTTGTAATATAAATATGCTAATCGGCTGCTTGAACTTTACAATCCTGCGTTGAGGCTATTCATCTCTTTTAAAGTGTTCATTTACATGTGGAGCGCCCCCCCATGCATCAAACCGTGTCATTTTGAAAGCAAATATTAATCAATTTTGTACTGTGGATTGCCCAGTGTGTGAGACATGCTGTGTCTCAGCTGGGAGTGATGCATGTAAACTCTTCTCCTATCAAACTTCTGATAACTGAGGAGAGGATGTATCTTCATGTATCTTAGAGTTTTAGCATAATAAATGCATGCATGCTCTGTCGTGGTTTGTTGTGTAATCTTTGTAACATTGCTTTGTTTCGCTGAGAAAAGAAGTTTTTTTCTGATGCTATACAGTTTTTTTTTTGTTTGTTTTTTTTTTTGTGTAGATTTAACCAGCTGTTCAGTCATATACGACGCTGGCAACACCACCAAAAATAAAATCCTTTCTATTTGGTGGTGTTAACAGAATTTGATGGACCAGCTGGTGTGTTGGCTTACAGGCAGTGAATCATGGGTTAACGGACACTGACTCATCTATAATGTCTAACTAAGGGCAACATTTTGTTCATAATACCTACTGAGTGACTAATCGTCTTCTTTCATAAACAGACTGAGCTTTGTCTGAGTCACGCTAACTAGTCTTCAGCCAACATAGTTTCTGCTTAGAGAAACCAAGTCATTGACCTCATTCCAGTATTACAGTTCAGTTTCATGTTGCTGTAAAACATTAATCTGCCATGAAAACAAACAGTAAAGATGCCATTTGGTAAGCATTGTAAATCTGATGCAGGATATAAAAGTCTATTAGAAAATGAGTGTTCAAATAGTTATTTTGCTTTATTAAGACATAGAGATTCTGAACAACTGCTGGACACAACTCTATTTGTCTGATGGCTAAATATTTCATAAACCAGAGGATGGATTTTAATAAAACTCGCAAAAATTAATTACTAAATATATATTTACTAATGATGAACTTTTGGAGTCAACTTAATTCAAAATGGCTGCAACAGCTAATTAACCATAGTCTACACAAATAATGCCTATAACTTATTCAGTTTTACAGATTAATCTCAAATTTGCTGTGGTAGAGCTGTGTGGATCGATACTGAAACATTGATACGACAGATACCAGAACTTTATACTCTAAAATTAATTCTAAAACCAAAATATCAATGCTTTGATACTTCAGTCATTTCAGGAAAAGCATATCATTAATTGAAACATAGTGGAAAGAAATAAATGATTAAAATCTTGTCTAAATCATGTTCAGTTGGTGGGAACTACTTTTTCTTCCGCCTGGGTAATGCGGAAGCTCAGCAGCACCAGCTCAGTCAGTCACTCAGTAAGTGTTATCAGCATGTTCAGTGTGTTTCCATGTTAATATGTTCATGTAATGTAAATTAAAAGGCAATTAAACAATCATTTATTTTATTGGTTATACATTTTTACTTAATTTTCATTGTTTAAAATACATATTTTGTATGATTGTATCCTGTTTAGATTTTTAGTCATATTAGCTCTGATAAATGTAAATGAGGACACAACATCTATTTACTTTTGAGTTTAAAGTGGATAAATAAATTACTGTGATATCTTGTATTCTTAAAGAAGGGGTGATTTGAACTACATTATTTTTATTTTATTTTGTTTAGATCTAGGTGTTTTTGCACAAAGTATCAGTATCACCAGTATTGCCAATACCAGCCTGAGTTTTACTCGGTATCAGAGTTGGAAAGAAAATCTGAGGTATTAAGCATCTAGTAGTAGCTGATAATCGTTGACGACACACACTCTGAACAGATCACATAAGAGCGAGCAGAACATTAATTTTTATTGCCCAAAAGGCTACAACTCAGTTAAAATGGATGTTTATTTTAATTTTGGTTATCTTTAATCACTTAAATGTCATAAAGTATATCACTTTTTTTATTATCATACCAAATATCATGCCAAACATCCACACGTCTGCTCCTGAACATGTTCCGTCAAAGTGGATATGCTGTTGAGTTTAAGGTGGATATATGAAAGCTTGCAAAGTAAACCACTGACTTTACATGTATTATGGCAAAGCTCAAATCAAAGCAGCAGCCGCAACGGCACGAGCTGGAGTTGTATGATAAGATTTTCTGATTGGGTGTATGAATACTACAAGGCCCTGCAGAACCGCTCTGCGCCACTGAGGACTTGACAAGCCATCATACTGAGTAAACACCACAAAAGGCTTGTCTGCTGTTTTTTTTTTTCTTTCTCTGCAAGCCATTGCGACAAAGCTCGCCAAGCAATTTGACAGGCGGCAACAACCATCCTGATAAAGCCAAGGTAGCAACTAAGTAAAAACGTAGCATACAGCAAATACAGCAGCCAGCCTGCCCCCCTCCCATTTCCCTAAGGGCTGCCTCCTACTCAATAGTGTCAGACACAGCAGACAAATGATGATAAAGTGATCCTCTCATGACTTTGACAGGCAGGAAAAGACAGCAGCGAGGCTGGCCCACGCAATAACGCCAGTCACCCGGGCTCAAAGAGGAGCAATGAGACGCGTCTCATCTGCAACAGTGCAGTCGAAGTGAACACCTACGCTCACAATCACCTCGCCAAATTTTGCCAATGACCTGGTAGTGAAGCATGTTGGTGCCGTCAGACCAAGTCAGCAATACTTAAAAAATAAAAATAACTCCTCGATAATTAAATTTACCAGCACTGTCAGGAAGAAATTAACAACTTTTTTATGCAATGTCACTATACAAGTTCTACTTAACACTACTTTGTCACTTTTACGCTGTACTTTACTTTATTTTCTTTTACTTTACTTTACTTTACTTTACAGTGCAGGAAGTGGCAAAATTCTAGTGTGCTTGTATAAAAAAACTTAAAATAAATAATCCAACAATACAATCAGCTGATCATAAAATTATGAAATACTATCATTTAAAAAGAAAGATAAACAAAAAATAACACATGAAAACAGCCTTTTCAAACATATGAATGAGAGTTTGAATATAATCTGTAATAATGATAAAAGTCACAATCACACCTCGTACAGTTTTAGATAACTTTTAAACTCTTTCACTGAAGAAATAGTTTTTCTGTTTGTTAAAGTCTTTGTAAGATCACTCAACACCTATTTATTTATTTATTCTTGTTTAAATATGAGTCAAACTGCGATAAAATTAGTCATTTTTAGTCCTGGCATAAAGGCAAGCAAACACATCTGACCATTTTTTTGTTTGTTTTGTTTTGTTTTGTTTTGTTTTAGGAAAGTAAGTACCATAAAATGAACATTACTTTTACTTTCTCCTTTGATCAAACAGGTGACTTTAACACACCTAAACACCCACAGTTGATCAGAAAAAGAGCAACAGGGCCAAAAGCAGAGTGGCTGAGGCAGGAGGTTAAGAATGTAATATCAAAGAGAGAGACAGCACAATTGTCTCCCGCGCACAATAGTCTCCAGGAGCAGACAGCCTCAGACATTTCAACACAAGCAATCCATTCCTCTGTTAATTATAGTCATATTGCTGTATTGAAGTTCAGTGTTCCTTAACATATTCTTTGCTTTGAATCCCTTTTGTCTCAGGTAATGGAATGTCAGCCCCGTGTGATTCCTGTGTGTTGCAGAGTGTTGATCAAAGTGACCTCTGCACCTCTCTGCTCTCGCAAATCAATACGCGCACTCAACGGGAGCTGACAGAGCCAGGCACAACATATAATAAATGACAATTCGCCATCGCGACGGCGAGAGCATATCTGACAACTGCTGCTCATAGCAGTCATTTTCATGCGGTGCCAAGCTGTTATGTTCAAAGTGGGATTCATTTGCCGGGACTGTCTCACACAGATGCTGATATTACAAGGCTGACTTGTAAGCACCTCATCCCCCAGTCATACGTTCCTGCTGAAGCTGTCCCAGACAAGTGCTGACAGAGGCAGCGGTATTACAGTTGTATCTTTTTATTGTTGTTGTCTTTCAAAGGGAGCTTATATTGAAAGCAATTTTCCTCTTAAGGGAGCAAATTGTTCGCAGAAAATTGTAACTGCCATCGCTTGGAGATGATTGGATGCATCTTTTGGTGTTGGCAGCAAAGAATAGAGGAATTTCATATGCAGGAGCGGAAAGGAAGGGGGAAAAAGGAAAGAAAAGAAAAAAAGGAGCAGCACATATTAAAGGATGTGTTGTGAAAAATGAGTGTGAATTTTCACACGCTCCGGATGATGGAAATGGCTGCTGTTTTGCCAGGTGGTTGGGGGGGGGGGGGGGGAACAAAATCTGAGGTGTGTGTTTGTTTTTTCATACAAAGAGGTAGGGGTGAAAGTGTGGTGAGGTTTAAAGATGAAGCTTTTATTAGAAACTACATTTTGAAAACAGAAAAATTGGTTATTTTTGTAGACCTTTCGCTTTGTAAGTTTCAAGAGAATTGTTGTTCTGCTGGCAACACTTTCCGGTTGTGATTTGATTTTAAAACAAGCTCATAAGGTGTTTGTTCATTTAATACAAGGGGGGCCTTTCCTAAGAAGCTCGTTTAAAAGTGACTTTTTGGATCCAAATATCCTTTAAAGACGTGTCTTTTCAGATCTACAGTACTAAACATTACTGTTAACATGTTGCAATGAATTCATGGTCTATCATCCTCCTATCAAAGTCACCACAGAGAAAATCATTCAACTAGTTTCTACTTTCATTATTATTATTATTGGTTATTAGAAAGTCTTTACTCATAAGCAGGAAACAAGGTCCAGTTGTTGGACTTGGTTTAGCAAAGACGATATTAGGGATTAGAAATTAAAACAGTTTTCAGGCACACAGTAAATATATCATTTTGAAGGGTGTTTTAGTGATACATAAACAGGAGTTTTGCTTATGACCAACAAAGTCAACATATTTGTTCAAATGTTTTTTTCAAGACAGTTTTCTATAGTTTTTGTTAGTTTCTTGGTTTGACTCCTTCAGCCAGGAACAACTGAGAGATGTGAGACAGGGGAAAGAAAGTGTGCTATAATATCAACACATTTTACAATCCATTTATTCAGTTAAATTATGAAAGATTTTTTTTTTAAATTGTTAAATCCCCAAAAGTTTCAATGTGGAATTCAGTCTTTTCTGTATTCTGAATGTTTTTTTTCCTTTTGGGATTTTCAAGCTATTTCAATAAACTAACCTTTCCTACTGACATCAGGAATGTAAGCAAAACGGTTCTACTCAAAGCAATTTCTATTTTTTATTAGCTTGTCGAAATCAAATATTCGAAGGTGAATGCTCGCTGAGTCTTTGTTTGTCTTTTGAAAATGCCTTTAATGTAATGTCCCTTAAAAAAAGCCATTTTAAATTGGCAACAATCTGCTTTAGTCTCAGCACCATGCAGATTAGCTGTTAGCTTGTCAATCGCTTCTGAATTAAAATCTCTTTAGGCATTTCTATCCCAGCCTTGGTTGTGTTTGCTTTGAGCAGAGAACAGCCTTGATGTGGGCAGGATCATAATATTAAACCCACACAAATCTTATTTATTTGCAACAATGGACTTCACCATATTTACCGGATCATCCAGTAACATGATGCTTATGACGCGAGGGCAGGGCGGCAGAGAACGGTAAGCTAATTGTAGCTAATGTTAGCTTCTTGTTGTTTGGCAGCTCGCTACAGTTGTAGTGAAGTTAAAGTTGTGTTAATAAAACCTTACAGTCGCTGTAAGCATTCACATAAAGTTACTCTCATTTGTGTGACGTAACCCTCCCGGTCAGTGAACCAGTCAATGAGCAAAAGTAGCTTACGTCAAATCAGACCAAGCTGGCTTAGAGTACTCAGGGTTCTAGAAGTCAGGGTGAAACTGAGCCATAAGGGCTAATGCAAACACGCTGAATTTAAAAGCTCGGGCCTTGCAGTGCAAAACAGACCTTTTAAAACTGAGGTGATTTTTAGAGTTTTCTACAGCAGGGAAGACACTGACTGCTCGTAAACTCTATACAGAACCCCACTGTAGAAAATCTGAACTGGAAGGCTTTAAAAAAGACTCAGGCTTCTTTATATTAAAAATCTGTTTTTATTTGATAAAATGAAAACATGTTTTAAAATTAGACTAACATGACACAAACTTATTCCAGCTAAGCCCAACAGAAAGGCTCAGTCAGTCTCGCTGAGGTCTCTGCAGATCCTTCCTGCATCGACAGAAACGGGTTCCCAGAGATGCTGCTAATTACCCACAGTACTGACATTTCTCCAACTATAGACAAAATGAATTATGGCAGACTCCATCCAAACTCTCTCTGCACACACTCCTTCCAATAACCCTGTTTGTTTAGCGCGAGCTGGCCTCATCCATTAGGTGTTATTGTTTTTGTCTAAACATGACATTGATTCAATTTACCACCAATCAATTTCAAATGCTTCTGACATTCAGATATGACCTTAAAGCCTGGCAGACCAAGAACTATGATTAGGATTAAACTTTTGTTAATGAGGTGATTTCTCTTCACACGGGGCGGTGTGACACCCCAAACAGGAGTGGTCAGTAAAAATTAGATCAATTATTGGGAATGAAACGGCTCTAACTTGATTACCCCTGCTCTCGCTAATTTGTGTAATTAATAACCTTCTCTCAGCTGCAGAGAGCAGTTTATTAATAACAATCTATATCTGGGCTTCTAAATAAAACGGAGGGACAATCCGTACTGCAGGTAATGTCACAATCAATGGTGCCCAACATGCATGTTAATCACCGCAGTTATTAATTGTTACAGTTGAACCTGAATGCTACATGCTGTCAGCTCCTTTGTCCTATTATGTATAGCAATCAGAGGATTGAAAATGGCAAATCTAATTAGCCATTCAGCGAGCAGACTGGGAATCCAAATGAGACGGTATCACCCCTGACAGCTGGCAGCTGAGGCGCCGTTCACACTGGGCCGCGAACAAAACCAGCATTATCCACTGCCCCGGGAACAACAGGAAAAGGCATGTATCGCAAACTAATAAATACATTCACAGCGGCGGCCTGCCATATCGCACAATGGTCTAATGAAATGCCTGCTTGATGCCTTTGTTTGGGTACAAGGAGTGTTTATGCGTTTATCTGTACAGGGAGCTCCTCATCCATCCAGCAGGCCGTCATTTTCAGGCCTCACTGTGCCAACAGGGACCCGCACTTTGCCAGAAATAACAAAGATATAGTTTTATGGAGAAAAGGGGTCTCTTGTGTCTGTTTTGAAATCATTTGGGGTTTCAGCTTATTTACGTACAAGTTGTGTTATACTGACATTATGATAACAGAGTATCCTGAAAGGCATTTTAAATAATCTGTTAGGTATTTTGATCTGAGAGTGAAGTTTTGGGTATTTTAATGAAATGACATATAGTGAGATAAGGGGATAAAACACTGCTTAAACTCTTGAGATTTCACAGCAAAATTGTCCTCTGATCCACACGTCCCTTTGAGTACATTCATTCTGTCATTTTAGCTTCAGTTTCTAAGATATGGAAAAGAGAGGTTATAAAAAAGGCAATCGATGAGGAAACAGAACACAGCTGTCTTTGTCCAACACAACCCTGACAGTCGTCTTCCTGTCATTACACTGGAGAAAAGCACATGTAGTTAGCAAAAACAGAAATGGTTTTCTCTTATCAGAAAGAACATATTGTGTCTGAAGATTTTATCAGAAGTTGCTTCTTCTGAACATTTCTATCAACCATTGCTGAAATGATGGAAGGTGATCCACGACTCATTGATTTTGCAGTATTAGGAGCATCAAGCTGCTGGATGAAATGACAGTTTTATGTGCAGACGGCTCCAGGTTGGAATTTAAAGTTTGCATGCAAAGAGAAGAGAAGAGCAGCTCTGGAAAGCCTCATGTCGTACAAGAGCTCTTGTTTTACAGTACGTTTTGGGGGGAAAAAAACTACAACTATTTTAACCAATAATAATGATATAAAGAAACACTTTATATAGTTTATTTTTTAATTAGCATTTGATAGTTTAAAAGCTAGTTAGAGATAGTAGCTTCATCCAAATACTAATATCTTCAAAAAAATAATCCAATTACTTTATACATTTCAGTTAAATTCACCTTTAAAAGGGAATATCCTCCAAAATCCACTTGTTTAGCCGTTAAATGTATTTTGTTGTTTACTTGAAGTTTCTAGGAGTGCAGAAAAGTTTCATTTATTTTCTCCAGGTGCTGTCTATATCTTTATATTCTGTTTGGGTCATCATTTTTAAACCGTTCAATTTTTTTCTATTTTTTATGACATTTTTACATTATCTTTTAGCAACAAAACTGCCAAATAAGGTCTGGACTTACCAACTACAATTTCATCATTTTCATTCATTAAACTGTAAATAAAAGGGTTCTGCACCGCAAGATATACTTAAATACCCTCTATCAATCTAGAAAGGACCACTCTGGGAGCTTGAAGGGAGACATTTAAAGAGACAGCCTAAAAATGAGTTGATCTGAGACACACCTGCAGAAAGGGGGGAAAGAGGGGCGGAATTCAGACCAAAGCATTACAGTTCCATTTCATATAAACCCCAAGTGAATGATTTTAATGTGTACAAGAAAGATTTAAAAGTATGAAATGACTCCTTTAAAGTGTATACAATTTTGTTGGAAAAGTGCTTTTTTTACTCTTTAATCAGCTACTCGTCTCTTCATTTGCAAAATCAGACCGTTTTATACAACATTACTCCAGATAATAATATAAAGTTATTTACAGAAAAGAAAAAACAAACCCATATCTACCCAGAAAAAAAATGTTAAATTAAAGACAACTGTAAGAACTGAAGGTGCTCTGGAAATGCCAAAAAAAAAAAAAGGTAGAAATTGGAATTTAAAAACAAAACCTTAATGGTTAAATCATGAGTATAAAAAAAAAACAAATAAAATCAATCAATATATAAAAAGTAAACTAAAAGCTATATTTTACTTTCAGAAAAAAAGCTATAAACAAACAATGAGTTATAACTGCTAAAAGTAAATTTAATAGTGTAAAATAACATATGTAAATAGATAAAACAGTATAAATACTGACTTAATAAAGCAATGTTTAAATTAATAAAACAGAATGACATAAGATGGTGTAACAGGACGCCCTGACAGATTTCATACATGAAGTTTTCCACACAGTCATCCATATTTAAAGGAGCCAGCAGCTTCTGCCTTCATCCACAGAGCACCTGTAAATAATGCAGCGTTAAAGGTGGCAGCCAGGTGGGAATTACACTGCGAACAGGCGGAAGGACCCCCCGCTCCCACGCACAAACTACAACACGTCTCGCCATCCGCATTCTTAACACCACAGGTGCTGAGCTCCACTCCACTGTGGGGCGGGGGGTGCGGGGGGATGGAGGGGCCGCCGGCCTCTCCTCTCCCATCCTCTCGCCATACTCAAAGCAGTGATGGGCAATAAAAGCACTTCACACCTTAAGTGAAAGATACGACTTTAAATATTTTACACACATTCTGCATATGCAATTTATCCACAGCTGGCTGTTAGGAGCAACAACATCTGGTAGCTGTTGCTTTAGAGGCAATTAATTCTTCGTCCAAGTGTACAGGTCCTTTCTGGAAATGTGAGAGAATGACTGATGTGTTACTTAGACGAGCACAAATTACAAGTTCACGGGGTAGTCTGGTAACGTCATAAAAGTACAACAGCAGCGTGCGCGCTGTAAGCTCCTTAATGTAAATTTTACATCAAAGTCATCAAAAAGTGACTTGAAACATCAACTGGTTTTAATACAGTTTAGAAAAGTAGAAGAAGAAACTTAAAAAGAGCCCAGGAGCAAAGTTTTGGTGGGAATTTTCCTCTTTGATTTGATCTTTCCACTGATTGTTAAAACTTTTTCTCCGGAAATCATTCTGTAATGCAAACAATGACCCTACACCTCACTTAATCCTGATGTGGTTGTAAAAACCTTTTGTTCATGTTTCGAATTCCACAATATTCCTTTGCGAGCTCACAGATCTGTTTGTTTTAAAGATTATTATTGGTCAATCTCTCAAATAACCAACAAAAGCAAACCAGTTTCTTCTGTCTGACTGTATTATTCTGTAATATTATGGTCAAAGCCTAAACTTTAGAGATGTTTTGATTACATTTTTCAACTTGATTAGACTCAAAAACTACTTTTTTGTTCAATTTCATGAACTAGTGATTAGAATTTTTTTCCCCTAAACATAAAAAGATCATGTTTTCTTAGTGAACAAAAATGATCTCGATTTTCTGTTATGATTATAGAAAATTTGACAATTTTCAAGACTCAATGTAATCAGCACCAAGGATGTCGGATAACATAACGGTTTATTTTAAAAAAAAGAAGAGTTTTTGTCCTGATAAAAACAGTGAGGGATGACTGAAATGCTAATTTTGTGTCCAGACAACACAAGCCAGAGGCACTCGAGTCGTCCTGCTGATGAATCAAATGGATAGATCTGCCTAATGTCTGGGTGTAATTTTGGAGGGGCATGTGTCCGTGGAAAAGAAACCGATCAGGATAATGGTGAAAAATAACTGTCTTTTCAGTCCTGGAGGAAAAAGAAAGTAAAAAAAAATAAAAAAAAAACAAGGCTAAGATTTTAAGATAGCTAGAAGTGAGTGAATAACTTCAGAGTTAATACTTTTGGCAATAAACATTTAGGTTGATTACACTAGTTTGACTTCATCAGAAATTGACCTTTGAAGGCACTAAATAAAACCAGTTACCGTGATGGAGTTAAAACAACACCGAAGTGGTATATTGAGTTAGAACTGATTGGCTTAAAAACGTTCAAGCTGCGCTCTTTTTCATCTTTAGTGCCGGAAATCACTGCTTTCCTGTTGTCGGAAAGGCTTTAAACATTTACCTTCCCTCTGCACTGATAGGATTCCTTTGTTTACTGCTTGTCTTTTCCCATGGGAATGAAAGCAGATTGGGAGTTCAATGCTAAGTGCCAACTGCCCTGCATTCCCATGTACTGTAGAACAACAGGGGACACCAGATTGCTTTTACGAGGCGGCGTTCGCTGCGAACGTACTGCCACCAAGGCCTGCGTCCAGCGGCGGTGGAAGCAGAAGGCACGGCTCGGAAACCTCGACAAGGTTAGAAAAGAACAAAACAGTCCTCTGCCAGTGAGAAAGAACGGGGAAGGCCGACATTTCGAAATCCACACCAAAATATGAGTTTCTGTTTTGAGAGAGTTTTACAGTTTTAAGGTCAAGACAGTTGTTGTGGTACTTTAAAACAAAAAAAAAATTACTGGAACCGGCTCGTGGATAATCATAATGTATTTCCTTCCTAATGCCTGGGTTTGTTTGGGTTTGGCTGTTGTTTGGGTGAGGCCCCCGGTGCAGGTGAGGTCAGGCTGCAGCAGCGCCGCTCGTTTGCTCCAAGAAGCGGGGAGGGGTTGGGGGGCGGAGGGGGTTAAGGTGTTAGGTGGACACCGGTTGTACTGGCTGTTTATCATAAACACAGCCTAGCCCAGAGAGGTCCATCTGCTTTGATTTTATTTAGTGATTCCCCCCAGGGACCCTGAGCTGGAGCGAGAATAACAATACTCCAGCCCATCTGTTCCCGCAGAAACCAGCCCCGGCTAAATTACCACACACTATGAGCGGCTGGCATATGCTGTGGCATAAAGCTACAAGAGGGCATTGTGCACCAGCTGTTCTGTTGACAAATACTTATCTGGCACTTCTGAACTCAGGTTGCTGAGCTGGTTTCAAGTTTTGAGTACAAACTAAACAGGGTAAGGTGCTGAAAAGGGTTCCAGTGTGAATGTGTGTGTGTGTGTGTGTGTGTGTGTGGTGGGGGGTATGTATAATACATGCTGATTTATCCCTGGGTATCATTTTGTCAGAGACTGTCTGGGGAATTGGGTCACTGGATGAAGATTTAATCTGAACATACAGGACAGAGAGGCGACTAAAACCGGACAAGTGGTCCAAACAGACAATATCTAATCTTTCTCATCCTCCAGCACACACACACACACACACACACAAACATACAGAAAACAGCTTGTAATCATATTGTTATTATGTTTACAGCTCAGTGGATGATCTGAGTGCAGAGGTCTAAATTAGGCTTGATCATAGTAATCCCATCAGTAAGTCATCAGTAATCTGGAGCAACGAACGGCTAAAAATACATCAAACAAAATCTATTTATCATCACTAAACCCAAACTCCAGAAAGGCCGGTCTGACGAACTGCAGCAAAATGATGAGCAACTTTACAAAACTCTGTAGCATCTAGGTTTTAGGAAATATATATAAATATATACATGTTTAACTTCTATAAATAAAAGAATTGTGAAATTAAAGACCTAGCATTCCTTGAAGGGATGCATGTCGTCTGCAACCTTCCACACCACAAATTAAAATCATCATATTTTAAAGGCAGAGTTGAAGTCCTGTTTGTTGAACCTTGACAATAACAGGATGCACAGTGTCGTGCAGTGTTGCAGTATCTCGTGTGATCTGGCATGATCCACTCGATGCTTAGCGCCCACATCAGATTTTAGCTCAGTATTTGTAAATTTCACTGAGCTATAGCTGTTTTTTGTAGACCAAGTTGATTAGCTGTGGTGGTCATCTTGACTCCAAACCTTAATCAGTAGTACATGTAGAGCCAATCATTACTTTGTGAGAGTTTCATTAAAATCTCTTCAGTGGTTCGGTGGTCACTCCCCACAGTGACCCAGAAAGAAAAAAGTGGGTAAAGTCAAATGAATGGTTATTTTTTTAGACCTTTCATTTCATAAACAGGTTGTTTATACTGGAAAAAAAAGTTAAGCCCACATTTAAAAGCTACAAACTGAACCATATTTTTCAGCTGTGTTTGTGTTTAAACACAGTTAGTTGAGCATAAGTTGTTAGACTTAAGATTTTTTTTCCATCTTTATAGAATCTATTACATAGATGTCAAACTTATTTTCACCAAGGGCCACATGAGCATTATGGTGGCCCTTGAAGGGTCAGTTGTTATTAACTTTTGTGTTTAACTTTAACTAAACACAAAAAGTCACATTCTCCATCTCATTGCTACGAATGAGCAATGCTAACAAACAACTGAGCTCTACATGGTATGTCGTGCATTTTAACATGTCCTCTTATAAACACTGAAAAGTTGTCAGACTGACTAAATGTGAAATTTATACAGACATACTATTAAAAGTAAAAATATGCATGTTTTACTCACTGTTGTTTTTTGTTTTATGCAATTACTCATTCATTTATTAATTTATTTGTTTATTAATAAACAAAAGAAAAATCTATATACATAAAAATTTTAACAAATCATAAATGAAATGAAAGGAAGCAGTAAAAAAATCTAGAACGAAGAAAAAAAATCTATACTGTTGAGTAGTGATAAGTAGCTGAACTCTCACATTTTCTGACAGGGAATTCCCACAGTAGGGGTGGTCCAGTTTAAATTTACAACTTGTCAGTAGGAAATTCCCACTTCCCAGTGTAACTGGGCCACAGCAAACACAGCTAACAAAAATGACAGAGATTTCACACAGCGCATTATCGGCTACTTTTGAACCCTGTGCACCTCCACCTAGTGGTGGGATGCCATCATTTGTAGGTAAAATAATCAACATGCATATTGGAAGATGTAGTTAATGGCCAACGATGACTTTAAAGCATTTAAATGGACATCAATACATCGTTGAAGCTCTCAAAGGCCACATAAAATGCTGTGGTGGGCCACGTTTGGCCTGCAGGCCTTGAATTCGACATCTGCACTACATGAAAAATAAATCTAATAAACCCTCAAAGATGGAAGATATAACAGCTATAATCTGAGACTAGATTGTTTTCACATCACATAATATAATTCTTGGTATGAAGTTATGTCAAAAACGACTTGTATTTATGAGGCTGTATAGCTCGGTGGTCAGTGCTGTGATCCTGAGGCTGCATGTTCGAGCCCAGGTTTCATTAGGAAGAGCATCCAGAGTAAAACGATTACCAAATCTACTGTGGTCATTGTGGCGACCACTGATGATGGGAGCAGCATAACAAATGAAGAAAATGCTTGCATTTAATCAAAAATTCAAATTTCAAACTCAAGTTTTTACCAAGAGAAAAATCTGAAGTTTGTGCACTGCAAAAACTGTCTTTCTAACCAAGTTTTAAAATCTTATATCCAGCTAAAAAGTATTTTTGATCTTGTTTTCAGAATGTGTAAGATTATTTGTCTTTTTAGCCTGAAGATTTGACTCAAGTGAAAAATTTCTGCCAATCGAGTAAGAATAATTTACTTGGTAAGATTCTTGAAATAATAAAAAATTGAGTCAAATCAAGTATTTCAACAATCTTACCAAGTAAAATTTTCTTCCTCCATTGGCAGAAATTTTTGACTTAATTTGAGTCAAATCTTCAGGTTAACAAGACAAATCATCTTACACATTCTGAAAACAAGATTAATATTCTGACACAATCAGTTCTTGTTTAGTAAATCAGTCTCAAAACAAGATCAAATAGATTTTTTTTTGGCCGGATATAAGGTTTTAAAACTTGGTTAGAAAGACAGTTTTTGCAGTGTGACTTTCAAAATCATTCCACTTTCTGAGAAAAAGTATTTTGAACATTTAGCAATCTCTAGCTACTAGTAAGGAAAACAGCAGGGATGATGTAGTGTTCAGGATGAACCCTACATGACTGACATGTTAACTGAAGAAACTAGGGATCAAACCTGCAACCTTCCAATTAAAATATAAGCACTGTTTGTGTTGGACTACAACCTATTGATACATATAGTCAGTGAACAAAACAAGTTTAAGAAACAAAAATCCATGTTGACAATGATGCAAAAGTTGTTAGAAGTACTCACCACATGCAGTGAACCTGTCAAAATGAGCTTTATTTTGTTAACATTTACAGGAAACATCACAGACATTAATTTATCACCTGTTACATATGTCTACACTGTACAGATGCAACAGGAAAAAACAAACAAAAACACAATCCCATCCTCCTCTTTTCTTTTTCTGAGACTTGTGTCAAAGTGAACAAGGAGCCGGTCAGTGACGAGCTCCAGCAGTGCAGCGAAGGTTCACACAGGAAGTCCCTCTGTCAGAATCCCTGCGACAGTGGGAACGACCACAGAGCAAACCGGATGAGTCATTTAAAAACCTTACAATGCAATCCGTCATTAAAATGTGATCAGGTTTAGGAAAATATTTAAATATGCTTATATAGATATCTAATGCTGATGCCAACATCTGTATTTGTTGCTTTTAATCAATTCATTGCGATATGTGAAAACCAAGGAAGAACCAGTCTGGATCCGGACTGGTTGGCTGTGAAACTGGAGTATAATGGGATCAAACATAATCAGTTTATTTTGGATCAAAACTCTTGTTAAAATACACATATCTGATGCACCGATGTGCCTCTTCATTATCTGTCTTTTGTTAACTTATCAAAGTGTCCCTATTAACAATCAGTAGTTGGTATAAGACAACATGAAGAACAATAACTCACTTAAATATACAGTGAAAGCGGACAAGAAGTACCCAAATCTTACATTGTCAACCCTGTTTCTTGTTTTTTCCTTTGACTTCAGATGAGTTTTTGTTATGATCAGTGTAATAAATAGTTGTTTGATTATGATGGTTTTGTTATCAGGTGCAAGTTTGGACATAAAACATGTCACACTTTCACAAAAGGCAGAGAGAGAGAGAGAGAGAGAGTCAAGACTTGCTCCTTTTAAAAAATAAAAATAAAAATCAGACCTGCCAGGACAGACAGGGGAAAAGGCTTTGTAAACATAAAACATAATTTAGACACACTCATTAGCAAAATGAGCGAGACGCTTTTTTTTTTTTCCACATCGCACAAGTCTTACCTCGAGAAAAAAAAAAAAAAAGCCTGACTTGTCCAGTTTTTCACCTCATTGAGTCGATGAAGGCGTGGAGCTGTGTGGCGAGCAGCTCCACAACAGAAGCCTTTGTACAAGTCTCCTCTCATGCGTTTATCTGCCACCTCCTCTGCATTAGCCATGCAGAGCGTCTCCCCGCAGCTACAGCACAGCAGCAAATCTGTATTCTGCAACAAAAACTCCCATGTCTCCCGACCGACAAATTAGCACTCGCTGGGACTTCAAATAGGAGAGCTTAAAAAACAGAAGAGAAAAAAATAAATGTTTTCTGATCCACTGTGGCAAAAAAAAAAACTTTTACAACGGCTACATCTTATTCTGCAAAACATGTACTGTAGAGATGTTTTCACACGGCTTTAGGAGGAAATATTCTAACCAGTCGACCAAGAGAAGAACCTGAATCCACACCTGGTTGATGTTTATACTGTTGATGTTGTTAAATGGAGAAATCTACGCCACTAAGAGAGTTTACAGGGTTATTTTTGAACAGCACAAACAGGCTAGACGAGGTTTTTCGCTCCGTGTTGCTTTCTTAAAGCGCGCCACGAGAAGCTCCCATCTTTTACAGTGATTAAGAAAAACACGACTCCTCTTTGCTTAAGGTAAATGAGGTGATCAAGGCCCTCCCCATGAGCTCGCTTTTTGTTTTCGCTGCACATATTCTGTCAGCCGCTGCGACGCGGGGCGGCCTCCTGTTCCGCCGTCGTCTTCCTCCTTCCTGAGCAGGGAGTGAATCCTCATAAAGCCTACCGCCGCTTCATTAACCACCGACCGACACTCAGCTGTGAGACACAGGAAAGCTACATAGGACTACGTGAAGAACACAACACTTGAACTATTTATTACACAGTGCAAATAGGCTTCTCCCGCTCTCTTCCATCTCTCTAACCTCCAGGGGAAAAAAATAATAAAAAATGGTCGGCACTGAGGAGAGGTGGATACTCAGGACAGCGCCCCTGCTGGCAGACGGCTCCTCCTCTGTTAGTTCGTACTTGAAATTTTTGGTCTTTCAGGGAATCTGCGGTCCTCTGGGAGTGGAGATGGAGATGCAGAGGAGCTGAGGAGGCGAGGCAGTCGGGTTCGGGGAAGAGGACTCTACTTGTACAGGCTCATGGTCGGGCTCTGATACATGCACATGTAAGCGTCGCAGAGCAGACGCCTCGCCTGCCCCTGGATGCTTTTGGGGTCCAGGGTGTGCAGCTCCTCTGGGGTCATTTTCAGGTAGGCCTCCACCTCCGGACAGGGAGACACCTGTGGTATGTTGAAACCATTCTGCCCTCCTGCAAAACCACCAGCAGCTTAATTAGGGAAAACACACTGAATGCTGCAAATCACAAAGAGAATTTTAAGGAGTTTTAACAGCTAAAATTATAAATTATACCATTTTTTAAAGTAATTTTAAAACAATAATGTCTTGTGTTAAAGACACCCACCATCACGGTCAGCCATGCTGTCGAAGAAGAGCCAGGCAGAATCGGCGCTGCCGTACTTGACGAAGGCCACGTAGTGACTGGTTTCGATGCAGAGCACAGCAAACAGCTCCATCCTCTGGCGGGGAAAAGTGCCCTGGCGTCCCGTACCGTCCTGGAGCTCCTTGGGGACGGACAGTTTGCTGTGTCGATGGGCTTTCCTCTTCGGGTGAAGGTGAACCTAAATCAGTATAAGCAGATAAAAGCAGTTTGTTAAAAAAAAATATATAAAGAAAAACAAATATGTTTTTTAGTAGAACATCCAGATTATAAATTTAAATAAAAGACCTTTTTATTTAATGTTTTAAATTTAAAATGAAAATTAAGTGTGTTAGACTGCAGGAGAAACTTGTCTTCAGTGGCTAAGAGAACTGTGATTCCTTTGGATTTGGCGCCACCTTGTGGACGAGGCTCAAACGGATGTTGCAATATCTATTGTTTACCTGTGTGTTGCACTTTTCACAGAACTGTTTAATCTTGCCGGCAGTGATATCCCCGTCCTCATAACAGTCTCTGCACTCGTACAGAGCCAGGCCTCCGCAGATACGACATTCCCTCGGAGCTGAAAGATAAACACACACACACAAGTGTAGTTCTATATTAAAAAAGAAAAAAAAATTGTACCTTCTCAGCTGACAGCTCAGAAACTTTATTACAAAATGCCACACAGCTGTGAATCACCAGAACAAAATGAACAATATATATAAATGTTATCTCCGACTCACTGTCTTCAAGGAGGTCTGTGATGTCTAACTCCAAGGAGGGAAAAATCTTGTTGAACATTTTGAAGTCTTTGCCAAAGCGGGGCATCTGGATGATGAGACAAGAGGGAGCCTGTGGGGAGAGAAGAAAAACATAGAGACAGGATAAAATGATGAACACCATCAATGGTTCAGCACATAAATAGGATGGCTACTGCGAAAGTATGGAAAACAAAAAGAGAAGCTGCTTTCAATCAGGGTAAATTGTTGAAAATAAAAAGGTTTGAACAAAATATAATTTACCTCAGCAAACTTGAGGTCGCTGGTAATAAAGGACCATTCTAGGAGCTGCTGGATGGTCGGGACTCCAACCTTATCCTTCTTGTCCATGAAGATCTGGTAAAAATAACAGTCCTGGACCTTCTGACCTGCTGACCTGGGAAACAAATCGAGTTAATTAATTAATTTATTTTTAATGGTACCTATTCAGTCATATTCAAGAGTTTGTTTACAGCTTTTATCTCTAGGATCAATAAAATAGGTCATTTATAAGCTCTTCCAACAAGCTAATAAAATTATGTATCAAACATTTTCTTTTCCGTCTCTGAATATATGCAGTGGTGAGCAGATAACCACGTTGATTCACAGATTTCTGAGATTTCAGAGTATTTCTGCAATCTTTAAATAAAAAAGGGAAGTTTTTTTATAGCGTCAAAGCCAATAGCCACAGCCCCCTTCAAACTCACACAAAAACCTGTTTGTTCCTTTTATTCACTGTTTGTATATTTCAATGGTCAACCAGTCAGGTTTTCTTTCCCAACTTTAAGTTTTTTTTTTTTGGTTTTCCTTTTGAGGTTATAAAAAACAAAAAGGGGGAAGAAGTCATTGTTGAAGTTGGTAAATGTCCAGTTTTACACAACCCTTGAAGGCCACACGCCCAATAGAAACTTTTTTCAGCTTTCACTTAATGGAAAGCTCATGCTGCACGGAGATGATGGCAGAGAAAAATGGCCAAGAAAATCACAAAATTAGCTCCTCAAGTGATAAAATTAAGTTAAAACAAGCAGACCTTTAAACTACGGTTTACAAAATGTTGAAAACCTTTTTTAATAATGAAATAAGAGTTTAACATGAAAAATGATGACGGTTTTACAAGGATTTATGAACACTGCAGCCTAAACAGGTGAGGAGTGATTTTTCTGAAGTGGATTCCTGTTAAAACGTTTTTAAAGAATAATAAATAAGAATTGACTAAATTTGGGAATTAATCTTCCATTATTAGACAGTTTCACTTTGCATTTAAAATGTAAAAATGATAAAACAACTAACTCGAATCAGACCTTTAAAAAGACCCTGTTGCACCTGAGAACTAATAAATAAAGATTTGACTTGGCTTTTGAAATCACACACAAACTGTTTGAACCATTACTTCTGCTCATCTGGACAGTAAAATTAAATCTAAATTTAGCTTTAAGTTTCCTAATGAGACCAGAAAAAGTCCAACACTTGGTCAGCTGTGATCTCGCTGTCGGCAAGTGAAATGAAGCGTGAACAAAAATGTATGATTCAGAGTTAGGCCTGCACTGGATGACATCTGTGAATAAAACGACAGAGTTTTCTAATGACTCAACTGGATTTATATCTCTCTGTGTCATGCAAAGGGATTTGGTGATTTTGACAATACTCACTATTTTACAGAGACAGATGTGTTATTATTTACTGCAAAAACCCACTGAAATGTGTTGTCTTCTTTCCCCTCAGGGTTATATGCTGATAAGCCCTGTGTTCTTAAATAGTCTTTTTACTCGAAGGGATGATTTCACTTCCTCATTACAAGAACTCAGATGACAAATGATTTTAAATACACAGAATGATGCATTTTCATATCTACTAAAGATGAGGAATAAAACGATCCAAAAATGTGAAATCGGCTAATTACAAACAAATTAAATGCATTTTTTAAATTTACTTTACAAGTCTATTTAATTACAGTTTTTTTAAGCACTGTATCTAACATTTAAGCACTTCTCCAACCTTGAGAACACCACAGTAAAACTCCTGCACGTACAGCTTTCTGCCCTGCTTACCGTAGTTTGAGCAACGGGTCCACCCTCAGTATGTGATGGAAGAGGATATTAAGAAACTCCTCAGGATCTGCAGTTCAAAAAACAATAAACGTTGCTATTGATTGTTTATTAAATTGAACTGAACAAACTTGTGTTACTGGAAAACAAAATGCACCTTTTTCTTCAGAGGTAAACCCAGAGGCAGCTTCAACTTTCTCAAGGATCCTCCTGAGCTTCATCACTTTGGTGGCACAAACGTACCCATGTCTGCGGGGCAAAGACAGATGAAGTTAAAGGCTACCTACATGTGTCTGTCGTGTAGTTAAAATAATTAATGAAGTAGAGCACAGATTTTATTAAAACTCTTAGAAACTTATCACTGGACAGGTATCTACAATTGATCTACTTTTAAAGTCAAGTCGATTCAAGATGGCCGCCACATCAAAGTGATCTTAGCAAACACAAAAACAATTACTCCGCTTTTTTTATTGCCCAAAAATGTGTGGTAGTAGCTGAGTTATCCTCACTACGCATTCTAAGCACTAACATATCTCGTCAGAGCTTTGTCTTTAGTTTAATATCTGTCTGTGAGCATGAACCACTGGACAAATATGAATGAAAGTCTCGGAAAGTAGTCATTGGATGTCCATCTAGAACTGATTAGGTTTTGGTGTCAATGCAATTCAAGATGGCTACCACATCAGATTAACCTCAAAACACAAAGATAAATATCACTCCATCAGTTTTATAGATCAGGAATGGGCAGCTGGTTGGTTGTAAGGACAAAGTTTGCCACCAGATGGAGCCGCCAATGCAGACGCAGCCTGGCCAGTGAGGAGGAAAGTTTTAGCCATGAGTAATGGTGAGTTCCAGGTGTCAGGCTCCCAAGTCAAACATATCAACTGGAACAGACACTAATGTCGTAATTTCGAGTGGACAAGTCCGTGCTACACAAACATACCTGAGTGTTGTAATTTCAACGCAGCTGCTCCTCTGCGTCAACAAAATACTGTGGCCCATTCAATCATTTAAGTTGCCCGTGATTGTTTTAGATATTAAGCTTAAATTTGTTAAGATAGAAGCTGAGTATTGTTCCCAACACGTAGTTCAAGTGCTAAAAGGTTGTATGATATCTCAAACACCTTGATGAAGCACAACATTAACATGATTTGCCTAAAGAGGCTAAAATGCCATCATTTCTCAGGAGAATCTTAGTTTAAAACTTTGTCATGAAAACTAGCAGGCAGTATGCCTTCAGGGAAAGCAGTCAGTATTCTAACTTAGAAAAGGGGCAAACATGTTACAGGTGATGACAGAACTGAGTGAGCAGCTGGAGCAGTGATGTGTGACCTACATGCGCAGTGGGTTGACTATCTCTGTGCGCAGCAGCTCCTGAGTCTCCCTGTAATACTCTACATCAGTCTTTGATCGTGGCCTCAGCAGAACCGTGTCCAGAACAGAACTGAAGGAGAAAAGACTGCAGAGCAAAACACTTAATGAGAGCATCAACAGCCAATAAGGATGTCTGTGGTCTATTAATATGAGCTGCATCTACATGCATGAATAGAATATGGATTTACAGCAGCTTAGAGTTTTTTATTTTAGACAACTTACCAGAAAAGGGTTGAATCCAGGTAGCAGGAATTGTAGTGGCCCTGAATGCCCTTCTTTTTCCCCACCATGACATCCAGACCATCGTTTTCTGTCCGTGGGGGCGTGTTCTCGTGCACGACCTCACTCAGGTACCCGCCAAATGCTATGGGGGCGGGGTTAAAATAAAAAATTGGTCTGTGAACAAAACAACTTCCCTAAATAATAATCGTTTCAGTCGTTTGCTTCTTTCTGACTCACCGATAGAGTTGCAGCGCTCAATGGGGTTGGAGGAATGGTGCAGCGAGGGGAAGCGGGAATCAGGCCGGCAGCACTTGAGCTTCACAAACAGGGCCTTTTTGGGTGGGCAGGTGAAGTACCGCGTGCCTTTGAAGGTGCCGTCTGTGCAACCTGGACACTCTTCCTCCTGAGGAAAATAAAAAAAAAAAACATGTGTTTTACTTAATGTCATTCCTGTAAGGCACTACTCAAGGCCTGGGCTTTGGTTATTTACATATAATACAGAACTTCCAATGCAGGCTGGGAATTTCTGGCAGAAATATTTAAATATTTCTGCTGGAATAACTGTGTAATTCAATTTCTCTGCAAAAACTGTCTTTCTAACCAAGTTTTAAAACCTTATATCCAGCAAAAAAGTCAAAAGGTAAGATTCTTGAAATAAGAAAAAATTGAGTCAAATCAAGTATTTCAAGAATCTTACCAAGTAAAATTTTCTTCCTCCATTGGCAGAATTTTGCCATAATTTGAGTCAAATTTTCAGGCTAACAAGACAAATAAACTTACACATTCTGAAAACAAGATTATTATTCTGACACAATCAGTTCTTGTTTAGTAAATTAGTCTCAAAACAAGATCAAAACAGACATTTTTTGCAGTGTTGGCTGTGATATCAGGGCTTATAAAAGAGCACATGAACTGTTGTGAATTGTTTTGAGAACGGACTATTTTTAAACAAACAGAAATCCAATGTTTGTTCATCAATCTGGTCACATTTAAACTTTTCCTCCTAACTCATAGCACCATCTACAACAGGTAAGATATTGACTATTATAAACTAATTCACAGAACCACAGTTCAAACAATTCTGAGCTAGTCTTTTTTTCATACATGCTTGTTTAAAAACACTCAACTTCATGACCATATTTAGTCAGTATTAATTGATTGCTTATTTGCATTTTACTGACACTTCCTTTGAGCGCGACATAAACAAGGCAGAAAAAGAAGGGTCAATTATTGCTGTTTCACTTTTTAGGCAAGTGAAGTGATTTCCGCTTGGCCTACAGACCATGAGAGAATTTAGGAAGTCACTGAACTTTACTGAAAATCCCCTGAAAAACCACAGATTATCTCTATTTTTCCTCTGCATAAGCATTTATGTTGGTTAAAAAGTGGTAACAAAAAGGTTTCTATTTATAATGTTACTGTAAGAACAAAATCAACATGATAAAACACGTCCAACTGAACACAAATACAAACTTCTATGTCTCACCAGCTCCAGGCCAGCTAAAGGCTCCAGCAGGCCAGGAGGAAGACCCACCCAGCGAATAACACCACACAGGGGGGGATTCTCCTTCACCTCCACCAGGGAGCCCACCTCCAGACCCGGCTGTCCTCGAGGAGGAGTCGGAGGTCGCGGAGAGGGAGAAGCAGCAGGCGGCGGAGGGTCGGGCTGCTCTCCCATCACAGACTGGACAGACAGGGAGATGGGCCCTTGGCTTATGTTCTCATTGGGCACGGTCTTACGGTTCAGGCTGAACGGCAGCGAGTGGAACTTGTTGTCGCTGGACAGAGAGGAAGTGGGCGTGGCTCTGGAGGGTGGAGAGGACTGGTTAAACTCAGGGGGTGTGTCGGTAAGAGACTTGGCGGGATCTTCTCCAACTGCAAAAGGAAAGCCAGAACCACAAATTAACATAGGGACCATTATTGTGCGTGAACTGTTATTTGCTGAAAATTCCTGTTTTTTACCGAGTCGGTCTGAAGGGAAGTCTGATGCAATGTGGGAGTTTAAAACTCTGATGAGCAGACAGTTTGCAGACCGTGTCAAATTATGGTTTATCAGCACAAATCTCAACATTAGAGCATTTTCACATGTGGAATAAGAGGTTTTCTATTGGAACACATTCAGTTCCACTCAACAATCTGGACACACCAACATATATACCTGAGATTTACATTACAAGCTAGAATCTAGGACCTCATTGCTGAGGTATTTAAAAAGCAGATCTAACTGGTTAAGTCTTTTTTATGCAAGTAAAAGAAAGTGTTTTTACAGTATATTCACAACACACTGTTTTCTGCCTCCTTTCTCTCCCCCCATTCTGTAGTTTTCCATGTAATTTAGCTGGACAGGTAGATAAACTAAAATCAGATGGTTTCACTCACTCTTTCATTTAAGAAAAATGCCTACAGTTGTGTTTTTAAGCCCTGGAAATGCAGACACATTCTTTCATCCTCCTCCTCATCTGTGACATTTCTTGTCCCACTGGGTTAATGAATGATTCTTTTGACTTCCTGCTTTGCTTTTGCAGCATAGCTCCAATACAGAACTCTTAAAGGGGCTATATCATGTAAAATCAACTTTTTTGAGTTTTATATCATGTTATAATGTTATCCTCTCATCAAAAA
>JAUBOC010000043.1:17150946-17162185 GCA_032275365.1 Anablepsoides cearensis
AATTGAATTGAATTGAATTGAATTAAATTAAATTAAATTAAATTAAATTAAATTAAATTAAATTAAATTAAATTAAAAAGCCATTGTGTTCTTATCGTTCGCTTACTTCACTTTTCATTTATTTAGTTTTTGTTGCAGTGTTGTGTGTGGGTGTGATTATGGGCGGATCGTCCGCAGCAAAAAAACAAACAAAACAAGCCAGTTGTGGTCTTACTGTTCGGACTTTACTTTTTATTTCTTTCTTTTTTGCTGTTTATAAGTGCTTGTGGAACTGTGGGCAGCCAGTTTGTTGGAAACTTCCTGTTTATCTGCTCAGCTTCGTCTCCTTACCTTTCTCCAGGAAGTGTTTTACAAGTTCTGCTTTTATCAAGATCAACAAGGTTAGATGGTTTTATCACTGCTTTCACCATGTCGTTGCATCGAGCTGTGCGCTCGTATTCCAAATCAAAAGCGTCTCTCTCCAGTAGTTTGCACAAGTAACTCCTTTCCTCTGTCAATCAATCCCAGAGCTAATCCACGGGCAGAATTCTGCTGACGTCTAAATCGTAAGCGCGCTGTACTCGCTTCTACCCGCTTAGAACCACTGGAGAGGAGGTTCTGAAACAGTGTGGCTGTGCACGGTTGAGCGTGCTTGGAACCTAATGGAGACGAGTCGAACTGCAAACAAGCAGGTCTGTGGAGATGGGGCAGAGACAAACAGGCACTCTCACCTATGGAGAATTTAAGGTTACCAATTAACCTAACAGAGGTCTGTGGGAGGAAGCTGTAGTACCTGGAGAAAACCCACTCATGCACAGGAAGAACATGCAAACTCTACCCAGAAAGGTTCCCGAACTGGGATTCAGTCTGGCGACCTTGCTGAGAGGCATCAGCTCTACCAACTGAGCCACCGTACATTTTTCAATATAGTCCGAAAAACCTTATAGTTATACTTCTACTCTTTGGAAAAATGTGACAAATATAAATTCAGATATATTATTTGACTCCACCAAACAGTTCCAGTCAAAACTCACTCTGACCTTGGCATGCAGTGCATAGAACAGTCCACTGAAACAGAGCTATTGTGTAAAATAGTTTGTTTAAAAATCCATTCTTTGGAGCAGCTCATTTGTAGTTTTCATTGTTGCATTTGTTCCAAAAAAAAAAAAAAAAGGTTTTGAAAACAGGAAATCTTGAAATATACTGCAAATAAACCAGTCTGTGTGAAAATGTTCTTTCAGTGTACTACTACTTGAGTTTATCTCGGCCAGAAGTTTAAACATAAGTATAGACTAAGTATATTTGGATTTCTAGTATATCTTAAAACAAACCAACTACAGTGTAAGATAAACTTGGTTTAGTAAATCTCAGATAAGTACCTAAAAAGTAAACAGGAAGCATACTCTTTTATTTTTAGTTTAAAATTAAAGGATACTTTCATTTACTATGTTTTGATAAAGATATATATGTACAACTGATTAGCATTTGGAGACAACCCAATCCAAGAAGGCTGCTACAGTTTGACCTTATCCAACACAGAAATGGCTGTAAAACTCGCAATTCTACAGAAACTGTGCTAAAACTTTACGTTGTTGTAGGTGAGAGTCTCTCTCGACACAAACACTGAGTTCTAACACATCTTGAAAGATATCTGAAAATTGTATGAGATCACACACAGGGGCGGAGCCACAGGGGTGTCCGGTGCCACCCCTGACACGTGATGCGACTGACCACCCAAGGTGCCCCCCCCCCAAATGATTGACAGGTGGGGTGGGAATTGCTTGTGGCATTTAAAGATGGGCATTTAGATCAGAAAATGGAGTAAATATATGTGAAGAAACTGTATTATCTGGTGTAGAGTAACCTAACAGTGTATGTAGAAAAATAATAACTGAATCACTGAATTAAGATACAGATACTGATTCTGTCATTTTTCATCCTAATCTTAGTTTAAAATGCATGCATGAAACAGTGGGCAACATGAGTTCCTTCAAAGAATGCTCTGCCTTTATTTGCTATCTGTATACTGTCAGTCTGTCTACTATACTTTTGTAGTTTTGCGACTTTGTACTCAAGCAACAGCAGTTTCATTAGAAATTCTTTGAAAAGAGCACATTCATTTGTGAGGCTTTGTCACAAACAATGATAAAATCATCAGTATGATAATAACTCTGCAGGGTTAGACTGAAAAGAACACAGCAGAGAACCTGCAGCCGAGTTAGCACGCTGCGCACAAAGATCAGTCCCCAGCTCATAATGTGAACATACAGTGTGTTTTTTTTTTACATCAGAACAAAACAAATGCAAGAATAACAATTTTTTTTGGACTTCCAGCTTCCTCCTGAGTTTGTGATCAGTTTATTATTTGCCTTCACTGCGTTCTGTGGGTGGGAAAAAAAAATCCTCAAACACACATGGACAAGAGTAATAAAAGACAATTTTTCAAAGAAGAGTTTTCTTTTCTCTTCTCTTGTCTGAGAAACAGGCGACTCCACCTCTGGGAGTGTAATACAGAGTACTTTCTGTCAGGCATCCTACACAAAGCTTCAAGGTGGAGTTCTAGCATTTTGAATGACAGAAGAAGGTCCGAAGAAATTTGGGAGGAAACAACGATATGCTAAGTGTCAAAAATAAAAACTTTATCTTAAACAAATTGTAGCTAAGGAACAGTTTAAACAGCTATTTAAATAGCTGTAATCGTAAAATAACCTCACTGAAATATGTTATTTGAGAGATTAATTATTTATGGAACAGTCAAAAAAACCCTCATCAATCTGCAGTTCGAGTGTTGTTTCCTGTGGAGTCATTTCACTTCTGCTTACGTCTCTAAAAAGTTTGTCCAAACACTAAAGAATCATCAAAAGAGTTTTGAGTCTCTCTCTCTCTTTTTAATGATGTGAGATGGAAGAATAAACATTGTAGATGTTTCTGTGTACAAAGCTCAACTAACCTTTATTAACTAGCTACTTAAGAGATGTTAAAACACTGTTTCTATGCATGAAAGGCCACATAGAGCTCAGTTATCATGTGGCCCTCAGTGAAAATGAGTTTGACATCCCTGTCTTACAGGATCATAGGTGCAGTTAGTTCTTCTCCAAGTGGGACTTGTTGAATAAAGTGAAGGTGCAGTGTCTGCTCTTCTGTGATTTAACAACAGGAGTTATTGATCCTGAGAGAATTTGTTTCACCCAGACAATAATCTATTGCTTGTTCTCTAACAGCATAAAAGCCAATAAGGGAATGTGTGTGCTCATAGTTTAACACATCTATCTACCTGACACTCTCCAGGCCCAGTACAGGTCAATGGTGTCAAGTAAAAAAGTGGCTATAAAGTTAAAGCTTGTCATTTTGTATTCCCTCAAAAGGAGATAATGAATAAAAGAGGATTACATCATTTTAGATTAATGGAAACATTAACTGTAAGAGGATCCAGGAATACTATAGAAACACACAGACTGAAGTCACTGCCTGACTCAGACATTCAAAAGAACAACTGTATTATTAGGAAAAAGCTGCTCTGAGAAAGAGGGAGGCATTTAACAGATGAAGTGGATGACATCTTCCTCACCGTGGCACGGAGAAGCGGAGCTATGTGTGCGTGCCCGTGTGTGTGTGTGTGTGTCAATCAGCGTTTAACTGACAGGAAGATTAAAGCTCACATCTGAGGGCCCCTCTGTTTGCACGAGCAGCCGAGCTGAAGGAGTCCGGTCGGCCCAAGGTTTGGGGTGCTGCGCTCAAGGTTAGAGCAGGCGCCCCGCTGAGCGTTGCGCTGTCTGAGATGGGTCCTACTTGTTGGACATTCATTATCAAACTCTGTTTGCTCCTTTCATCTGCAGCTCTCTGCAGCACTCAGCATAAACTACAGAGGCACCTTGCAGCTTGACATCTCTCCATTCAGTCTGTACCTTAAACAGCATGCTGCCACATCAAAGAGCTGCGGCTGCCTTTGATGTTGCAAAAAGAAAGAGCTCCAATGATCTACTAAAAACCAATGCAACTTTCTGGAGCCTTGTTTTATTCATTTGCTTTTTCTAAAAAAGGTCTGGAGTTAGTCGCTAAAAAGTCCAGGCAGCAGAATTTGAATTTGCAAAAGACGGACAGTATAGCCTTTAATACATAAAGAAGTATAACACAAACAGGTACCATTGTTGTGGTATCCTTTATACCACAATTTTTAGGTTAACAGAATTTTTTTTAGATTCAGGAATAAAATGCATGTTTAAACATGAATCAGACTTCCTCTATAAGGCTAAATTCACTAGTGTAAAAGAAAATACAAAGCTGGTGGTGTAATTTTAAAGTACTTGTATTTCTCTGTGTGTTTCCCTTGACTCAACAAGGCCTTTAGGAAGAAATATTGCTTTATTAAGATGACATAATGGTGTTTTAGAAGGCCTTCTAACTTCCTCAGGGACATTTTAACACAGCCTGATGGCTCCGTGTTCATTTATGTGTTTTTGTTTGTTGCAATAAACTAACTCAGATGATCATTCTACAAAGTGCCTTTATTCTTTGGATCACATATTTCTGTTGTTAAATAAAGATTTCCACAACAGGGGCTTTTAGTGAGCTTGTATGTATTGAAGTAGGTGGTCTTGTGCAAAGAGCAATGTGCTGAGTACACAACCCTGGGGTTCTCCCATTCTTAGTTTTATAAGAAAAATAGGTTAAATGTGTTCGTTGACCAAATTGTGTGCTTAAACCATACACAGAATGTACCAATGCATGAAAAAGTATATTTGTAACATAACCCCAATAAATTATTTTAGTTTTTTTTTTAGTTTAATAGTTTTTCATTTTTGATTTAAACAAAAAATTTAATACAACAAAAAGTAACACAAATCTCCTAAAATGAAAGGAAGCAGAAGAAGAATGAAATCTTACATCTGCTCCTATTTAACAAAAAATAATAAAAATAAATATATATACTTATACATGTATATACATGCCCATATGTAAATATACAATAATTTTAAACCCTCATCAGTATACAAAATATAAATAAAAATTACCTCTCAAACATATTTTCAACAATTTAACTTTTAGCATTTTACCAAATAAATTAATTGAGTCAGCGTTTTTATAATTGCTGTTCAAGTTATTCCACAATCTTATTCCTTGAACTGAGGTACATTTCTCCTTCAAGTTTATTCGAATTTTAGGTTTTACAAACATCTCAAATCCTTTCAAACTATAACAACTTTCCCTCTTAACAAAATTAGACTGAATATTCAAAGGCAATACATTTTTATGAGCCCTAAACAAAATTTTATAATCAACCAACTCATAAAATTTTAATAATTTCAATTGATGAAATAATATATTTGATGGGTGTCCATAAATTTCTTCAGTTTGATTAAACATTTAGACTTACCTAATCTCTTTCTGGCAGAAAGTCTAAAATCCTGTTAAAAAGTGATGTTTTCAGATGGAACAGAGCAATTCATTATAAGTTGCTAAATACACAACAGATCCACCTGTTACTGTAGGTGTTTTAACTTGTAAGGTTGCAAATGTTGATCATTCAGGTATAAAGTCAAGTCATTGCTGTGTGCTTCTTTGTCTTTCCTTTAGTAAAATATGTCAATGTCAATGTCAATTTTATTTATAAAGCGCTTTAAAAACAGCTGATAGCTGCACCAAAGTGCTGTACAGCAATCCACAAATATCACAAAAACACAATTATTAAAAATACACAATAATTGCTAAAAAAAAAAAAAGCACACTAATTTACAACCAACAATAGTAAAAACAGATACTATCTCATAAACCACTGAACAGGTTTCAATAACAGAATCATTTTTTAACTTCATGATGGGCACTACGACTAAATGATGTGGGCAAATATAAAAATGGCTGTGACAGAGCCTTATAGATAGTGATCATTATTTTGGTGTGGTACTAGCTGACAGTTGTCCTAACTCCTACTCCAAATGCTAACTGATCACTTAGGGTCTTTTAGTAAAGAAGGTGGAGGGGCAGTCTGGATTTCTTCAAGAAATCTTCTGATTAATGCTATAAATCACAGTTTTTGAACAGCAAAGCGCAGAAGCAGAGGATAAATGACCCACAAGCCAAGCGCAGAGTTGAACAAAGCAGCTTTTTTCACAAAGCAATTACAAGCTGAATTTAATCCTGCTAATTATAATTTCATCAGAAGAAGAACGGTCGTTCAACAGTTCAAACTGACACTTACTGAGAACATTGGGTCAAAAACAGTGAACTTCAGCACTTTTGTCAGCGTATTTCCTAATCATATGAACTTGACAGTTATTGAAGTGTTTTCTTTTTGCCCTTCTTTCCACACATAAAAAGTCGGCCGCAGCAATTAGTTTTAATTTCCTCGTTTCCCTCTTTCTTTTCATGTTCTTAAGTGGGCCGGAACCAGCATATTCTGATCATTTGCATTATCCTAAGCAAATCTGCTTTGAAGTTCTAAGATTCTGTAAGAAAAAGAAGCCACTTATCCTGCATGAAAAAAAAAATGTTCAAAGCTCCTAAATTCACTGGAACAGATGTTCGTTATCATTGGATTTGCTTCTTCTTTTTTTATTTTAACCCTCTTCAGTCCTGTATTGGTAATAGAGCACCTCATGTCTCTCTCATCCTTTAGTGTTTAGCATCCTTCCTTTACAGAAGCCAGCTCCCTGCTGTGCCAATCCACACTTCAAAGCTCCCTGCATATCTGCTGGAAACAAAGCACACAGCGTATATTATGGCAGACGCTCATTTCTGTGTATTTAAGTCAAAATCATTGTTGTGCTTTGTTATTTTTCATTTCGTTATGCAGATTTATTTCTCCCCAAAAAGAACATTCTCTGTAACCTGTGACTCCCCAAAACAGCAACACATCAGCATAAACACACACACACACACAAAATGTTTCCAACAAAAACTGTGAATATGAAAAAAAGAAAAAAAAAAAGGATGATGTTCTCAGTTACATTTAGAAGTTAAACTATATTTATTATTGTACTTTTGTCATTCTGGCTAATATTAAAAATAATTTGTTTTGTGCCATACTTTGTAAAATAATTTTATCTAAGTAATATATAAAAAACATATATAGAAAATGCTTTTTTTTCTTTAAGAACTCATCACTAACATTTTAAATGACTTGGGAAAGTTTTGTCCAACACTGAAGATGAAATTTTAAAAAATCTGCATGACCCTTGGACGTATACTGTAGCATTAATGATTATATAAAAAGTTATAACCTATATGAGTAATTTAGTCAGAACAGAATTTTCAGTAGTTGGCATAAAGTATTATTTAAAACAAAAAAATGAAAAAGATTCTACATTATTATCATGTCAATGGATGCCTATTTTGTACTTCTATTAAGTAGCATTAAATTGCTGCTGAAGAAACAACACACAGGGTATTTTTTCTGAAGTGCAGTCTAGAACAGTGGTTTTCAAACATTTTAGCTAACGGCCCACAAAATAACAGTTGCAGGCACTCGAGCTGTGACCCCAGATATTACTTGTTTACGTATGCAAACTTTGCTAATAACTGTGTTAAACATGGGAATAATAACAATATAAACAAAGCTAATAACTGCAATGCTAACTTTACTCATTTATGATTTATTACTCATGGTGAAAACATCCCATTAGCAGTTTTATTATTTTTTTTTTGCATTTCAATTAATGCCTAGAAATCATCTTGGGACCCTCACTTGTTGTTTTGTGACCCACAAAAGGGTCCCGACCCCAACTTTGGGAACCACTGGTTTAGAAAATGTGTAGAAAAAAAAAAATCACGTGCACTCATTTAACTGACACTTTCTGCTGGCAAGGTTTTTTGCACACCATTCAAAAATTGACCAAGTTGCATATCGTTCTCATGATTACTTAGTTTAGGATCTTAGTGCAAAGTCTTGTTTAAAAGGCAACATCAACATGCAATCCTTCAAGGAATGCTAGGTTTATAATTTTTTTTCTCATTAACAGTTATTTTGGTGACTGTATAAAAGTGTACTAAATAAATCATTCTACAAAAATAAAATACACAGGAACAACCTGCCTTTTAAAGCTGATATGTATTTTGTCATGTGGATAAAAAGTTTGGTAACCGGAGTTTGAATAGCCGCCCGGTTACACCGGCTTGCTTGCACAAATAAGTGTGTTTGTGAGAAGTAGCCGTATCACATTGCTAAGAGGCAGACTGCGGTTTCCACGGCCAGAGATAAGCTGCTAAGCTGCAGATGAAAGTGTGTATTTATGTTGAGAGTGTGACGTGGTGAGCAGCTGGCTGTTGTCAGACAGTTTTAGGAGCCTCCCAGGACTCCTGTGGTTGAAGCAAAAGTGGAGCTGTAACTGGAGGTACATCTTCTTCAGTGGTCTGATAGAAACAACAAAGTAACATGAAGTGCAGGAGGAGAGCAAACATTTTCAGACTCAAAATCCTGCAAAGTGTTGACAGTGATATGTGTTGTGCAATGTGAGCACAAATAATCATAATGAGTAGTTACCAGCCGGTTTATAAAGGAACAGGTTCATATTTTAATAAAAAGGGATTTCACTTGGCAATGATCTGTTATTCAATAAATAATGCATTTAATTAAATATAATCTAAGATAAAGTAAACAAAATTATGAAAAAAACATTAGATAATGGCGGAGGTAACTAGAGTTATAAAGAAGTTGTTTTATTTCTACGTGATGCTGGTCCAGTCTACAATATTTACATGAGATTTAAACAAATGTTGTTATATGGTCCTTTCAAAGAAAGTAGTAGATTAGATAGAATAACATGAAAAACTGATACTGAATACTGACATTTTTTACAATAAAACAGAGGATGGAGAATTTAGGAAATTTTGAGGGATGTTGGTAAAAAAAACGCTCTGAAGCCTTATTAATTTAAGATGCGCACACATAATCTGCCAAAACAATAGAGAAAATTAAAACATTCTTGTTAACATTAATTGTAACAACAACAAAAAGGTAATTCAGTTCACACGTTCAGACATAAAAAGGATCATTACATTGTGGGATTAAAAACAGAGACAGTGCCGAGTTTCTGAAGAAGAATTAGGTTTAGAGAACAGGCTTTTAAATGAGCTGACCCAATAATGTAAGTCTAAGTAAAGCATTTACAAACAACTGCTTTGCTAGTTCTTAAACGTGGCCGAGATGCCCTCGATTTAATGTGTCTGAAGCTTCTAGTGAGGAAAGGCATTAAAGGAGACATGTCATCCTTCGTTCTCACATTTAAATCAGCTAGTTGTGGTCTATATAAAGTGGAACTGCAATGCTTTGGTCTGAATTCCTCCTTATTGTAACTCCACAAACCCCTTTTTCACCCTTTTTCTGAGGTGTGTTTCAAAGCAACTCGTTTTGATGCTGTCTCTTTACATGCAAACACACCCTGCCCCCCTCCAGCTTCCAGACCGGTCCATTCTTTTATAATTGAGGGGTTTACGACTATATAGCAGCGCAGAAACTTTGTATTTAGAAGTTAATTAAACAATGTGAACAAGGGAAGACCAGAGGAGAATGAAGACAAAGGAATTGTTTAGTTGCTAAGTGCAGACCTTATTTAGAAGTTGTGTCTGTGATGTAATAGTTCAGGAATCATCACAGAGAAAAGAGAAAACTGAACGGGTTGAAAAACAGAACATAAAAAGGTATCTACGCAGCAACGAGAGACTAAATTTAACTTTTCTTCACACCTAGAGACTCCAAGTACACAACAAAATGCCTTTTAACGACTAAAAAGTGCAAATGTCCCCTTTAAATGAAACAGGGTGATATGTGTGTTCACTTAAACTCTCCTAGTAAAAGGAGTTTTAAAGAACTGCCAGTGAGTTTCACTCAACCAAATTCCTGCAGAAACCCTCACTCACCGTGTCAAATCAGACCACCCTGCTGGATGAAAAGTTGCCTTTCAACAGAACAAGAAGACCATTTCCACACTGCTGGAGTTTAAAACCGGCATCAGCCCGTTTCTGAAGAGGTGCGAGAGAGTTTCGGTTGCAGGACAAGGTGAAGATGCTCTGGTATGAATTCCAGGAAGTGATCTACTGAACATTAAAATAGAGAATAAAATTTGAGCATTTTTCTCTGGTTTGATCCACTTCCTCTTCCTTTGTAAGGACTACCTTTGAGCAGAACACCTAAATAAATGGTGAGTTCTTTATTTATTATTTATTTATTTATTTTTGACAACGTGACTGAGAACGGTGCTGAAAAATGGTATGTGACCTTACCGAGAATCAAAGTCATTAACGCTCTCCCAGTGGCGGCTTTTAGACGCTCGCTCTTTCTGATCACAGGTAAGAACAGGAGGACATGACAGATCCAGATAAATGTCCCCGCTGCTGGCGGGACACGAGTCCTGAGTTATGGGTTTAGTGGAGACTGGGAGCTGAGTTTGGTGTTATCCAGCACCAGAGGAATGAGACAGCTGAGAGCCCTCCTGACGGTGTCACACACACACAGGTTTTTTTTTAAATCCCCATGGGGACCATGAATTGACTTCCATTCATTTTCTAGTTATTTCATAGCCTACCCCTGACCATTTACCTTAAAATTAACCTCACAGGTACCTTCATGACCCTAACACTAACCTAAACTTAATTCACACCTTGGTTCTAAATCGAGCCCAATGGGGATTAGGATGTGTCCTCTTAACAGTAGGTCCTCCTTACCAGACAGGGAAAATGGTCATTAATCGTCCCCACTGTGTAGCAAAAACATGAACAGAAACACACAGAGTGCCTTTGTTGGCTGAGCACCAAGGCCACATGGCTACATGGTGAAAGACCCGCTGACAGCTGGGGGACCAGAGGATGTCATGAAAACAGGGGGAGCAGCTGATCGTGGGTCATGGCGACAGGGCAGCTAAGACATGGGAGTGACCACTATTCTAAAAAAAACAAAAAGTTTCTCTGAACAAACAAAGCCCACGTAAAGAAATAAATCATCTCGTTGACTAGTTGTACACTACCAAAGTTTAATTTTATGCAAGTTTATCAAATCCTGACATGAAGATCTGAGCATCCTCAGGCTTAGTTTCCCTATAATCAGAAGAACAGCTTTGTCTGATGGATTTATGAATTTAAGTAGAACTACAGAACAGCACTATAAGAGTTGGTAAAAGTGAAAACAGAGCGAGTCATACACATTCTGCTGATGCTTCTAGTGGTCATAAAAAATGCAGCTGTGAGGAAACTGTTGTCATAGATATATAATACTTTTATAGTTTATGCCAGTAATTCATGATACTTTAATGACCTGGGGTTTTCATGACAT
>JAUBOC010000043.1:17264516-17276783 GCA_032275365.1 Anablepsoides cearensis
CACTGTAAGCATTTTTTAAATATTGCTTTGGGGCGGAGTTATCCTTTCACAGGGGGGGTAAGATACACTTTAAAGGAAGACATATCACCTGCCTTATGTGCTGGTTTCAAACTAAACTTTGTTTTATGCTGAGGAGTCATTTTGGTCAAACCTTGTAAATAATGTCATACAAATACATACAAACATGTTGAAGACAACTCTCTGCTATTACTGCACCAAAGTTAGCCCAGTATCTGTAAAACTGGGTTAGAGCCTTTATGTGTCAGCTGGCCATCATAAATGGGACTGAAATGTTAATCAGAGTAGATTCAGTGTTTCATTTCTCTGAGTTTTACTAGAATCCATCCACTGGTTCATGAAGAAGAAGACAAACAAACACACACAAGACACAAGCTTTTCGCCTTCAATAAAAAGTTCAATGTAATAAAGAGCAGAGGTGTATAAACTACTTGAACAAAAATAAATTAAGTTAAAATTGAAATACCTTAACAGAAAATCAATTTCATTCATTCATATGAAAAGCATTATGTTAAGCAATATTTGGGAAAGTAAATGTAAAATAACCTGCACTGAAAGAAATGAAATGTCTCATTTATTTAACCAAGCTTTGTCAGTTAAAATCAAGTGGAGCAAATGTAAAACATTTTACGCTTCATTTTTTAGATTAACAACTCATTTCACAATAAGTTCTGCTCATATTTACATTTGTCACGAGTATAGGTGTTAAATTTTAAAGTAAAGAAGTAAAAGTGTAAATGTTATGCTTCGAATGTAACAAAAGTTACAGTTTAAAAAAATACTATTTTAATTAAGGGCTACAAGTACTGTAACAAAGTAAATGTACTTTGTTACTATACACCTCTGATATAGAGAATCTGTCTTCTGCAATCCTTTTCAGATTGGCAGATTTTGACGTAATTATTTTGTGACAATATGCTACGATGCTAAAGCTAAAGAAGCTAACAGCTGGTCTGAGCTGCTGTGAACCTGGACCTACTTGCTGCTGAGCTCATCAATGGTGGTGGTCATCTCGTTGTGCAGCTCCTCATCAAACTTACTCTTCTGGGATTTCATCCTGCACCAGAGAGCACACACACACACACACACACACAATTAGGAAGAGGCAGCCGGACAGACTTTGAAACACACACAGCTTAATTCGAACAGATGCTGGAAAAACCAGATCTGCCCATGTGGGTTACTTAGGAGGTCCATTTTAGCTGTGCTTGGAGGCACGGTGCTGCCAGATGGAGCATTAGTGAGGAAAGAGAAAGACGGCTTGTTGCCTGTGAGAAAGTTAAAAGGAGAAAAAAATGCTGGGTGAATCATGGCGTGTGTTAGACCGTCCCTCCGGGATTCGGTGGGGGCGTTTTCTGTCGTGCTTCTGTTTGGAAAGCCCCTACTCATTCAGGAAGGAAACGCTCAGAGAGTTGCAGAACCCCATTACACACACAAGCCCAGGTTGGTGATCAGTGTTAATAGGAGCATGTCAGTTCACTATTACAGCACTTTCACAATCAAGTCCTGCCCTGTTAGAAACAGTTAGCAGTTAGAGATGAGGAGAACAATATTTTGTTCAGGTTAGTGTTGGGACATCAGTGATCTCCACCAAGACAGTAGTTCTCATTTAGAGAAGCAAAACAGAAATTTAGAGGGGGGTGTGAATAATCAGTTTGCTCTTTTTGATCTAATGAAACATGATTTGTGTGATAATTTCTATAAACAATGAGCCCAAAGGTTGAGAACTACTGAACTGACAGGGATGAAGATCTTGTGGGTCATTAAAAGGCCCCACTCACTTATTGTTGCTGAGTGGAGGTGTGGACAGGGAGAACGGCTCTTCAAGTGACTCATCAAAGCTGTCAGGGTCCAACGGTAAAACAAAACACAAATTCATCACAAGACAGCAGCTGGCAGCCGGCAGACACAAACAGAACACGGTATGGCTGTGAAATCTGAGCCGGGAGCAAATCACCACTGCGACTTTGAATCAAGGAAAACAAATTTCTGCCGCGTCAAGTCATCGAGCTGGAGTGGGTCCACCTCGTTTCGCCGTCACTACACCTTCAGACATGTTCGCCAGGCGTTGCCTCGGCTGTACGAGATTATGAACACATGGACGAAATGAACGGCTCAGGAGATAAAACAAGTCTGAATATGAATCAGGAGGGAAGCGTTTGCTTTTAGATGCACACTTCTAGCTTCTAATCACTTTGTTTTAGCCCCGATCGTGTGTGTGACTTAGTTCTGCTTGAAGGAACAGGTCTATAACTTAGTTAGTTTGCAGCTACAGTTGTATTTCTGTCAGCTGGTTGAGACTGGCTCCTTCTCAGTCGTTTTATGTTCTAAGTTGCTTTTTGCCCAACATTTTGAACAAAAAACGTTAAATTATCACTACCCCCTCAGGAAATCTGTACAAATAACTCCAAACAAAATGTTCTAGTTTCTTTCTTCTGTTTTGTGTCTTGTTAAAACAGAAAAGATGCTTTAACACTGAAAACCTTTAAAGGAGGTATTATGTATTTTTCAGGTACATGGTTCAATTATAAACCTGAATCAAGTCACTATGTTACCTTTAGTTGTTATGAAAAAGCTGTAAATATCAAAAATACATTTGCATCTAAATGCATTGACGTTGGCCTCTCTTTCTTTAAGAACCTCCATCAGTTTCTGACTCTCTCACTCCAGCACATCTTCACAACTATGTTTTAGAGGCGGGGTGAACTGTGAGGCGGGAGCTCGGCTGCAGCCTGAGCTTCAGGGAGGAGCTTTGTACAAATAGGCGGTGCTTTGTACCAGCAAGTGTTTAGGCAGCTCCATGTGGCTACCACAAGGATTCCTCAAACATGCATGATTGAGTCAAAGCAACACTCGTGTTGTTTTTGATGCGGGAGTGACATTATAACATGATATAAAGCTCAAAAAAGTTGTAACAAGATGGTCAGGCGCTGGAATTTCTTTATAACGCACATCTTTTAACCTTCGTTCACTCAGCAATAAAGCCTATTATTAGCAAGCCAGCCTCTTCAAAAGTCAAATAAAATTATGTACAAATACAACCATTTCTTCTGGATTTTATTAGTGAGTGTATTTGCTATTTGTATAATTTATTTTGATGCTATGTTTTTTTCCCTCCTTAATAGTCACACAACACGGTGAACCATAATAAGGCCAATGTAGCCTTTTAGTGTCATGCTCAAGCACAGAGTTCAGTTAAAATATCATCAAGACTTTTTGGCCCCAAACCCCAACAAGGAAGTGGAAGGGTTTAGAGTTGTTGTCTGTTAGTTAGTTGCTTCAGTCACCGGTTTTCCCAGTTCAGATGTCAAAATTAGGTTTTATTCTTATTACTGAGGAACAGTCAAACTACACTGGATTTGATACAGTACTGGTATGCGTAAAGACGTAATAGACTACGTCATAGGCTTGTCATCAGGCCTGTCAGACATGACAAATCCTAATTCAGAGCCAGCATACCTAATATGATCATCTTCACCTCTAATGCTAAACATCTGTAATAACATAATGACAATGAAATGTTTTGTTATGCAGTGTTAATTTTTTTTTTAAATGTGAAGGTGAAATAATGAGTTTAGACTAAGAAAAGAAAGCAAAGTTAGCTGGTTAATACTGCTGGTAAACATCATCATCAGCATGTTATTGAGTAACCAGGCTGAATCTGGGATTCTGTGTTCGCAGACTTTGCTTACCTATCAGTGATCTTGGAGCTTGGGGTCGGTCGTAAAGGAATGTCCTGGAAAGAAAAAAGGAAAGAAAAAAAAACCTCTAAAGCTTCAGGATTGCAAGATGCTTTGAATCCTGTCATATGTTTTATTTTAATGTCAAATAAAAATGAAGTACAGAGCAGTCTGCTCACCTTGAAGCGTGCCTTCCCATTAACGATGTTGTCCGATGTGAAGCCCTCTCGGCTCTGAAGGTGGGCAAAAGGTTTCACGGCGCCCCAGGACTCAAGGTAGCGCGTCATACGGACAGATGCTCTCATCTTCAGCCCATCGTTCACTCGAGGTTTAGCTGCGTTTCGGGTGTTCAGGGATGAATCCTTGGACTGAATATGCAAAAACACACAACTTATTATGCATTGATCATAAAAATATATATATTTTTTATTTTTAGGTATGTAGAAAATATCAAATACATTGAAAAAAAATACAAGCAAAAAATTTGAAAAAGAAAGTGTTTTACTTTGGATTTGTCACTGTTCCTAAGTTACCTACTTAAATAAAAAAACAGACCTACCCTCGGATCAATCACTAGGTAGGTGCGGACATTGAGTTCATTGAGGTATGAGTCTCTGAGGTGGCCGTTGCCCTCTTCTACTTCATAAGCCTTATTCAGGTGTTTCAGGGTTGCCTCTGTGATGTGGACACGCCTAACCAGGAGACAGAAAGACACAATGAATGATCTTTTATGACATTTATTAAATCAGCCCATACAAGTAATGCATTCATAAAAGTAAAGTTCTTTTTGCCATTTCTAACCTTGTGTTGTACACAAAAATATCACTAAAATCACAGTAAATACATTGTAATTAGTGTCTGTTTTGACAAATGATGTTGTGATTACATAAAAAACAGCAATCTATAAAATTTAAGTTTCAAGGCTTTGAAAGTTATTAAATAGTCTAATTTTTGTTTTGAGACAAACATATTACATAAAGTCTGTGGGTCAGAGCAGCTTGATTTAAAAAAAAATGCCATAATGTGAAGCTTTAGATGAGTAAACAGAACAGGAGATAAAAACAAACAGATCTGAAGGACATCAATTAAATAGTGAGCAGAGAGTAGAACACAAACCCAACAAGATTAAATTATTTTTAATAATGTCTCGTGGTAAACTGTTAAATGAATGTGAGTTAATGGTTAAATAGTGAACTTTCACAGCACTGGTGCACAGCTTTGTTATTTCCCAGTTTTTCCCATGAATCTCACTTTATATGTAACAACAATGATACAAATATCCACTCAGGTTATACAAATAAAAGTGAACGAGTTGAACTACTCACCCGGGGACTCCTCCTGACTCCATGTGATTGGCCAGAGTGACATCGTGCGACCACACATCAAACTGCCACTTTCGGAGGCCGATCACGCCGCAGAGTACGTTGCCTGAGTGAACCCCAACTCTCATGTTGATATCCACCCCTGTGGCTTCCCGAACCTGCCTGAAGCAGCATCAAGCAACAATAAAATGTGCTCTTGTGGACTATTAATACATAATATCTACAAATCTAACACGATGATACGATGCTATTTACTGTCCTTTCCATATGAGCCTATTTGAAGCCTTGATGACTGTATATCAATAAAAGAAGTAAAATTATACGTACAACACTCTCTGAGGTGCAAACCAATTCATGATTAACTTTTATAAAACAAAGGTTTTCCTCATCTTTTGAAGCAAAAATGTCAATGTATCGCCTTGCTTACAGTATCGCAATATATCGTAAAATATCATATCGTGATCCCTGTGTCGTGATAAATATCATATCACCAATTTCTTGCCAATACACACTCCTAGTGTTCACATACAGAAGATGAGCATAATGGTTCACTCACTTAATGGCTTCACACATGTCCAGGCCCATTTTGACACAGTTCTTGGCATGTTTAGGCAGTGAGACGGGCAACCCAGACACACAGTAGTAGCAGTCCCCCAGGATCTTGATTCTCATGCATTCATTCTCCTATAAAGGACCCACCACCACACCCACAACAATCATTTTAGGAAACCAGGCACGTAAGAGGCAATCCTAGCTTACCAATAAAATAAACAGTAATAACAGTATTAGTATTATTTTCTCACCTTAGCAATTTGGTCAAATTTGCCAAACAGTTCGTTGAGCATTATTACGAGCTCCTTAGGAGAACAGTCACTGGCCAAACGAGTGAAACCAACAATGTCTGCATACAGAATACTGAAAGAAAGAAATGACGATTAAAAAAATTAAAACATACAACAAGACACTGACATGGAAAACATATTGTTTCAGTTCATCAACAGTTCTTCAGTTCCTGTGTGGCTATTTTTGTGTAAAAAATGTGACTTTACCACACCAACACAGGTATAATTAACATTTTTTAAAGTCCACAATGACGGGTCAAGTGAGTTTTCTTGACTAGCCATGTTTTTCAAACTTGAACTGCAATATTTCCTCTATATGAATAATTGTGTGGAGTTTAAAACACTGACAAGGACCTCCTGTATGTACAGTTAGCAATGAGAGCACAGCGAGTCTGCTTTTATCAAAATAGCCCCATCAGCCTCTTATGATCCACAATGACCATTATAGCGGGAGGAAGAGTTTCAGACAAAAACACCTTGGCCATTCTCCCATTAACCTCCAGTGAGTCTGATCGGTGACTCACTGAAAGACCTGTCTGGTCCAGAGCTGAATCACAGTCCAGGCGTCAATAAAGCTTTGCGTTTGCAAAAGCAGGGAGAGAGTGATAGCTTGTTTGACCTTTCACAAAGCCTCTGACACAACAAAGAAAAACTGGAGGAATTTCAGCACAAATCCAACCCCAAGACAGCACTTGACTCCCTTCCTTAATGTGACCGATCTGAAGGGGGGGAAGTGAAACTAACCACAGCAACAGGAGCCTCACTGGACACCACGGTCATTGTGCAGCAGTGAATGATCTGTCAGCAGCTGTGCCGTGAAAGCAAGAATGTCTTTTTACAGCATGATGAAGTGCAACTGATTTGCCAGCATAACGACAAAGCCGTCAAATTAATCCAAGTATTCTACATGTTAACAATGGTTATTTACATAAAGACATTCAAAACAAACCCAGACAAAAAAAAAAAAAAACACCTACAAAGAGCTACATATAAAATACTGCATGAACTGAACAATGTAACAAAGCAGAGAGAGCTGATTACTGGTGCTGTTCAAGAATGGTCTGAATAAAACTGACCATGAGGTGAGAAAGACAGGACAAATGCACAGACTGAAAAAAAAACCCAGGTGCTTCATGAAGCTGCCAACACAGCTAATGACAGCTCTGACTCTATAATTACAGGGAAAATGTAATGCAGCCAGTCTATCAGTCAACACTGTTTCACTGAGGTCTGACAGCAACGTCAAAGACGACATGACTGAAGGTCTGTGAAGATCAGTTTGTCTCTAATCATTTAAGAAACACAACAGGGAATATTAAACATACATAAAAATGTTGTGATTTTAATATATGATGAACTGTTTGTTTTATTAAAACAAAAGGTGAAAAATGTCAAATAAATCCAGAAAACACACCAGAAAAAGGAAATAAAGCCAATGAAAGATTCATTTAGATTAACCTGTCATTGTTTTTATAGAGGACATGAGATTTTTCTACCTTTGTGGAAAATATTTTTTTAATCAAGTACGTTTAATTCTGACTGCCACAAAATCTGTCATCACTTCCTAAATGAGTGAAACCTTCAAACAGAAAGCTGTCTGTACCGCTGCTCCAGTATTACGAGAAACCATCAGTGGAATCTGCTTTTTGTTGTTTTCCTTTTCCACACCTTGTTCGCTTTATGATTTTTACAATTATGGATAAACAAAGTGCAAAAGATTTGAGCTACTTTGTGAGAATCTCTTGATGCCTGATCAGCAACACAAGATTCTCAACCTTTTACACATATCTTGAACCCCCCCCCATAAAACAAAACACATTACAATTAACAAAACAAACAAACAGAAGTATTTTCGGTTGTTTGTGGTTGTACCTGACGTTCTCATGCCTCTTTACATAAAGGCTGTGGAAGTTGTTGTCTTTGACCAGTCGCTGTCGCTCCTCTTTGTCTTTACAGTCCTGCAAGCGCTCCATTATTGCCAATTTCATCTTCATGGAGATATAAACGGGGAGAACAGACTGCAGCAGGTTCTCCTGCAAACATACATAAACACGTAGGATATATGTTACAGCAGTTGGGCTCGGGTCCTCTATGTGGGTCATGAAACATCAAGTGAGAGTCCCTGGATGATTTCCAGACAACAGTTTAAATACAAAAAATGCTACTGGAGTATTTTCACTATAAATGTTGCAATAATAGCAGAAATCATAACTGAGTAAAAGTAGTATAATAATAATTAAGTCTTTTTGTATTTGTTTTATGCCCATGTTTAACCGAATTATTAGCAAAGTTTTCATATGTAAACCAGTAATATCTGGCGTTGAAGCTAAAAAGTTTAAAAAGCACTGAGTTACAGAATAAAACTGAAGTTAAGCTCTCAACTATAGCAGCTAATGCAGTAAATGAGTGGTCAAACCCACAAAGTAATAAGAATTACACAAACTCAAAGTCCTAAAGTTCCCCTGTATTTGGTGTCAAATATCTGTCACATCATTGATAGTTCTCCACTTCATCAGATCAAGCAGTTCTCTAAAAACGACACAGGAGCCTCTGTGTGTCAATGACCACAGACCAGAGGAGCGTTCAAAAGTGTTTTGACGAATGTGAAATAAAAATGTCTCATGAAATGATTTATCTGTCTTTGTGCAACCTTATGAGATCTGACAACACGGGTCCGGGCTTGTTTAACTCATTTCCAAAATGTTCTCACCTGCACCGTCTCTTCAAAGGACTTTAAAACGTGGAGGAAAACAGCGGTGGATGTGATAAGAAACATGAGATCTAAGATAAATATTGTGACAGTTTCAGGGTGAAGGACAGAAAGGTGTTTGAATGTGTTTGTTTTTAATTAATTACATAAGATTAGTTATATTTCTGCAAAAGTGAATTCCAAAAAAAAAAAAACAAGCTTGCAATATACCTATAATTTCTAACATGTTCAACATGTTTGAAGCAATAAGGCCTTCACTTTGTCTGTTTAATAGCAGAACATTTTAATTATTTTTTAGCTTCTTTTGTTCATATGTTTCTCAAGTAGATCAGGTGGGATGGTGAATGCATGTGTGAACCACACATGTCATTACCACAGATTTTTGGCTTTAACATTTTTGTTCATTGACATACAAATTATATTCCTTATGTAAAAAAATATATCTAAATGTAATTTGCTCTAAAAAAAAGACCTAAATTTAACTTTGAAAAGAAGATAGATTAATAATAATGATAGTAATACATCAATCATATATAGAGCTGTGTAAGAACACTCAAAGACACTTTACATTATTCATTCACACATTTGCACACCGATGATGGCCTGCCCTGGGCCACACTGACAGGGACTGAGATTAACTAATTGAAAGTGTTTATGTAAACCAGTGAATAACTATATCAACACTAATCTCTGTTGAAATCATAAAACAAACTGTTAATGAGGTCAAAGTTAGGAATTTACTGAAGGTAAGACGTTTTATAAAAGTCTTTTTTTATTTATTTAATCACCAGATGATAAAATACTTATTTAGGTATTGAAATCAGCATCAACTCAAATACATAAGGAGAATCAGATTTGACCAACTGTACTTTTCTGTTTTGTGTTCTGTTAGGAAGCACAGCAGCTTCCATGTCTGTGTTTATACAGCACTACACGAAGCAAAGCCACACCAAATGACAAAATGAGAAAATTGTTTTAAGAACACCTCTGAAGTCAACGCACCGCGGCACAGATGCATCTATTTTAAGACTATGCAAGAAAATGTAATTTGAGAGGGACCCGTTGGTCAGAAAGAAAAACACCTAACAGAAAAATCAACATACGGATGGCCAAAGGTCAGGCTTTGAAATGAAAGAAGAGCGTACTGATAACAAAATCTTGATGGGCTATTTTCATATTTTCACGGCTGTGTGTGTGTGTGTTTCCATTCAGGGAGATTTTCATGATATGCAAAAATACTCTGAAAAATAAGGGTGGTAAAACAGTCTCCACACAGTGCTCTAATCATACGACACAATGCACCTGTTTTCAAAAAATACATGCATGCTGCTGAAAAGCTGCAGTGAACACAAGCCAGGCTTTCAAGGACTTGGAAAATATCACGCAGGGATCTATTTGACATGACAAATTGTAGCTCTTCAAACATGCAGCTCCTAATGAACCGCTCTTTAAAGGCCACTGTTTTTAACTAACCTGTTGTCTCTTTTCTATCTCCAGCTTCATCCTCATGCTCAGACACCTCAGAGTGTCTTGGTAGGTCTGCTTCAGTGTTTTCTCCATTAGGACCTTATGAAAGGCTCCCACGGCGCAGCCACAGAAAAACAGCACTGCATTGGACAGCAGCTAAAGGGAAAAACAAAACAGTAGCCAATGTTACAGCTGAAAACTGAAGCACCTGTTGTACACTGTTTGATTTTACACAGAATTAAGTAAGAACGTCTGTGGCTCTGTTGGACGGATTCAGCAGAAATAATATGAACTTGTTAGTGGTTTAATTTCTCTTCTTTATTTTGTTTTTTGTTTATAAGTTTGGCAGTCTGTTAATATCTTGTTAAATTATCTAAAGCAGGGCTATTCAATTGGAGGCCCGCGGACCACATCAGGCCCACTGGTGACCAAAATCCGCACCACCAATTGGTTCATTAAGTTCATTGGTTCCTAAACACAAATTCTCGGTTTTCTACTTTAATTACTATAAGTTCTTTAAGTTAAACATAGACGTGTGGTAAACAGAAATATCAGAATCAAAAACCATTTGAATGAAAACCAAAGACACTTAAAACTACGAGCAGTAGAATATAAAATTAAGATAAGCAGAAATAAAATTGGTTTAAAATTGTGGCAAGTTAAATATGTCAAAATAATATTTAGTTGTTTTTGATTTTGTTTTATCACTTGTTTTATTATAGGGTTCTATATGTTGTGTTCATGATTAAATGCAGCAAAGTAAACTATTTCAAAGGTAACAGATCTTTGTATTACTTGGTTTATTTACATAACTTTAATTGCTGGATTTTCAGCCCCTCAGCTGTTGATCTGCAGTAACTGTGGCCCCCAGTGAAATTTAGTTGAATAGCCCTGATCTAAATTATGCATTGAATTTATTTTCTAACTCTGCCATCTGTAAAGTGTTCAGTGTTCACAACTTTATCATCCACCTCTGAAAGGCGAAGGTGGACTATATTAATTTTGTTTTTCAGTGAATGTGTTTTACATTTGTTAAAGGGGACTTTATGCAAAATTCAATTTCTTTTTCACGTTTTTATGCTTCAGTTTGGGTTTGTACTGCTCCCAGAAACAGTCCAAGCGTCAAAAAAAACAAACCTCCCAGCGTTTTTTTTGACAATATGTAACAGTCACGAAGAACAGAGATGCCTCCCTTAATTTTATTTTTTTTTTATTTGATAGCAAAGTTCTAGCAATATTGCCAAATAAAGTTGTAGTTTGTGTAAATAATTTCACGACGAAGGACTCCTTTGAAAACTTCTATCAGTACATGGCAGGATTTACCCAAGTACTTTCATCTGAAGGAAAGTTCTGTTTCTACTGTTCATCACTAAGCTGCAGATGATGGCGGTAAGTGATGTTTAGTGTTGCTGCTTAGCATGAACATGATTTGTCATTTAAGACAAACGAATGCTGAATAATAGCGCTCGGCTGAGATCGATGACCGAGGAGGCAACAGCTTCACCTTTCCACCTCCACAACACTGGCCTGGGGAAGCAGCGATGACGGTCCAAGTTTATTATTTTTTTATCACTTCAGAAGAAAAAAGAACTTCGGTCCATGTTTCTGCAGCACGGCCCACCCTTCCCCCTGCACTATGTCGGCTAACTGTAACACATGCATGTTGGCCTCCCCGGGCACCAGTCTGTCGCCCTCCCTCAGGATGGCCGCCACAACGTATCGCGCCTTGTCATCAACTGAGGAATTGTGCTGGAGGATTGGAGACTCCCGAACCACAACACTTGTCTCATGACACGGGAGCCTCCAAGCTGCTGGGCGCAGACCTTGACACACGTTGGCTTCCACAGCACCGAGGCATCTGAATACTATCTGACCCTACCAAGCCCTCACCTGGGACGGCTGCACTGTGCGCAGCCCGTCTACTATGGTTGTACCATTGTGCATCTGCTTGTACTGGCCATTTTCACATATCTGAAGCGCTAATCTGAATCTGAAGTAACAAAAGGTTTACATTTGTGTTGGCAAACAAAATGTGATACAGATTCACATATCATGTTAATATGTTTTTCTCTTGTTTGCTTTGCATACGTAATTAGAGCTAATAATAATATGTACTTAGCACAAAAAGTAAGTAAATTTGTATTTTGTAGGTTATATACAGTTGTGGTCAAAAGTTTACATACACTTGTAAAGAAACATAATGTTATGGCTGTCTTGAGTTTTCAATA
>JAUBOC010000043.1:17313357-17327209 GCA_032275365.1 Anablepsoides cearensis
GATGGATGGATGGATGGATGGATGGATGGATGGATGGATGGATGGATGGATGGATGGAGAGATGGATGGATGGATGGGGCAACATCTTTGCCTGAGAAGAAGATGGACAAACATGTTGCCACCAAATAAACACTAATAAAACCATTTACTGTTTGACTGAAAACAAACAAAACAAAATATGATAGAGGTGTGATACTAGATAACGTTCTTTCACACCAGAGTCACTTTATAAGCCAGAAAAACAAGAAGAAACAGGCCTTTGTTTGGTTAACCATTAGCCTAGCCTGGGGTAAGATCTACCATTTTCCCAAACTTCGTGCTCTATGACTGATTTCACGACTGATAAGATACTGACAAATGATAACTATTTGGCAGAACATCATTTAAAAAAGATCCCTTTTTATATACTGCCTGTTGGGGGGAAACTGAAAACATGACAACTTCCACCACTGGTTATTAAGAGATTTGTCACAAAACAATGAGGAAAAGTAGGGACTGACGTCACTCGGAACAGCACAGATCTGTTCCTGGGTTTTAGTTTCCTTTGTGTCAATCTGTACTCTGGTCCACTCTGAACAGACGGCCCCTGTCTAGATCCAGCAAACTGTAAAATTAATCTAATACCGTGTCTAATTACAGCAGGGTTCCCATTATGTCAAACTGGGAATCATTATTTCAAATGAATGGCTTATGTCAAAGTATGTAAAACAACTTAAATTGCATGTAGTTTGCCGTAAGATGCATTGATCTGCTCATTTACGTCAATGATTTAAATGGCAATTAATCTTGTAATCGTATGTATAAGTTAGAATAAAGTGATCAACTTTGCCTTTATTGCAAAAAACCTACTTCAGTTCAGTGCCTGAGCTAATCTAACCAGGATTAATAATGTAAAAGTCCAAATCCTGTGTCAACCCAAAGCCTGTGCCAGACCCGACCAATGGTACAATGTTATCTGGTCCAGGAGGTCATACTCTAAATGTATCAGAGCTGGCTTGGCAGTACCAGCACCACTAAAACCACAAATCTCAAAATGCACTGCTGTCAAGGCTTGCCCTGCTCCCTCTGTCTCATTGTGATTATACTCTTCAGCAGCTGGATGAAGAAGCCTAGAGTCAACATTAAGCTAGCTCATGAAAATGGTTGAACCAAAACAGGACTCTGGAAACAGACGCTGTGAAAACAGGTGTAGCGGAGAGTGTCTGGTAATGAATATAAAATATAAACCTGGAGATATTTATTGGAGAAGAGACAAAATGTTTTTTCCAACAAAGAAGAACTCGTGAAGAGGACCTACTCAACTTTGTTTTTAGGTTTTTACACCTGGATTATTGAGATGCATCAGGATTTTTAGCTTTGTTCAGTCAAATAAACAACATGACATGAGGCTGAAACACCAGGATGAATACAAGGAACTGAACATACAGTAGAAACTTACTTTTATTACAACATATGAGATGAATAAGCTGTGTAATTTACCATGTGAGTTTTACAAACCAAAGTGTGTGACAACGTGCAAAAAAAGTGATGTGAGGTCCAGGTTAAGTGCTAATGAGATTGTCGTTGGATAAGGAAATCTGTCCGTTTAAGTAAAGTAAAAGTGGAAACACCACGGAGCTCCGGCATGAAAGCTACTGTGTGACCGTGCTGTTGATGTGGAAAGAGCCAATCAAGAGGTTGAAGTCAAAGCATGACTCTGTCTGCTTCATTGCTAACCCAGTCGCTCGCCTCCATGCAAGCAGCCCAAATGAGCTCTGCATCTGGCACCGCATTTTCTATGTGATGAGAAAATGATCAAAGCATCACTCAGGAGTCGTCTCCATGACGCACACCTTCATCCTGTTCTGAGGATTTCCAAAACTCAGAGCCTGATCCCAAACACTGACCTTACAACCAAAAATATACTGTGTGGGCTTATATCATAGCAACAGAGCTTTGTTTCATCTTTCTGCTGATTCAGCAATCCCACTATTGTTTTTCCTGATTTTCTTTTTGTTCTTGGCAATCTAACTATTTAGGGGCAGCACAGTGGCTCAGTTGGTAGAGATGTTGCCCCCAAACTAGAAGGTTGCCGGATAGAATCCTGGCTGGGCAGGAACCATTTTAGAGAGTTTGCATGTTCTCTCCGTGCATGTGTGGATTTTCTCCGGACACTCTGGTCTATTAGTTAGATAATAGATTGATGGATTTAACCATTAACATACTTTGTGCTGTTTTAGCCATTTTTAGTCAACTTTTTTTTAATATTAAAATATTTACTAATTTTTCCCCATAGAAATACATTCAGATCTCTAAAATTCTTTCAAAACATTGTTCTATTTAAAATCTGCTTAGGTGTTATTGCTAAGTTTTGTCTTTATGTGATTCTTTTTACTTTTAGCTACTGTTTAGCTACTTAAGCTTTTAGCTAGCCTTTTGCTAGATTTGCTAAATTTCTGTTACTTTTAGCCAGCTATGTGCTTTGTTTTCTACTGTTCTGCTACTTTTAGTTAACTTTGAGCTACTTTTGGCTCTAGCTAGCCATTTATTTAAACTTTTGCTTTTAGCTAGCCTTTGCGTGTTAGCTTTTAGCCTTTTACTAATTACCTATTATAAAGTGACTTGCTATGTTTAGTCAGTATGTCGACACTTTTACTAGAATTTAGCTTATTTGGTTTTTAGCTAGCAATTTTTTCAACAACTTATTTTCTGCTTCTTCAGTAAATTTCAGTCAACTTATTCAACACTGAGTGTTCACACTGCATTTTTACAGAAAAAGCCATTTCTCTAATGTTTTTGTTCTTCACATTTAAGGTGAAATATTTTTGAGAGCATTATATTTTGTTGTGGTTTCTCTTGTAAATGAGACATGAGTCTCTAGATATGTTCCTGTATAAATAAAGGATAAATAAAATAAAATAAATAATAAAAAATGTTTGTTTTGATACCTTGTTGTTATTTTTGGTTATTGTTTTAGAAACAAGTGAACAAACTAGTGTTTACTGTCATTTGTTTGAAATTTGCTCATAAAAAATGAATAAACTGTTTTTCTACTTATTACATAACATATCTTTGAAAAAGTTAAATTTATATTGACAACACACAATTAAAAACATAGGAAATATACTTCTTCCATTTTTAATAATTCTATGTTTGGTCTCACAGATGTACCCTGAACATTTCATCAAGATCTGAATTATTTTCCCCATTCTTTGCAAACTTAGAACAAAAGTTCCTTCCAGGACAGATACTACTTCTAATACTGTAGTTATGTACAACTACACAACCACTACCACAAGCTCAGTTCCACCCTTTGCTTGTTTTGATCTGAAGAAAAGACATGGGTGTGGTCTAATAATAGTCGTTTTTCCGGATGAAGCTTTTCAAATTGAGTACCGAAAGACCTAGAAGTATTTAGGTTTGTCATGATAAGTAATTCTCCAGCTGTATCCGGCATCGTTATCTGTTCCAGTTCTCTTTCAAACCTCTTCTGGACTAAAGGTTTTCCACCAAGGTCAAGCAAAGTACCGTGCATACATTTACAAGCATATACATATATTTAGGTGTCTGTAGTAACAGAACTCTGAATTGCGTACGCCATGAAAACAAGAACACAATGCATTTATTACCATCACAACCTTTCACAGTAGTGCAGCAGCCACTAGAGCTGAGGCTGAAGAGCAGAACGAAGCTACACAACCTAAACCCTGAAAACGGTAAGATTTCACTATCTGTTGGTGGAAATCTAACGCTGACTTTCCTGGTGTGTGCTCCACAAACACATCTGCAAATCAAGTCTTCACCACCTTCTCAGACCTGAGAAGGCCAATAAAATAGTGGGCCTATTTCTGATTTATTTTTAAACAAACAAACAAATAAATAAACAAACAAATAAATAAATACTTAGAGGCGTTGGCTCTTAAGTTATGAACCTTCTTTTCTTCAACACATCAGTGATATCAACCAACCCGAACAAAAAAACATGCATGTAATAAGGTTTTTATTCTAACCTGGAATTATAACTCAGATGAGTTGGACTTGTGGCCAATATTGTGTTACATCAACATGAAACAAGTGTGCAAACTTTTAAAGTTAAAACAGATAACATAGGACAAAAAAAATGTACTATTTATTAACAACTAAGCACCGGTTTATCAATAAAATTTCTGCCTTTCACAGTGTGTTAGTATAAATAATGCACAGTGACTGGGCTTGCTCCACTTGTAGTTATTGCTTACAGTATAAACCTGACACAGACTGACTGAATGGTCTCAATTTAAAATTAAAAAAATAAAGCTTTTTATGTATTTATCTTCAGGCAAGCAGCAAAAAACGTGGCCCAGGAGGTCATACTCTAAAACCACTGTGATGCAACTGTTGGAGTCATTGTAATGATGCGAGGCATGTGCGGGCCAAAATGATCCTGGGGTGGGACACTAAAACCAAAAGCCAGAACAGAAGTTCAGGTTTGTTATGTTGTCATGTAAGTTATTTGTCAAACAACAGCAATATAGGAGTAAGAAAAAAATCACCTAATATTATACATAATTCTAGTTTTGTTGATGTTTTCCCCTGGAAAATATGAGGAAAACACCATCACTACTCCGCTTTTTGAAGATTGCTATCTCCTAATATTTATAAATAAATATATATTACATATATAGCCTCCTGAGACCCTTCAACTGAATGTTGGGGAGTTTTATTTTTATGTTTAAATAAAATACATATGGATTGTTTTGACTCCTAATTGCTCAAAAATTATGTTCTACTAATTTTAAATAGCTGAAGGGAAATTAAAAAATGTCAAGTGAGGACCAGAGTACAATTTTCTAGGGGTGGCCATTGCCCCCTCTGGCACCCCTTTAGTGGCGCCCCTCTGTGTTGCAAACATGTAATAACATTCAGTGCAACAAGTAAATACTATAAAGATCCTAAAGGGAAATTCAATAGATTAACCTCGTTTAAAAGCATTTACTCAGGACTAAGTCTCAAGTCTAACAGTTTTAGATGGTAATTAATAAATACTGATTATTTGAAAAGACATGGTTATATAAAACTATATAATTAGTGTGCATGGTCGTGTTCCTTGTCATCCCTTGTCTTGTTCAAACTGATCAGTTTTTACAAAAAGAATGAGTCACAAATCTAGAGTGAAAAGGAGGCAGACGCTGTTAAAGAAGCAATTCAAAATAAGGAAATCTTACCAAATACTCGTTAAAAAGAAGAAAAGAAAAACCTTGAAAAATATTTTGGTTAGTTTTACAAATATATAAAGGTCACTAGCAAAAGTCAACACAAGATAAGGGGAAGATTTACGTTTCACTGCAAAGTCTGAGTGCAGAAATAAAAACACTAATTTGTGAGAATAAACTCGTGTCACCATGAAAGAAGCAGCTTCTGCTCTGCCTATGCGGTTGTCTTATAAACACTCAAATGTGGAACAATTCAGAACCTGCTTTATTAAAGAAAACAACTGAGAGAAGATCTGGTTAAAAGCAGAAAAACAGTCGGACACTTTAGTCCACAAACACGGAACACACATTTACAGCTAAATTATGATGACTTTAAAAACTCGTTCTGTTCGCCGAATCGTGTCAGCTGTGAAGTTTTTTGAGGTTTAGCAAAAAGCAGGAATGAAACTATCTTAGCGGTGAGAGCGTGAAGTGAAGCTCGTGCGGAAATAATAACATATGTTTTACTTTAGTACAAGTTTAAGCATCTTACCTGGCAAGCCTCCTTCCCGGTGATAAGTCTACATTATTATTGACCACCGCAGCAGCAGCAGCAGCAGACTAGGCAGCGAGCGCGTGTTGTTGAGCTCCGCGCTCCTCCACAGCGGTTCGTGCGCGCGCTGTATCCGAGCGAGAACGCTCCTCCCCCTCCTCCGTCACACCCACGCGCCTCACCAAAAAACGCCCTCAGAGCTTTGTTATACTAGAAATACATGTTACAAAAGGTGAGGGATAAGATATTTTTTTTTGTTTTTTTTTGCTTTTTGTGTGCCTCTTAGCTAAATATATCATGAACTATTGGAGGAATTTTAAATCAAACTTGCAGGAAATTAGCTGTACCTCTACAACCAAACAGTCCAAGATGGCCGCCACAGCCCACTTACCTAAAAACACCTCCACAAAATTGGCTCTAATTCAATCAATTTTACACATATTGAGATAATATTTGGTGTGTTAGTAGCTGAGAGCTGTTCACAAGACATACTCCAAGTACAACTCATTTGCTTAAAATTTCAACATTAAAAGTTGGAATCAATCCTGCTTTAGCAAAATATCTCATTAACTAAAGAATATGTTTTATAGAAATCTTAAAGTAATCAAAAGATGTACCTTTAAAATAAAATACTTTTTTGGAGATAATCCTATTTAATGACAGGCATTGGGATTAATTAGCATTATCCAACACAAAAACACGATAACTTTACAAATACAGACCATAATGGTGACTGCGATCGTAACATCTGGCAGTATCACACAAGATCATGCATGATGGCATACAGTCTTATTTTACAGCTTTGTGCGAAGAAGCTACAATTATCAAAAACTGCTATGAAAGGCAGCAGGTGATGTGCATTTCTTGTAGGAACACTAGTGCTTTAATGGTTTACACAATGAACAAGACCAGAGAGAGAAGGTTCTGAGGTAGAACACACACTTGTCTCAACAGGCAGTGAAATGGTAAAGTTTTTATTGCATGAATTGTAATAGCTGCAGAGGAACAAAGATTCAAATGCGTAAAATTGGGTTTGAAAGCCTTTCTGAAGTGAGAAGGGGTGAATATGGGGACATTCAGATGGCACGACTATCTTGATACACTTTTCTCTTTTCCATCAAACCACAAGACCTGCGCTCCTATACAGCATTTTAACCACAACTGCAACACTTGTTGATAAAACGGGGAGAGAAACCGTAATTTTTTTTATAATTCAATTCCAATTTGAACAATAGACTGATATGTGCTTTTTGTATCTTCAGAAGCCACTAAGGGACATTATATAACATAAACGGGAAGTTTTGCCAATTATTGTGGGTGATTTTTGGGCAGATAGAGGAAAAAAAACAACAACTGTGCTTTGGTGTGTTACTCGCTCTCAGCAAGCACGCATGTTAACGAGTTTTTCTTTGTGCAGCTGCCCATTCTGTTGAGATATGAGCAAATTAAGAGTCCAAAACAATAATTAAACCACTCAGATGCTGCAAACAAGCCTAAGCTCTTTGCTGGTTAAGACTTAAGGGTGGCAGCGCCATCTACAGGCTACTTGTTGTACTGCATTGACAGAAGGGAGCTGATATTTTTTATAAAGGAGTTTGTTAGAACAGTTTCTTCACAGGGACAAAAACAAAATCAACAAACATAGGAAAAAAGCAGCTCCCTTTTTAAAGTAGACCAGCCACATATTAAAACTAAATTTGCACATTAATTGTAAAAATGGGTTTCTTAAATTGTCTGAAGTAACTTGGTCACTCAAAAGACAGTTTAATCAATAAAATACGATATTTTGCTGTACCTGAATACACTAAACCCCGCTCCACCTCTCAACTACACATCTTATTTCAAATATAGGAGTCAAAGATAGGGGCTCTAATGTTAATATTACATTTATCCATACTATGTTCAGATAATTATTAAAAAAATAAATACATTTAACAAATACAAATGATTCTGTAGCAGGCAGATTACCAAATAAACAGATTATCTCCCCACAGTTTATAATTGTTTACACGTTTCAAGTGTTGGATTTTTTTTTTCTTGTTTCAATAAAACCATTTTCACCACAAATATATATATTTTAACTTGTAGTCTTAAAACCTCTACACTGCTGTGGCTGTGCTAGGGAGCCAGACAAAGAGACTGAGCTCCTTTGTGTCATCTGTGGGATGTGAGGCTGAACGGTAAGACACCGCTGCTCAAACGGAGTAGTCAGGAGTAAAAGTAGATGCTGATGAGTTCTGTTGGCAATGGGACAAAAAACATCTCTTGATTTCTGGCCGAACAACAGCCAGGATTAAAATGTGCAACTTCAAATTGGTATATCTTGTAAAAAGGTCGATATGAAACAACAGTTTCTTGCTTGTGTTTTTAACCTGTTTTTGTTGCTTATGCTCGTTTTTGTACAAAATTTTTTATATATATATATAATTCGTTTAGACACAAAACAGTCACTCAACAGAAAAATCAACAACAGAAAAATGTCATGCGTAAAAGTTATGTCCCGCTCTTACTGATTGCGTTTGAAAATGACGAGCTTAAAAAATAAAGAAAAAAATTGAGTACATGTTTGTTGTTCAACATTTTTTTTTTACATTTTAGCAAATGTTTCTCCTTTTTTTTTTAAATCGTTATCTTTTTTTTTTTTTTTGTAGGATAATATCTGATCCTTTTTCAGCCAGCAGTTCCAGATATTGCTCCAGCGTTTATTCCAGACATCCAACCAGTCCGTCCTGTACAGCAGGAGACACAAGAGGCTGTTGGTTGTAGAAAGGAAAACTGCTCCGTTAAAAGAAGCGATCAGGAAGCAAATGGGTGAGGTTTTTTATAGTTTATGATTCCATTCAGGTCCAAGAAATTAAACCTAATTTCAATAACACTTTTTTTTTCCTATTGCAGTTATAAAATGTTTGTCACCCTGAAAACGGGAGATGACTTTTAGAACTGCTGACGATCCTCTGAGGCTCAAGCGTGGCGGCAGAATTTGGACGATACAGTCAGTCAGCTGTAGACGAGGGTGTGGGGCAGGGAGGAGGTTAGCAAAGTGAGCCCTATCTGCAAAGATCCTCCTTTGTAGAGTCTCGCACGTTTTTCCTCTTCTTGCTGTTGCCCTGGTGGTGTGGCTTGCTGCTCGGATGACTTTTGGTGTTGAAGGAGTTCTGCTGTCCGTGATGGCTGCTCTTATTGTTGGAGCGAGACATCCGTCCCTGGAAATGCAGCACAAGCACCATTTCTTAGTATGTTTCAAAGGGGCCTAACACACTTTTAAAGTTGTTTCATCAATAGTCCTTCAGGCTTTCTGAAGATATTTGCAAGGATTTTGTACCTTTTTGATTTTAACCAGGGTTCGACAATTTTTTTTATTTTTTTACCTGTCCTGTTGGGCAAGTTTATAATATAATAATATTTTAGTTATGTGCGACGGGAGGGAGAAATTAGGACTTATCCTCCATCTTCACATTGTAAAATGCTATATTTCTTCATTTATTTTCAGAACTCTTTGATAAAATGAATATAAAAAATGAAATGGCCATTAAAAAATAAAATAAAAGCAATGTTTACATGCCTGGTTGGCCAGGTATCGGGACACATCCACCTGCCTTTTACGTGACCCAGGGAAGTAGTACTTGTCGAACCCTGATTTTACCTGATTTTTACAAGTTTATTTCTCTCAACAGTGACCTATGAATAATTTGGGCATAAAAAAGTATCCTAAACGGAAGGATGAACCAGTGTTGTTCCTTTGTATAACAAAGAACCAATTTTGAATGCAAACTTCAACCACTTCATTGCCAGTAGCTTGTCACAAAGACATATTCCAGTTTCTTTAGTTACTAAAATGCAACAAATTAACAATTTGAGAGATAAAAATGAGCGCATAAATGTGTGATTCTTAAAGAACAATAAGCTGAAAACCAGCTAGAGAAGCTTGACACATTTTAAACACTTGGAAGTTCTTGTTTCCTATGACTTTGTTTGGTTTCCTCCCTTTTTTAAATAAATACTCTTTAGGTGCCATTTTTAATCTAAAGTCGGCTTTAAGAATCTAACAATTCAATAGCATCCCTATTAAAATTATCAAGGTGCAAGAACTGGGCTGAAATTCCTTAAAAATAAGGAGCTAATGTACAAAAAACTTTGAAAGACCTCCAGAAAGTAATGAACTGCCCAAGATTACATAGCAATTCAAATGGGTATGACTTCTTGAAAACAAGTGATGGTACTTTTGCACAGTGATGACTACATGAAGGTGAAGCAGAACATACCTTTCCACCTTTGTTGCTTGCAGATGGAGTGCTGGTAGTGTGGCTCTGTGCGCGGTGATTACTGACCACAGCAGCCTTTTCTCTGTGAGCACTGGAGCTTCGGCCAGACTGCTGCTTGGCTGTTTTACACGGTGTGCCGTCAGAGTCCTGAGAAAAAGGAAAACAACAATGAGGATTGCTTCCAAGACAGTCATCTGCCTAATAATTTCTGTGTAGCCGCAAGTACCGACCGCGTCGCTGGAAGACGTTGAAGACGGCGACAGCGGAGAGGACGAGGGAGAGGAGCGCAGGGAGGAGGGAGGAGAAGAAGAGGTGCTGGAGGAGGATTTGCTGTGGGGAGCCGACGGCAGAACCACAACATCATCCTCATCATCTGTGACGTTGTTGTTGCGCTCATCGAGCTTCTTGGACTCTAAATATTTAACATCATTCCCTGTAAACGCAGGGCGAAGATAGCTGAAGTGAACCTGGCAGATGCTGCTCGTACCGAGTTAAATGGTAAAATATTTGCTGTAACGAGAATTTTCAACACATTTCACAAGAGATCAAACATACGGTTGAGTGAGGGATCATTCTGAGATGGGCTCCCCCAGTTCTTATGGATCCATTCCCTGTACTCATCCACCTCCTGAGTCACTCGGATTATCCGACCAAGTATACTATGATAAGACACAGCAAGAACAGCCATTACTCTAATGTTTACATGCAACTATGAAAAGTAACAAGTCTCTTATTAACTCCTTACCTTTCATTCTCATTGTTGGGATAGTACTTGGTGACGGGTGACACAGCATGGCTGAGTACAACATAGGCGTAGTCGAATGCCTGCTTTACCTGCATGGCACCATATGAGCTCCTGCCAACGTCGTTATCTGTTGGACACAAGGCAGAAAAAACAAAAACAAACAAAAAGTCAGTAAGTATGACCCCAGTGCATCATCTTCCATGTATTCATGTAACATTACTACCTGGCTGCAGAGGGTCCTCAATGTAGAGCATAGAGGGTCTGTATCCATCCATCATGTTCTTCTGAACCTCGTCTTTGGCAACGTAGCAGCCGCCATCTTTTATCCTGATGCCCGTTTTCAGGTAGTTGAAGTTGCGACCGTAGAGCTCGAAGAATTCAATGAGCAGAACGCCGAAGTTGATGTTGGGACTGGACACATCCTCCCTGTAATGAAGCTAAAAAAACAGCTTAATTAAAATGCGTGATCATTGATCAATGAGTAACTGGGTAATTCAAATGTCAACTGTATATAAGAAACTTTAACTACAACTGTTCTTTCATTTTAAATATTGTTTTCCTCCTAAAAACAATAAAATCATAAATACAAATTGTAGCACTAACCTGCAAGAAGCTAACAGCCATGAGGAAGAGACTGTAGGAACCAATTCCACCTGTAAAAACCTCATTAAGGTCTCTCTGCAGAAGGAACTGCTTCAGCACCAGGACTAGGTAAGGCAACACAGGGTATTTCTATGGGCAAAAACAGGACAAACACATTCAAGAAATAGCAAGGAACACAGAATACTTAACATTTACAACTACCTATAGAGGGAATGAAAAAAATGAGAGATTGTATCTAAAAGCTACAAAACTGACTCTTAAAGTGTCACTTAAGCAAACCAGTAAATTGTACCTCTTTGAAATCCTTGATAAGCTGAGCGGCTTTAACGCCACTCATCACATTGAAGCTGATGTCCACTTTCACTTCAGTGAAGGAGTCCGTAAGTTTGATGATGGGAACCTGAAAATGCACATTTAAAAACACAAAATTTAAATACATTTACTTGTTCTGATAAACTATGATCCAAAATGTTTAACACAACTGCCATTTTTTTTACAAGGTAGTACAGTCTTACCGTTGCTTTATCCAGGACTTTGATAGAATTCTCATCTGCAACGTTTCTCTTTCGGAGAGCTTCCTCCAGCGTCCAGAGTGGGAGTGTCTCCCACTTCCCAAAGACCACGAGGTCAATGTCACTGTTAGGGGGAAAAAACAAGGACAAGCTTAATATGATACGGCATTTTGAAAAAATAAAACAATTTTATATATTTTGTGGCTGTTCACTACAGGTAACTTTGCTTCCATCTAGTGGGTAAACTGTATAACTTCTCACAGCAGTTGAAAACATTGATACTGTTTGCTAATCAGCAGTATCACTTTTATTATGTTAAACACAAGAGGCCAGTAAATAAAACGCACACTTACAAGTTAAATTAACCCTGTAACATTAAAGCAGACAAAGGTTCCCAAAGTAAGTCCTCTCTCTCCATCCATACATTCAATCAACACATTTCTTTGTTTTATTCAGTACAGTTCCAGGAGTCCAATAGGAGACATGTTTGTTGAACAGAAGAGCAGGTATTTATTCCTTGTCCTCAAGTTGTCTGTCACTAGTGGAGGTCACTCTCAAAACTAAAAGAAACATAAAATCAGCAGATCCTACATTATTAAACATCCACAGATAGAACTTAGGTAGGCCACTCCTTCAGATCAAAATATGAGTGTAGGAAAAAGCTCAAACCTTAATGTTAAAAGAACAAAAAGAACATTCAAAATAAATGCTACAGCTTTGGCAACTTCGGCAAAAGATCTTAGATCTACGTTTGTCTGCTCTTGCACAAAAAACAAGATCTGATGCATTTATCATTAAGTTCAGGCACAGTCCAGCTATAAGTGTGGGTTCAGTTTAACCACGTCAGACAGTGGTCGGCAGCAGCTGATCTGACTGTTCCGCAAACGGAGCTGAGAACAGGGAACAACAGCTGATGGTGAGGTAAAGAAGCAAAATGAAAAATGAGAACTACTTTGTGGATTCAAAGATTCTCACTGAATATTTTATGTGCACGCTGGTGTAGATTCTCAGACATCCAGTGCATGATGAATTTAAACAAATCTTCTCAAAAAAAAAAAAAACTGGACTATGATTCTGTACTTCCAAATTTAAACCAGTTTTTAAATTGTGTTGATGGGCAAAATATAATAAAGCAGTTATGGAGTTATGATAAATAAAAAGTTTACATCCCCTTTTTTAAATCTTGAAATGACTGTCCAATTTGATGCACGTCATAAACAGAATACACACAACAAATGCGTGTGTGGGACACAAAAATAGCAACGTAGCACCGCGCACCTGTCAGGTCCTGACTAACACACAATGACATACGAGCGCATATCACGTGGTGCACAAAAACACCACATCTGTCCTACACAAAGCCCAACACACACAATGCAACGCACACACACGATGTCCTGCTTTTGGGTCAAATTACAAGAAGTTAAATAAAGAAATTACAAATTCAACAAATGTTATTTAGTGGCTGCAATTTGAACCATTAGATAATGTCTCCTCATTTCTGTCTCTGCCTCCTGTGCAAGAGGAGGAGGAGAGAAAAGAAAGGCATAAAGCAGAGACACCGTCAGCTGTCTGTCAAAACACACAGCAGTGAGCTCCGCCGCTAGCGTGTTAAAAAATAAATGAATTGAAGCAGGAAACCGGAAAAATGGATTTGTTTTATGTATAATGTAATGGAAATCATGTCAAACAAACATTACTACAACAAAACAAAGACTGGGAAGTGGGTGAGGTCAGTGAAAGGTGATTTGCTAAAGATATTTTCCAAAGTTGTAATTAATTTTTTTCACGAATGGAAACAAAACATGAAGCAACACTGTAAAAGTGATTCACACAAAAAACCCACAGCTCAGAAATCTGCCTGTCGATCTATGGACACATTTTACTCAAACTCAAAGATGACTGCCAGACCACCCCGCACCTGCTGCATGATTGTTAGCCTGCAGTGTTCAAATCATGTAAAAAAAGTAGCAGCTATGCTATGTTGCCCCAAAAGTAAGCAGGTTCCAGCCACAGAGAACACCTGA
>JAUBOC010000043.1:17337798-17353261 GCA_032275365.1 Anablepsoides cearensis
GATTGGCTGATTAGAAATTAAGTGTTAACGAGCAGTTGGACAGGTGTACCTAATAAAGTGGCCGGTGAGTGTATGTTTATCAAATAAAATCAAATGTTACAACTAATCATAAATCCCTTTAAAGACAGTGTGCTATTAGTGAAAACTCTTGTGACAACGTGACATGACAAGCATAGCTTCAGGTGAATACCATGGGCACACCTTTTTTTCTTTGCCTAGTTAGGGAAACAGTTTTTACAAAACCACCTTAGTAATATTGAAATTTAATTACGTCTGTGGATTTTAAACCCTCAAATATTAGTTTTACAAAGAGTTTGTATTTTTCTGTTTCACAGAAAGTTGTGACAACTGTATCTATTTGACAATTATTGACAACTTCACACAAAAAACTTTACCAAATGAACGGAGGCAATATCTTCTGGAAAAAAAATAACAAATAAAACAGATTAATGCATTCATAATTATCACTTTTTATATATAAATATATATATATATATATATCTGATTTCTTTACAATAAAAATCTACAACACAGTTCAACTTAACGGAAAAGGGCCACGGTTCTCCCAGGCTACAGACTTCCTCTGTCAATGTTAAGAATTAAAAAAAGAAAACCTAACTAACTCCTTTAGAAAATAAAGTGGAAACACTCCCTTAAAGCTCTGAGCGTGATTGGACAGAAAAGAGAGAAGGGGCTAGGGTTTGTCTCTCAAGAGGTTTGTCTTTGTCTTGGGAAACGTGAGGCTGTGCGGTGCATACAAACATTGATCCACTGCCATCATGTGCTGGGCTGTTTGGACCTTACCAGTTCCAAAAAGACTGGAACTCATGCCTCTCCAGCCAACCCACATTGCCAAATATAGAGTACAAACTGTTCTGTGGACAGTGTGTTTTAAAAACGTACTCCCAGAGTCACTCTTTAGCTACTTGTAAATATTAAATGCAACAGTACTTCACAAGTTTTTGTGCAGATTCCTCAAGCCACATAATCTATATGAGATCAGAAATATAAATCATCTTTCCTGCATCAAATACAGTCTAATAAGAACAAATAAAAAGCTACATAGTTATTTACCCAACTTAAAGAGCTGATGTTAAACTGCCTTGGGACCGCATGCCTGTTCTTTCACTCAATGTTTTGTCCAACACATGTTTATCAAGTACACTCGCTTCCAAATATCAATAAAGTTCTCCATGATACTGCCAAGCTCCACTCCCAATTTATCATTCAACACTATGCCAAACTTGTAATCTTCGAGGCGAAGTGGAGAAAACTTGAGAGATTTTGTAGCTGTGGTAATATATTTCACCAAGTTGTCTGTTGATACAAACTGTGGAAATGAGTTTAATTCACTTCTAAAAATATCACTTTCAGACTCCACAAAGGCAGCTTTTATATTCACACACATACTTTAGATCTTCTCTGGATCATTTTAAAACAATGCTGTAAGCCTTAAACCACAGTGACAAAACCATTTGCCAGAATATGGTTAAACAGAAGGCTCTCTGTCGTGGCTGAGTGTGATCCCAGCTGTTAGCTTAAGGCTCTGGTATTAGCAGAGCTTATCACTAAGGAATGTCCTTACGCAAACACAGAGCTCCCATATTACTAAAAATTAGGATCAGCCAAAGACTGAACTCCACACTCGTGTTATGAGGAGAGAGAAAACAATCTTTGCTCCCAGAAGACTCTTTAACAGGGCCACACCCATTAAAACCTTTCCCTTCCCATGTAATAATTGCTCAGATGTGTGAGAAGTTAATAAATATCTTGAGCATCACCAAGAATTTGTGAGACCAAATTGTCAGTGGCCAACTTCTGCAGCTAAATACCATTTGTGACTTTGTTGACTGATCTTCCACACCTTTGCTAACTAAAATAATATTCAGTCAACTCCCAGTCATTTCTTTATATTTTGACCACAAAGAGACTCTTATAACTCCAAGTGTTCTTGATGAATTGTATTTCATACATTTACACTTGGGTCCACATCTATTTGGACAGAGACAACATTTCCTAATTTTGGTTCTGTACGTTGGACAAAAATAAATATTTGTAAAGAAAGTGTTTATTTCTAATTCTTGGTTGAAAACCCTTTGTTGGCAATGACTCAAGTCTTGAACTCATGTACATCATTAGACGTTATGTTTCCTCCTTTTTAAGTCTTTACCTGGCCTTTACCGCAACAGTTTGCAGTTGCTGTTTGTTTGTGGGCCTGTCTGTCTGATTTTTAGCCTTTAACAAGTGAAATGCTACTCAACTGGGTTGAGATCAGGTGACTGACTGGGCCATTCAAGAATAGCCCACCTATTTGCTTTAATTAATTCCTGGGTTGCTTTGGTTTTATGTGTAGGGTCATTGTTTCAGCAAAGTCCAATCTAGTGTTTTTATTCTTGAGGCTTATGAGTTCTGTAGCAATTTCTGATAGTTTTTTTTTTAGTTTTCGCAGCTTAAGGATGGTTTATTTCACCTGCATGGAGAGCTCCCACGTTTTCCTCACAGTAAAATCTTCCGAATAGAACCCACACCTGATATCAACTCCAAGCTTTTTTATTGCTTTATTAAAAATGACATAATGAAGGAACTGCCTACTGCCCATGAAATAGACTTTTAGAGTCAATTGTCCAATATTTTTGGTCCCTTTAAAAGCAGATATGTGAAAATCCTAAAATGAAAGCTGAAAACCTGGACTTTATGTCTATGTTCATTATATAACTATAACTTGAATATGTTTCAGTTAACAGTTAAAAAAAACTGTGTCATATTTTAGCCCAGTCATTAAAATTCAAAGCAAAACAGTTTGACAAACTCTTAAGAGGGTTACAAGAAGCATCACCACACAGAAAGAGCATTTGTAAGATTTATGTCTCTTTTGTTGTTTGCTTTCACACCTTCAGAAGAACCTTGTGACCGTCTAACATTTGGCTAAAGGTCAGGATAGCCCTGTAACTCCAACACAGACAACATTCACCAAAACAACAGAGTCGCCTACATCACAGTCAGAGCTACTTGTTGTGCATCAAACATGTCGTTATTACAACAAAGTTGGATAGAAGATGCATGTTTTCAGGTAACAAATATGAAACAGTGAGAAGTAATAGACGGAGCACTCACAACCGACTTGCTTTACACTACAGTGGCTGAGGGAACATTTACATGGAGGTGGTTTTCAGTAAAACTGTAGTATTTATATTGCAGATTACATGACAACAGCAATGTGAATTTCACTTTAACTTTTTTAACCAGGTCTCATAGTACAACTTTCCAGACACCCCCTGTTGCATATCAAAAAAAGGCTCAACATGTGATGTGACAATTGCACATGTGCATAGAGTGGAGGCTTTTTTGAGATACCCCTGCAGAGATGTGAAATCTGTGCAATCTACCTACTTTCAGTAGCACAAGAAACTAGATACAGTATATCTGTATTTTTAAGTGGGGCAAATTGACTTACCTATGCCTTAAATCAGACTAAAGACACTTAAGGCCTCTTTATACTCCCACTGACCAGCCGACATTGGCTCGAATTGTCGCAGTTTAGCGACAAAAAATTATGTCACTGTGCTCAGCGTCAACTCCGCCACCCCTTCTTGTCACACCCTGCCGGCAGAACTTTCCTCCTCCCTACAACTAAGAAGTTTATGTGATTGGTCATAATTTTGTGGGCATGTGTGTTTATGCTGAAAGCAATCAGACGCTACACTTTGCTTCAAATACTTGCTTCCTGAATGTTGTAACCAGAAACAGACATTTATTAAGATCATCAAATGACCAAAAACTCACGAGTGGAGATAAAAAAGACGTTTTGTTAGCGTTAACCAGGACCGATTTAAGGAAAAATAATGGCAGATCTAACCGGGACGAATTTGAGTTTCTGTTTTTCCCCCCAGAGTGTAGACTCCAGTGGGAAGGAACATTGTGCAGTGACGCGTATCGCAGTGGGAGCTCGCGCAGTGTGTCTTAGAGCTATGAAAAATGTGTACGAAAACAAATGCCGAACAACCACGTGACCACATGTTGACACTTGTAGATACCGTTGTATTAATAAAGCTCCTAATATGAAGCTGGAGATAAAAAAAAATCTATAAAAGGAAGCTATAAGAACTGACTTGCCACAGTTCATGCAGTACAAGAGAGAATAGGAACTGCATTAAATAGTTTTAAGAACTGTAAAAAGGTTCATGCTGTCCAAAAGCAATTAGAGTGACAGATTTTATTTTAGAAATGTTGTCACCTGACACTAAGCTATAAATTATTGTAAATAAATGATATACATTTCTCATAATGTTTGTAAAAAATCCCTTCTATAAACAATATAATGAAATGATTTCTGTCTCACTGTACAGAACTGTGTCCTTCTGGAGTTTTCATTTCACATCAACAGCACTGGGAATTTATAAAAATCACTAGTTTGTGAAAAATCCAACAATGTCACTTTCAATGTACGTAAAAGTGTCTTTTAATATTTATATTTATAAGATTTGGTGCAATAGTTTGCAACAATAATCCTACATTAAAACTAAATCCTTGTGTTCGGTATTCAATTATTCTCATTACATTGCATTCTTGATCTATAATTAATTAAAATATAGTAATAATTGTATTATTGTGATGTTATGAGGGAGGGGAACAGACTACATATTTAGCTAGAACATAACCCAAATATTTTACAAACTACCCAGTATAAATAAAATATTACTTTCGCTGGATGCTAAGATGTTACAAAAATAGAAGTCTTCAGGACTTGCACATTGCTAACATCAGGAGACATTGATTGTTTTTGCAATTCACTGCATCAATAAGGTCTAATGATTTGTTTATTTTCAGCCAATGTAAACTGAGTGGCAGCACTGGTTATTGGGATAAAATGGCATCAAGCAAAGCCGTGTCCAGTTCATACAGTTGTTGGATAAACCAAATCATAAACACAGAGCTGTGAAGGGCCAGGACTGTCACATGGACACACCTGTGTCAGAGAGCAATGACAGGAGATGTTTTTTTTTTTGACTGCATGAGTTTTTAAAGTGCAGAACAACAGGCATACAACTAACCCAAGGCAAATCTAACACACAATTATCAAGGTTAACCTACATTGACTTGACAGAATTACTTCACATTCTATTCATCAACTTATGTTACTTGAACAGTGTGAACAGAATACGATTTTTGTTCCAAACACTGTTTAAATGTTGATCAGACAAACCCAAAGGTTTCTTCAGGAATACTGCATTCCTGAAAGGTGTTGGCTTGAGGCAGTTGAAGGTGAAACAACAGGGGTGGAACCCTGTTTTTCTCAAGTCTCTAGTAACATACTGGTTCTAATAAACACAATAAAAAATACTATTCAATAAATGAACAAAAAATAAATAAATTTGGAAACAACTTGCTGATGTTTCAGGGTGAGCTCTTTCAGGGCATTTTAAGAGATTGGAATCTGAACTGGATAAAGATAACAAATCCATGGTTGTTTTCCTACAAAAAAAAACATTACATTTTAAAATATAAAAGGGGGATCAAACATGGTCTAAGGACTCAACCATTACCTTTTAAGGAGTGAATTCTCCACAGTCTTCCTACTATAACAGTGGGCTGAAAAAATATGAACTACTGTTTCAACTTCCATCTCCCAAATAAATTTCTTTATCACAGAAAATATGCACTTCGACTGTTTATATTACAGGAGTGCATCCAACAGTTGACTCATTGGTGAAAAGAGCACAGTGAGTGGGGTGGGGCTGAATACCTCAGTCTCCTGCTTGTTATTTCAGTGTTTATATGGACAAATTCAGTCATCGCACTTATAATTTACTCTCAGTGTCAACACTCACATTAGAGGTTCATCTAATGGGTATCAAACAATTAAAAAACGATTTACCAGGGCTTTCACTGGCTATTACAGAGCAACAAATCGGAATATCTTACCCCACAACTCCTTCGGAGTAGTTCCTGACTTTCCACGGAGTGCCCGTGTAACCTTCATATCTGTCCGTGTTGGACCCGCAGCCACTGTTCAAAAGGCTGGAGTTGAATCCGAAAGTGCTAGCTTTATTGTCTCTTTTCCTTTTGTTGGGGTGTCCCTCCGTGAGTCCCCTCCACAGCACCCCGCTGCTCGGCTGCCCCCCTCCGCCGACACCGCCCCTGCCGGAGGCTCGGTTGTTGTGGTTGCTGTTGCTGTCTAGTGGTATAAAGTCGAGCTGTTGTGGTACGTCTCCGTCCCCCATTGAGCTCTCGGTCTCGACGTCTTCACAATCGGCGCTCGTGTCAAGAAGTGTTCTGTTCGTGCAACTGGGGACGGGTCCCGACGCCCCGCTGCTGACGATCGCTTTCAGGCTCGGCGTGCTCTGAGGTCCGGTGCTGTAGCTGTTATTTACGTTCAAGTACCCGAACACTTGTGTCGTCTCCCAAATCTGCATCCACAGTTTGTTAGCGGGTCCAAGTTGTTCTGGCTGTAACCAGGCGATTCTCGGATCCATCAAACGACACTGTAGGCAAACGCCGTCCCACCACCACCCCACCACCAGCTCCTATGCTGCTAGCTAATGTTAGCTAGCTTCGCTACCTCTGCTAGCTCAGGTTCACCACTGTCCGTTACTTCTAGAACATGGTAAAAAATAAATAAACGCTGCTACAATGACCGAACGTGAAATTAACAACTAACCCCATAGACAAAAAAATAACAATAATGTGCGAGTCAGGTCGTAAAAAGAATAAAACGATGAACCCAAACTTGCTGTAGAAGACTGTAGAAACGTGCCGAGGGTTGATGTCCAAGTGTCTCTGACCCTTTTCCGGCAAATGCGCATGCGCCGAGTGAGTGATAAGGAGGCGGAGCCATAGCTGTTACGCAAGCGACAGTTGGTTTATTTGTTACATAAGAAGCTCTGATTTAATATTCGACTAACCTATAGAGATCGTAAAACCCTTTTGAAATATAAAATTTTTGGCCTAAATCTAAGGTATACTGAAATTGACATATTTAAAATATATATATATATGCATGCTAATAAATTAATACATACAACTATAATGCACTAATTAATTTAAAAAATAACTTTACATCATGTTTAACATTTAATTTACCTTCATATATATTTTTCCATCTTAGTTTCAACAAACTGTATCACATCTCACTCTTCTATATATATATATATTGCTTGTCTCTCAAGTTTTTTTTCATTTTGTGTTTTTATTGCCATGTGTCATTTATAGTTGTTTGTACATTTTTATGTCTTGTTTTCACTTTACTTTATGCATTTGTCTCATTATGCAAATAAGGTGGGCTGCCCTATTTCTGAATGACCCAGGGCACCTGTTCTATGTTTTTGTCATGTTTTTGTCTTCTTCTGAATGGGTGTTCTGAACTGTAATTTCATTGTGCTCTGTACAATGACAATAAAGGCCTCATCTTATCTCTTCTTAGGTAAGCTCCTCTACAATTGGTCAACAGACAGGAAGGAGAAGGATCAGGTGCAGGTTGATTGTGCACGCAGAACAGAAAAATGTAAAAACACATGGATATAAAAAGGCACAAATCATTTTAATGAATTGATTTTGACACAGTTCACCACAATGACCTGCTGATCCTATCACTAGTTGCAAAACTGATGCAATACAGGCATGCACAATCGATCACCTTTAAACACGTGGATTACATCATAGTTCACACTATGACCATTTTATAGTAATTTATTTAGCCAATATACTAAAGTAGTTTCCTTCCCCTAGAAAGTTAAATCAACCTCATTTTTTGTAAGTGACTTTTTAAAATGTGTTTTCTTATTCCAGACAAATAGAAAGATTAATATTTTATGATTCAATTTATTAACAAACAATTACAATTTGGGGTGAATTGCTTATTTCACCATAATCCTTTACTGCATTTCTGACACAAAACATCTAACAATTCAAGAGTGTCCTCTATACAGTCATACATTTTAAAAGTTTAAGGTGAAAGTTGACAATGCTAAGATTCCAAAACCCTACTTTTAATAGGAAAAAAGATTTTGCCACAAAAGCCTAAAAAATTACAAGTATAAATTTTAGGAATAATTTTATATGTCATTATTTGAACTGTACCTTCGGGAACTTTGAATTATGTTTGCTTTTATGAACCATCTTTAAAAACCATTTTTAACAACAGCATTTACATCCTGTTAGAGTTCCCGAAATAACTTTCACTCTTGTGAAAAATACACAAAAAAAAAAAAACTAGTTGGGAAAAACTTACACAAGAGCACCACATTTTTGGGTGCCTCATAATTTCTCCAAAAAGTGACAACTGACATGTAAAAGATCAATGAAATACGTGTTTTTAGTCCAGAACTGATCCTTTTTGCACAAAAACAAATCATCAATGTAAATCCAGTCAAACATTGGAGAACATGAGTACTTATATGAAAAGTTGAAGTTTGTTCACTTGATTTCTTAAAAATAATGATGAGATTTTATTAAAATATACACACATCTGGGCCATTGTTAGTTAAATGCATAAACTATTGTCTAAAACACCTGTCTTTCTTAACAACAAATGTCCACATTGGTAAAGAAAAATTGTAAACCATTATTTAAAGTAAATAATCATAAATAATTGACTGCAACACAGTCATTTTTTGCCTCATACTGTGTTAGACACACTTTTAAAATGATCACAGTGAGAAAAACACAAGTCCTTATTTTTTCACCATCTTTTCCAGGTAAGAAATAAATCTTCTCAGGTTGATTTTGATGTTGTCCAGCACACAGAGCTGCTGAGGGCTGTATTTTCCTTTTCCTTCTTTACGTATCTGATATAAAAAAAGAAAGTGAAAGTTAGTCATAAAGATAATTAGAGAACATAAACTACAAAAAATATGTATTTTCTTAAACACGAGTTCATTTTAACTACCTTAGTCTTGAAGACTGGCTGAAGTGCCTTAAGCGCAGGAAGTAAACCAATGTTTTTAGCAGCTATCTTTGCCTCCTCTCCATCCGCAAACACATCAAACAAAGCGTCCAGAGCTTCTCCATTCACAACCAGGTCTGCATCCTTTGTGGCAACTTGAAGCAAGGCATTCCCGATCAGCTGGAAGAGAGAAAGGTTTTAGAAAAGGAGTAAACATTACATGAGAAGTGGAGACAAAAAAAAAAAATTGTACCTGAAGGGTTTCTGCTGAACCTTTTTCTTTAGCTAAAGTGCTTCCAGTGATGCCCAGGATGGCGACGGCGTTGACCCTGACGCTGATGACATCACAGCGTGTTGCTGCTTCACTCAGGCTCATCAGCTGCTGAGGGGTCATGCACTGAAAAACAGAAAAAGTGAATGTAAATATCAGTGGTGGGCACAGCTAACCACTTATCCGCTAAATAAAAATCTTAGCATTGCTAACGTTACAGCGCTAAACAAGTAGAAGCTAATGCTAATTGCTAAGATGACTGTCAGCTCCTTCCAACTGAAGACTGGTGGTAGGACTAAGACAAACCTGTTGTTAGTTTTCTATTAGTTTAATTTGAAGGTTGGTTTGTGAAATTAAATGTTACTGAATCTTTTTTTATGGTTTTAATTTGAAGTTTAGTTGCTAAAGATGCTAAATACTACTCACATGGTGCCTAACACGTTTAGCGCTGCTTGTAAGAGGGGATAGTTTTTATTTCATTAGGAATAAATGGCATAAAAATAGTTTAACACTTTGTTAGTGGACTTAACATTAGTGATACCTAATTTAAAGATGCTAAATGGTCTGCTAACAGTTTTTCAAAGTTAGCAAAAAAGCTAACCATCAGCGGATTAGCGGAGCTGTGCTCAGCACTGGTAAATATGTTTAAAGGTGACAGAAAGAGAACCGGAAGAGAGTCTTAAAATTAAGTCAAGTCCCTGTGAAACAGCAACATATTTCTGCAGTCAAAAACATTTTCTTCTTTTGTGACAAAACAGGAAGATTAATCAGTGATGCTATTTGGTTTTTAATTTATTCTGTACCTGGGCAATGTTTTTGGAGGCGATCATCTGCAGGAGAGACCGCATGGCACTGATGACTGCCTCAAAAAACTCGACATCTTTGGGCATCTCTGAAGCACAAGAAAATAATAATTTTACACATCTAGTTTTTTTTACATTTCATTGAGAAAATAATACAATATTGAAGAAGTTAAAAAGTATTAGACCTTCAGCCCCGAAGACCAGTGTGGACAGGTGCTGCGCTGCTCCCTGCAGGGCTGCTGCTCCACCCAGAGACTCAGCATCCATAGTGGAGAGGATGCTGTGGAGGCACGTCAGTGCTCGGGACTGAACACGCTGCATCCTAAAGAAAGATGAGGAACTTTTTTGCAAGTGCACTGGCTGAAATTTTAAACAGGCAATAATACAACTTTTGGTTTGACACTGAAGTTGAAGGGAGCCTGAGAGGTTAAGAGAAATACCTCTTAGTCAGCCCTCTCCAGGAGGGATTCTCTTGACACACATTTATGGCTTCCTGTCTGGGGAATCCTGTCTTTTTGAGAACCTTGAGTCAAAAGGGGAAAAAAAACATAACTTTTTTTTAACCAAACCGTGTGGTTATATAAGTATGAAAGAGACCTCTCTGTAATCAAAACAGGTAAGAAATACAATCTGTTCTGCCCTGAGGGTGAAGTTAGGTGGGGCTTTCTGCATAATCAAACATTTTAGGTTTATAATTACAGTTTATGCAAAGACAACAGTTGAACCATTTCTTAGGATTGTCCAAGTTCTCTGTTGTGATAAGATGAGAAATGACGCAGAAAGCAGATTGATATTTGCCTTTTCAGGTATGCTGTGGTTGATCAAAGCTCCCTGAACCTCAGCTGACAAACAGAGAGGAGACATCAGATTGCAGACTCCATCACAGAGGCCATCAGGACCCATGTCGCTCTCATCGCTGCTCGATTCCTCCTCCCACTCGTCATCAGAAGGGTCTGAACAGAAGGGGATACAAATTAGGGAACGCTACAGATTTTTTTCCACACGATTAAATGCATTTCACTAATTTTTCTGCTGTAATGGCCTTTTTCAAAGTGACAAACGCGTACTTGGTAGATATGTCAGAGGAAATAAAGTAGACGTAGAGGGCCTGGGGTCAGCACTGCTGTCTGTGCCCTCAACACTCACCGTCAGAGCAGCACATGTTGACAATGATCTCTAAGGACGTTTGCTGGGCTGTCAGCAAGGTCGCCGCTTCCCGCAGCTCCTCCTTACCCCTCTGGACACAAACAAACAGCCGTATGAGTCAACATCCTACTAAAACAATGACTTTTAGCGCAGTTATCACCCAGTCTGAGCTCAGCTGCTCGCCACGGAGAAGCAATTTATTCCCGCTGATGCACTTGAACATGTCAGGTTGTGCATTTCTGAGCTGCGACGTGGCGACAACCTGCTTATAAAGTGTCCTTTTGAGGGGAAAACTTGTTGCACACTCTGCCTAACCCATTAGGTCTGTTTTGGTCCTATCATGACAGACAAATCCTGCAGACAACCTCATTGTGTAACCCACAACATTCACTAAAGAGGAAGTTTGAGAACATCAACACAATGTCGGGGCTCTGGCGCTGACTGAGCTGAGAGGGACAGCTCTGTCTCGCCAGGCTCCAGTCGAGTCTGGGGACTGTCAGACAAGTCTCTGGTCCCCAGATGAACCGTGCTGAGTGTGTTCCCGACGTGCCCCTGGACCTGAACACAATAGTTTGCCCATGCTGTCAGTCTGGCTCTGCACTTCCAGATGACTCATATGTTGCCTTTTCACCTGGCGTCGATGAAAGCTTTCAAAGTCCAAAAGAGGATTGTCTCCTTATATAAACATGAGCACACATCATGTCTTACAATTTAAAGGGGACATATCATGAAAAGTCCACTGTTTTAGCCTGTTTAATGCATTTTGTTGTGTACTAGGGAGTCTCTACAAGTGCAGAAAAGTTGAATTTAGTTTCTTCCAGTGCTTCATAGATATCTTTATATTATTTTGGGGTCGAATTTTCCAACCTATTTAGTTTTCTCTCTTCTCTATCCAACTTTCTTTCAACTATTACATCAAATTATGTGTGACAAATTGTTGTTTTTATTCTCCTCTGGCTCTGGGTCAGACTCTGGCTCCAACACTTAAGGCTGGATGAACAAGTCTTCCCTTGTTGACTTCTTTTATTTCATTTGTAAATGTTTCTGCACCTCTATATAGTCGTAAACCCTTTTAGCAAAGTAGAATGGACCACTCTGGAAGCTGAAGGAGAGCGGGGTGTGAAGCTCCTCGTTTGGATTTAAAGAGACAGCATCAAAACGAGCTGATCTGAGACACGTCTCAGAAAAGGGGTGAAAGAGGGGCTTGTGGAGTTACAATAGGAATAAATTCAGACAAAAGCATAGCAGTTTTATATAGCCCTCAACTGGATGATTTAAATGTGAAAAAGAAGGATTTAAATGATTTAAATTCAGGCAATTTGAGACCCCTCAGAAATAATAGTGTTGGTATTTTATCAATCTAAGCTGATAGATATCACTTTTCATGTCTCTCTAGTTCTTACATCTCACCAAAGTTAGGAAAATGTTGTCTCTGCCCAGACAGATATGGACCTAACTGTATGGACATAAATTAATGCTGCTCACAACTATTTTCTCTTTGGAGTTTTTAGACTGTATTTTCAGTCTGTCAGGGTTTTGTCAAAGTTATGAAATAAAAACATAAGCTTTTCATGTTATTTTTGTCTCAGTGGGGCATGTGATAGTCAGAAATCAAAACCTACAGGAAGAAGGTCTGAGAAGTCCGTATCAATCGTCACAGTTTTTCCGTTCTTCATCTTTTTGGGTTCTTCATCTTCATCCATCTCCTCCTCAACCACCTGCACCACTGCCTGTTCTTCTACGTTGGTTACATGGCCTGTGTTTCTCTGATTAACCTCTTCTGCCTGTCGGAGTTCAGGAATCAGCACACCTGCGTCCAAATCCAGGCAGTGTGACAAGGAGGCCACTACGGCGTTGAGGGTCTGGGACTGACGTGCCTCAGGTAGACAACTCTTCATATTCCACAGTGTCCCTGAGAGACCAAACAGACGTCAAGGAAACTCACGGGGGGGATTATAAAAAACACACATATCCTATTTACACTACAGTTTTGAGCAGTTCTTTGAAAACAGAGAAAAAACCAACTGAGGACAAACTGTACCTGCAGCTAAAGTCCTGAGGAGAGTGTGTGCCATGCCTGGCTGGGATGACAGCAGCACTTTCTCCAGGGCTCCCAGCACAGCAGTGTTCATACTGCGCAGCAGTTCTGGGTTGTCCTCAGTCACAGTGTGCAAACAGTGGGCTGGAGACAGGACAGAAGAAAGTCTCACTTCTCTGCTTTTTACACCAGATTAGTTTACATTAGGACAAATTAATACAGTCCTACAATTACATTTATATTTAAAACCTGCTGTAAATTTCAAGAGTACCAAAAACAGGAACATAATCTTCAAACTCTGACATTCTGATTTTATTTGTCATTATTTTGGTTTTATGAAGTATTTCAATATTTTAAGTCTTTTATTTATATCTTCATTGTTTTGTATTTAATGCATCAAGGTTTTCTTTTTTCTAGGTGTTTGCGCCACCTGTTTTGATCTGTGGTTATGTTAATTGATTGTTTTTAATATGTTCAATTTATCTATATGCTTTGTTTTTCAAATTGACTTATAAAAAAAAACATGGTTGTCCAGCCTTTCTGTATTTTCTATCGATAACCCAACAAATTTAACAATAAACCCAATCCTCCAAACTTAAGCTGAACTATATTTCCATGCTTTTCCTGGTTTTAAACAACTCTTAGCGAGAAAATATGATAAGTGGATCTGCAAAAACTCAAACTTTCCATCACAACTACTAATAAAATAATAAAATATGTGCAGGAGTTTTGTTTTTTTTGAAATGTCAACTAAAATAGTTTTAAAACCAGCAAGGATGCTACAAAAAAACTGTCCAAATTAAGAGTCTGGTTATTAGGGCTTTCATTAAAGTCACTACTTCAGGCAAGCTGTTAAAATGTAGACATAGCTGAAAATAAATGTGATCCATCATATCGAAATGAGGATTATGTCAAATTTGGTCAAATTTACCTGATTACATTTTCTGATTCCTGACTTTAAAAGCTACATTTTGATACCTGGATCATTCTGATATCACAAACTTATCCAGAGGTATGACCTAATTTGTCTTGTTGGATACAATAATACATTAATATTTGGTCTTGATCCTAATTTCATGTAAATTTTTTGAGGATTTTTTTATTTCCATATAAAGAAGAAAGCTCAAATATTATTTAAATACTGAGATTTCCAAGCTGGAAAGAAAAAAAAACTTTGCCAGCTCACAGGGAAAATCTCAAAATTTTAAGGCGTTTTTCCTCAAAATCCGTTTTTTTGTTGTTACTGCTCAAAAAGGTGCTTCAAATTTTTTTTTATGAATATATTTCACACAGTTCATTCAAATGAAACATTAATAAGTTTGTTATATTTGTTATATTTTGTCCAAATACAATTTTTGTAAGTGTTTATATCAAAACATTATATTTGCCTATTTCTCCATATTCCATTTTTGGACTTAATCCTCGTTTTGATGTGATGGGTCACAAAATGTGTCCTTCATTGTTCAAAAAAGCACGACGGGCTTGCAAAGTGCAAGAACTAGATGACCCAGCTGCCAGGTTAATGGTTACCCACAGAAAAAGGTTGCTTTTAGTTGGAATTGAAATGTCCTGTCTGCAGGTTCATGCCCTGATATCTGGAAAACAAACCGGGAACGACCACGACTGACATGTGGTGAAATCCCACAGTCAAAAGCTCAAAGAGCCACTCGTTTTCCTGTTTTGCTGAAATGTCAGCGGCTCGTGTCCAGTGAATGACCTGAAGTGGGACAAAGGTGAAATGACAACCAGCTGGTGATTAAAAAAATGTTTTGAGTAATCACTAAAGTGCCTGTCTCAACCGCTGAGGTTGGAGTGTTTATGGATGGATGTCCAGACTGAGAATAAATGTAGAGAAAACTTATAGGAATCTAAAAAGTCCTGTTTGACCCAGATGATAACCTTCAAGTGTCATGCTTTCCCGATACACCTAAAGTGCAAGAAAAATTATGCAAGCCTCACTAAAAGACAATAAAACTAAAAACAAGTAGCTCACCACCACACATATGTGTAAACCTTTATTATATAGTTAAAGTTTCTGACCCAACGTCTTTCTGAATAGACCAGATATCTTATGTTTAACATCAGAACAGATGCTTTACTTTATTCTTCTTCTTTTTAGAGTGCAGAACGTTGGGACAATAAACCTAGAGCTGCAACTAACGATTATTTTAATAATCGATTAATCTGTCGATTATTTTTTCGATTAATCGGCCAAATCAATAAAATGCTTCGTCCGTCCGTCGTCTTCCCCTTATCCGGGATCGGGTCGCGGGGGCAGCAGCCTAAGCAGAGAGACCCAGACTTCCCTCTCCCCAGCCACTTGG
>JAUBOC010000043.1:17353361-17364622 GCA_032275365.1 Anablepsoides cearensis
ATAATAATAATAATAATAATAATAATAATAATAATAATGTGCTTGAGGTATCAGCCACACAACAAGTGAGTATATGAGAAACTCCTACCAACACAATAGTTACAACACTTCCATAACACTTAAGAAATGTTGTTTTATGACTGACTGATAAATGAGTTATTGTACAACTAGGCCTGTGGAGATAAGCAAAACATCAATTATCTGCGCAATAACTTAAAATGAAGTCAATCATTTTCATTTGCCTGCTTGTTTATTTTCTTTGTGTTTCCCTCTTTTCCACTACTTAGAGTAAGGAGGAGTGAAATCACATGTCCGGTATGTGCGTCTGTAGAATGAGAGCCCCGTGAACAGACATTTATCTAGAGTACCGTCTTCGGTAGTACTGTCCTAAAGGATTATTTTTCTCTCGATTATTTTTACGATTTTCGATTAGTCTAATGACTAATTTTATTGATTCATTAACGAATAGTTTTTGTTGGTCAGTTACTATAAAGACTAACTTATGAAAAACAAATATCAATAATTTTCCTTATTGAAATTCCTGTTATTTATTTGGGGTTTTTTTATATGAAATATCAAAAATGTAAAAAATAAATAAATAAAGATTCAAGCAGCAAACTGTGCATGTGTGTCAAGGACAGAAAGGCAGATGTGGTGCAGTGGAAGGTGTCAAAGCAGTTTGGATGGATGGATGGATGGATGGATGGATGGATGGATGGATGGATAGATATTAACACTATGTAAATTTAGAAAAAAAAGTGAATAAAATGAATTTAAGTGGAATAATAATAAGAGGAATTATCTCAGTGTAGCTACCCTTACAAAAACAACAAAAAACATTTTAGGACAATAAAATAGATTTCCTAATGTTTAAAGCATAAATTCTAGAGACCACCTGCAAACAGGAAACATGCAGGAATTCTCTGGATTACATTTGAAGCTCTCACCTTGTTCTACATGCGTTACAGTTCTGAGCAGCTAGCTGGGCTAATATAAAAATGGATTAGGGATGATTTAATGAAAACAGTGTGTATGACTTTACTGTGGCTTACCAGAGATTCCACAGCAGGTTCACAGCCTCGTTGGCTACATCCTCCACAGGATTTTTCTGGTCTTTCATTTTCACAACAGCACTGTCAAAACCAGCACAACACTGGGGGGGAAAAAACACGTGTTTGAGGTAGCAGCCACACAACAAGTGGATTTAAACATATTTGTGTGAAGATGTCTAAATGTTTTATAAAAACCCAGCTCAGCCTTGAATGAGACATATCAAATATACAGTTCATGATCTCAACCAAAGGTCAGGAGAACGCTGGTCTTGAGCCTATTTTTCCAGCATGCAGGCAGTTTTTTTTCTTCCTACACTTGGCTCAGCTTTGGAATGACATCTAATTGCAGCAGATCCTTTTTTTAGCTTGCTGATGAGGAGGAACTGAAGTGGTGGAGTGAGCTAAAAGCAGCGGCGGAGTCTCACCTCTCTAAGCAGCGCTGTCAGAGGAGTTATGACGTCATGCTTCACCATGTCCTCGCACACCTCCTGACCCCCACATGCACTCAGATTTCTGCAAGAGAGACAGACAGTCCCAGACGCACACTCATCAGTCGCTTAGCTGTGAAAGAGGCTGTACGTCGAAACCGTGAGCTGCTGTGGTGCGCAGAGAAGCTAAACAAAGCTAAATTATGCATTATTACATCTTAATCGCTAAGAGCCAAATATTAATTCTCATAGGTTTTTCTGATGATTCATTGAACATGATATGATTTTTCCCTACCCTTATCTTATTGTTCAATATTCTCCTAAAGAGGCACTTTGGTTCCTAGAGTTCATTAAAGCAGAATAAGAGGCAGAGCTTCCAGTTCTCAGGCTCCTCTCTTGTGAAGCAAACTTCCCGTTTCTGTCTGCGAGACTGACACTACCTCTACATTTAAGACTATCGCTTTAAAACTCTACGTTTTTAATAAATTCTACTGCTGGATGACAAACCAACCATGCTATACAAAAAAACTGAACTGAATTTAAAATGACTTTTAGTGACCATCATGATGGCAAATGAGTCAGAAGTGCTCAAATTGTGTTTATTGTGTAATTTCACAGCAAATCAAATTTTAATAAAATAAAAAAAAAATATATATATATATATATATATATACACATAAATAACTGAACTGCATAAGTCATTTAGGCATCAAATTCCTAACAGTTTATATCATGGCGCCCTCTGTTGAAGTAAACAGATAAATACAGACATATTTTACCATGAGTTTCAGATTTTGTCACTGAATGCAAACAACTACTGTCACAATATGAAAACTAATTACTTTATTAACTTGCCCCGAGAAAGACAGTTTTACATATTGAAAAGCTGCAAACCAGAAATGCTTTTCGTGAATTTTTCTGTGATCACCTTTAAATAAAGCCGACAGTCTAAAGCACACATAAATTGCATAAATGTCTCTACGAAACTCACCTGAGCGCCCCGGCGGCAGTCTCTCTGACAGCCAGGCTGCCGTCCAGCAGCATGGGGCCCAGACGTTTCACTGCGCCCCTTTGGAGGAAACCAGGGATGCTCTGGCTCTGCTGTACCACCCGGGAAATACTGGCACACGCAAACTCTCGCATATCTGCGCTGGGACTCTGCAACTGTGTAGACATGAAACTCTCTAAATACAACCAGTAGTACTAATCCCAACAGAACACATAGAAACACAACAGGGCCTCAAATGTTTAAAATCCAGATGTGTGTTTTTTTAAAGAAATGTGGAATTACTATTGTAACTAATAATCTATATACCTTTTCTATAGTTTGTAATTAAATTTTGGTATTCATGGCATAAAGACAGCAATCAGAACATGTTTGCAGTAAGACATAACACTCCTTCAAACTGAGTACAGGAGACCCTCAAGGAAGCGTTGATTTCTTTATACTCCATCCATCTATTGGTGGCTGGGTCATGGTGACCCAACAGGCCTCTCCCCAGTAACACTTTCCAAATCTTCCTAGAGAATCCTAAAGCATTACCAGGTCAGAGGGGATACTTTTTTGCCCTTTTACGTTGTTTTGACTCCACCTTTCCTGGGATGGCCCTGCACCAACCAAAAAAGCAGCTATTGCTGCTTTTTTGGTTAGTTCTGGGTTCGCCTGAGGATCTCCTCCCAATAGGAGGGAAGCATCTTAAACAGATGTTCAGCAGACTCCAGCTTCAGCCTCATTAATAGCTCCTGCTGGATGACCAGATACTTGACCAGAATGAGCATGACCACCTTACAGACCCACCTGTATCCAGGTTCTTAGTCTTCTAGTCAGGATCAGGCTTTTTTTTAAGATAATGAATTTTAACAGTTTATGAAAGCGATAACTTGAATGATATCTAATACTTTTATCTTATATAGATTAAACTCCTACAATGAGTGAACTCTTTGTTCCTGTTGTTTATTTTGGACCTATTTGAGCCTAAAGCACATTATATTGTTCTCACATTTGTAATGCATAGACTGTCCGTCCATCCATTCATCTATACCAGTTACTTCCTTTTAGGGTCACGGGGGTCACTGGTGCAATCCAGCAGTACGTTAATTTTGTTAAACTTATTTTAAACCAAGTATATTTGAATATCTTGTAGGTTTATGTTGTTGTTGTTATAATCGGTCCATAACAGACTAGAGAATGAGTAGTTCACTCAATAAACTGAATAAACTCTCTGCTGTGTTAAATCTAAATCTTCAGTCTGACGTTACATAATTAGGACTCATCTGTCAAAACATTGCGTTGATTTAAGTCAACCACTTACGACCAGAAGGTCTCAGTAATTTCACTAAAGAATTCACAAACAAAAGCTTTGTGACCTAAACGTGTGGGAAACCCCTTGTTTTTAAAGCCGAGCTGTAGCTGTGTTGCTGTTCTTACTTTCTCCAACAGTTCCGCAGCTGGACAGTCATCTTCGTCGTGCTCTTCAGCGGCAGGGTCCTCCTCCTTCGCGGCGTTCACCGGCAGCCCCACCGAATTGAACTGCGGGCGTTTAAACTTTGTGGTTTTACTTTTACCCATTTCCACACGTTTCCGTCGGAATTTTGTGCCGTCTGTCGTTGGTTCGTGGTGAATTTAGGCGAATGAAAGTCAAGTGACACCGAACCACCGATTCAGTTGGGAGCCATGTGGAAGCGCCGCTCCTGCCGTAAAGCGAGGGCCGCTGCCGGCCGAAAAGCGGTGACGCTGTCGCAAAAAAAAATACAAACAGCAAAAATGAGCAGCCAGGAGGTTTATTAAACCATTTGTAATGAAACAGACAAAACAGTGAGACATGTTCACACCTGGTGTGTTTATTTGGTAAATAACTTTAAAAATAGACACATTTTGATAAAATACATGCTTAACATCACAAACAGAACTAAACACATCTGCATTCACACTTGAATGCGTAAAATTCAAAGCTGATGTGAGAGGACCAGCAGCTTCAATAAAGACATTAACAAAGCAACACTGATTTTTTTTTTTTAAAATGTCTCTTTCGGTTCATTGTTTTTCCATCCCATTCAAAGTCCATTTTTGTCATGATGACAAAATCCTTGGGGTCACAGATGATCAAAACTTGACTAAACATAGCACACCGGAGTGTAGTTACTGGATATTAGGTCGTGGTTTGAGAATGAGTTTCCCCGTCTGTAAAAAACAACCAGAGAAGATGTGTTCAAAAATGCAATATATGTATATATATATAAAAAAAAGATTCCAGGTCAAGATATAAAAAAAAGAGAACTCACATCGTCACAGGACATATTATACTCTGCTAAAACTGTGCGGCAGCGCGCTGCGATTCTGAAAAGGCAAATGTTATGGACAACAACCAGCAACATGAACATAAAAAAAAAGAGTCATTTACGATGAAACTGCTTAACTGGGAAACCAGATAAATATTTTCACTTCATCTCTACTGTAGCAGAAAAGGATACATTGAGGGCGCCACGACTCGTTTGTGTATCCCAGCAAAGAAGAGAGCTATTAGAGTGATGCAGCTGATGGTGAAAAAAGGATGATTCCACAGTGATGACAAGAAAGATACCTGCAGAACAGGAGAGGAAGGCCCTTTCACATTTAATAAATTAATTACTAAAAAGCTAATGTTGAGTATATTGTGTATATAAAATGGACACTATCTTTTCAGATCTCCCTTGCTCTTAGAATCCAGTCTGCTGCTTTTGATAATAATATAAAAGGTCATGTGATTAAAGACGGCTTCGATATTAGTATTATTACATAAAATAGCTAAACATTTTATGTAAATCTAATGGAATCCTTTGTTGGGTTTGTTTAAACACAGGGACATTTGTTCGCCTATTTAAAGTGTCTTGCCTTTCTTTCAGTGATACAAACCTTTTGTGTGTCAGGGTCTATGAGCCAGTTCCAAGCGCCAGTGGCCGTACAAACGGACACCACTATCAGGATCACTGAAACAAGATGAGACGAGGTGCAACAACAATAAATTATACCCTACACAGTTTAAATTGGTTGGTCTTAGATCTCTGTTTAATATTAGTGAAATGTTGCAAGTTTTGCTAATATAAATGAAGCACATCACATATACATATACACCACACAAGTACATCAATACACCTGGATATTATATTGTAATTAGCACTTATATTCGTTATACTAGCATTAATGTAACCCAAAGGTTACTTACTTCGCCACCTGCCTGTTGCAGGTTGTAAACAGGAGACATACTCTGTCAGTCTTCTCTCAAATGCCTTCAGGTCTGTCCAAAGATAGAAACAATACAGTTTTATATACAAAACGTCTGTTTTCTTTAGCGAGACAAGTTCTCTTGACACATTATTTTCATACAACTAAAATTATGTCAGCATCAACATGGGAGTTCAGTTCAACAAGCCAATTTTGTCTAAATGGTCGTTTTAAACCCCAGAAACTACGTCTAAAAAAATTGAAGGGAGCTGGTTGAGCTAAAGGTTAGGAGCTAAAACGCACAACATCATCATTTTAATTAGCGGTCAGTGAACAAAATATGGACTGAACGTCATGACAGTTAGCAAAAAGCTAAATCTCCCAGACAAATGAGTCCGCTATCGTAATGTTACGGCAAGCTATCTTGTTATAACTTTATATTGTCCTTTTTAACCATTGGTATAGTCCAGCTAGGTGGTTAGAACACGTTTTAAAATGTATTAAATTAAGTTGTTCGGTGATTTTGTTACCTTCGGCCTGCTCCAAGGAGTTCATCTCTGAGCCGTCTGAAGCAATCTTCTTCTGGTTGGTTGTGTTCGTTTCCTCCTTGGCTGACTGACAGGCCGAAGGACCAATCAGCTTTGTCTAAGTTCCGGGCTTCTTGGCTTGACCAGCGTATGAACGTAGGGGTACAAACACTTAAGCCCCGCCCAACTATAGTGGAAAAATAAGACTTGTCAATGTAATGGTCACCAGATGGTGTTGTCTTACACTTTTTCATGGATGGCTTTTTTACATTTACTTAAAAAAGACCTTATTCATTACTTTCTAATAAAAAGCTATTTTGTATAATCATTTAAGGTATAATCATACGTCACAACACTTTATTCTAATTATTTTTAATTGTTCATTCTAATAAAACTTGCAGGAAAGTAAGAAAAGAAAAGTCCAAATTAAACTATGTGAGAAAAATAAATGCTCGAATATTTTTAATTTGACTCTGACAGTCTTATCATGAGGTTTTATCTTGATTTTGACAATGAGATGAAAGAAAAAGGGTTTGAATTTCAATGTTTTTTATTCATCCATTCAAAATGGCAAGTTTTTTAACGACATAAACGTAACACACAATAGTATACTTCATTCATCTGTGGATAAAGCTATAGTCCCTTTCACTGTATTTTCACCCTTCCTTCTCATTTTTAGATTTATAAAAATAAAATAAAAAGCACTCTTATTCTTTCACAATCTCTTTCATTAAGCAAAACGTTTAACTTTGGTATTTCAAAATTGGCAAAGTAAATAAAAAAATGCATTGATATTTTGGTTGTACTTCTTTTCAGTCATATTGCATATTTATGTGCAGAAGACAAGATTCAAAGCAGTTTAGAGCAGATTATAAAACAAATAGATCATTAATAATAAAATTGTGTTTTCTGATCTAGCGCCAACAAGCAAAAGCAATACCAGGTGTTATTTTCTATATGGTGAAGATAACCTTTTCATTTATAGGCTTCAGTTTCTTCTGCAGCTTCACATTAAACTGCTCCCTCAGAACTGGTTCGAGCTCATCCTCTGTGATGTTCCTCATGTCTACGACATCAATTCCTTCCTCGGGTTTGTAGGTGACCTCGCTGTAGGTCCAGCCAATCAGAACTCTGAACCCTGTGGGGGTCTGCAAGGAGCAGATGGACTTATTGGTGAACAGAGAGGCCGGATCTGTTTGAAGTTTGTGATTCTGCTCGGAGAAACTCTTTGCCTCACAGGGCTCCAGAGAGAAGCAGTAGAACTGTCTTGTCAACTCCCTGCTCACCAGGCTGGAGTTGGCAAATTCTGGATTGGGGATTTCTGGTTTCCTACCAGTCTTCTCCACGATCCAGGTGCCCTCCTTCTCAATGAGACGAAACACCCCCGCCGCCTGTGGCTGCTCCTTTCCTGAGATGAGCTCCAGTGGCTCCCATATCTGATATGACACCCCGAAGCTTACATCAGCTATGTAAGCCTTCCCGTCAATGACCACCTTGTGAATGAGATGATTATTAACTGAACTAAAGTTGCCAGTGCTGTTGTTGAAGACTCTGGAGCCCAAAGTTGTGGCGTCGAAGCCCATTTGTCTTAGCACCCATCCAAACAGGTAGTTGTTCTCCAGGCACCAGCCTCCGCGGCTGCTCCTCACCAGCTTGTCGAAAATAACCTCCAGATCAATGACGATCTTCTCACCGCAGTGGATGCTGAGGTTCTCAAAGGGGATGGACATGACGTGCAGTTTGTGGACCAACTTCAGCGTCGCAAGATCTGCTTTGTCCCAGGAGCCGTGGAAACCAATCCTTTGGAAGTACTCCTGCAAATTCATCTTGCCTGTAAAAAGCACAGAGTTGGGCAAACTTATTGAGTCACTTCTGAAAAACTTGTATTTATCTGAATTTGGTGCAAATCAGTACAAAGGTTTCTTGTTTTTTTATAATGAAAAATTAATCCAAGTCGAACTTTTTATAGTTCAAAACTCTGGTTTGATCACTAATGTGTGAACTGTATGCTGAAAAATCAACAATTAACTACCCTAAATTTAAGAAGTTAATGATTGTTTTTGCATCTATGCCATTTGTGGACACATCATAGGAACAGTTCACACACAATTGTGCAAATTTACACAGTACTTTAGTTAATCAATGATAGACTAAAGTCTGTTCATGAAAACTTCAAAAGAATTATCAAGTGATGCATGTGCCTCAGAAAACAATTTTGCATTCAATGTAAAGTGAGTAAGTGCTTAAAGAAAAACAATTATTACAACAGGAAGCATGTCTAATTGTAGCTTATTATAGTGTATCTCAAACAACTGCTGTGCAAATATAATCAGTCAAATTAACCTTCATGATTGGGCTTAACAATGTAACTCTTGTTTACGCTAAAACCGACTTTCTGTTTCCAGAAAAAAAGACATGACCTTCAGTGAGGAGGAGATTTTCACTTCCTGAAAGTCAAAAAATAAAAGAAGAAAGAACAGAGCATTGATTCTTGATTCTCCAAACTACTTGTGGAAACTGATAAATTACTTTCTCTTGTGCGTAATTCTCAGTATGTTTCACAATCCATGTCACTTTTCAGGATAAACAGAAAATATGATCAAAGTTTCATCATCCTGCCTGTTTAAGAGTTTCATCTGCTTCAACACAACTGATTTGAATGAATGGGTGATTTGCAGGCCTCAGGTTCTGATTCAGGTTCAGATTTATTTGGGTCCCAAAAGGGCAATTAATGTTGCAGCAAGTTAATGGTACATATGAATACAAAGACATTTTAAAAAAAAAAGTAAAAAAGTAAAAAAATAATAAAATTATATATATATATATATATATATATATTTTTTTTTTTTTTTTTATCATATGAGGTACAATACAGTGCACCAAAACACATCATATATAAATCAATGAACAGTTTTACTACTGATGTTGGGATCAAAAGAGCCCCAACAGTCAGATGTAGTCCCCATACTTAATCCTGCATTAAAAAGAGAAATAGCTATAGGGATGAAGCAATACTTGTTACTTTTCATACAGATAAGTCTGAACCGGTGGCCAGAAGGCAGAAACTGGAACTCAGTAACGGATGAGAACTGTCAGCAAGAATAGTGCTAGTTTTCCTGGTGATCTGTCTATTAAACAGTTCTGTAAGTGAGCATTGTTCAACTCCTATGATCTTATTACTTGTGTGTACAACTCTGCTGAGTGCAGTTTTTGACTTAATGTTAAGACTTCCAAACCAAGAAAGGCTTCAGCAGAACTTGAAGAGATAATTCAATTACCAAAACAGGTGTACTAGAGCAGGGAAACAAGTACAACATGCAGCCTTATTACAAATGAAAGCTTTTAATAAAAAGGGGCACCAGATCAGTTTTTTTTTTCCAGTTAATGAAACTTAGACCATGTAAGGCAAAACCAGTCGTTAGATTATTTGTTTTTGTTTTTTAAAAACTCAAACACTGAGGGCTGAATCTGTTTATCATAACTAAATAAATAAATAAATAAATCAACATTGCAACAATAAAATTAATTTTAAAATTTGGGAATAATATTCTGAGGAAGGACTGTCTTTTGACTAATTTTTCTAAGCAACTGTCTTCAATGGTTTAATTTAACGATTTGAAATAGGACTTTGATTATAAGTTGTTACAAATTGATTATGAATTGTCAAATTTGATGAAGAATCAAGTCAGAAGTGAAACACTTATTCAGCTTGAAGTTGAGATTAAAACAGAACCAAATTGCTTTTCCCCTCATCATCAAACAAACGGATCCTTACCAGATCAGTCAGCTGGTTTCCCTCAGGACGTGGATCAGACTCTAGAACCAGTGAGGCCCAAATCTAAGCGGGAAGCAATGATCAGCGTTTTAGTCCAACGTGACCAGAAGTGAAGACGTCTCCAAAGGGCTATCAGTTATATGCAGGAGTCAGCGAGCAACACGCCTAGGCGTATCTCCGGCGTATCTCTATATGGAATAAAAGTTGTTATTCAACTTTTTGTAAAACTGCTGACGCTGCAACAAGACTGACGGTCTGTTCAAACAAACGGATAGCAGCGGGTCAAAAGTCAAAACACATTGTACCTTTCCCCCATTGACTTTTCCTTGAAACTTTTCTTTTCAACGATGACATAATGAACGTTTTTGAGCTTTCATAAGGCGTTCCCCATCTCAGCTGTCACTGTAACCTTCAAAACAAAAGCATCATTTACGCGGATTAAAGTCAAATATGTCATTATTTTAAGTTGAAAGCAAACAGTCGCATATAAATTTCTTCACACATAATTTTAGTTTTTACGTATCAAAAATATAAGCAAAATGCCAAAATTTCACTACTTGGTTTTTATTTTGAATAAAACATGACGGTGCTTCCTGTTTGTCGTGATCACGTGACAACCGAGCAGGAAGCTGACGCCGAAGAAGCTCTCCGTCCAGCCAGGATTTGCGGGTCTGTAGAGTCATAAAAAGCTAATATTTCACTAGCCTCGCACGAAGTTTGGAACGAGGTTAGTGTCGCTGGTGAGAAGAAGAGTCCAGAGAGCAGGATGTGTTAGAACCGTGTGAGCCTGGTCTACATTAATGCGACGCTATTTTACAGTTTAAGGAACTTAAACTGTAAAATAGCGAAAAACCTGATCAGACAGAGCGCGAAGGTGTCAAACTGTTGTATTAATCCACAGGGAGACTGGCTATTTTAAAGACGATGTATATAATAACACTGCATAAGCATTAATGACCAATACTTTAATTCAAGTTTAAGTAAACAAAGGCCATGTGTACTTAAACTTGCATTAACTTGTCATAACTTCAGAAAATCCTAAATCTGTTCGATACTTTGATGTGTTCAAAAAAAATCATGAAATGTTGTAGCTTTTTTCATGCAACTCTAACATGCTTTCATTTGTGATAAAAACTAAAACAATACAGCATTAAATCAAAAGTTAGTTGCAACTAATTTTAAACTCGGATTTATTTGTGTATCAGGGTTGCCAACTCTCACGCATTGAGCGTGAGACTCACGCATCTGAGGGTTTTCTCACGCTCTCACGCCACACTC
>JAUBOC010000043.1:17432642-17443495 GCA_032275365.1 Anablepsoides cearensis
TCTCCTGCCATGTTATCGGTTATTATCGGTTATCGGCCGTTAAAAGGAGAAAGTTATCGGTTCTTAAAATAAGTTATTGTGCATCCCTAATTATTATTTTTCATTTTCAATGACTTGTCTTTAAGAAGTGATGCTCAGATGTTTAGCTTCTTACTGTCAGAAGGGTAGTTTCTATGAATCAGTGTTTCTTGGCTCAAACAGGGTCCTCACGCCCAGTGTTAACCTGGTGTCAGTATCTGAGGGTGAGGTGTGAAAAGCACTGAGGATATGAGAAAAGAAGTCATCTTTTGTCACTTTGAATACCACCTCATATTTCTACAACCATGTGTTTTCTCATGAACAGAATGGGAAATATTGTAGCTGGGATTGTTTTTGCGAGTGTTTTAATTGCTTCATATGCCAGTAAATACAAACATAACCAAAGGCTCAGGTATGTCTTGGATAACTTTTTTTTTCTCTTCAGATTCTTTTTGTATGATTCTTTTTTTTATATTAGTGTTTTGGGGTCTTTGTCACATTTGCTTTATGGTAGAATTTATTTTAACCATTAAAAAAAACTGAACTATTTGCACACAACACACTCCAAGACCTGAGACAAGTTAATCAGAGTGAGGTTAGAATTTATGCCAAATCCAGGAGTGTGTCTGTGCTTTGATATCTTGGGGAATTTAATTCTCATTCAAGTATTTGGACATGCACGATAAAACTCCAACAATTACTGTGAAGTTATTTCAAACTGAGACAAGAGCTATAGGTGAACAATTCATATAGTTGTAGAAAGCACTGCTCATTCTTTCTTACTAAATCTAGGTTATGCACAATCCATTTTAAGACCAGGTCACAGGGGTCATGAACACAGGCTGGATAAGTAATGTTGACACTGTCAGGTCTTAAACAGGGGGTCATAACAAATTACGACATCTGCCTGAGTTGGGCCCCAGAAAGAACTGGCCTCAGTGAGTCAGAATTAAACAGACCTAACTTTTACTTTATACTTTTACAAGTAATAATTATTTGTATAAAATCATAAACTTTGCTGATAGTTTAAGTATAATTCATGTTTTTGTACTATAATAGTCAGTTTGCATGAAACCATTGGTGTATTTTCATCTGTGCACCATATCAAAGCAGCCTTCAGAATGTTTATTACATGCAGCGCAATTAATTACATTCTGCTTCATCCACAATTTTTTTAAAGCCCCAAAACATTGCTATATTCCAGGTAGGGTTGGGCGGTATTGGCAAAAAAATTAATCACAGGTAACTGTGGCATTTAGTCAATGACATGGTGATTAATAGATGACATATTTTGCACTTGCATGTTTTTGATTCTAAATCAGTTACACTATGTTCTATAAATATCCTTATAAATCATCAGTCAAACTAACTTCATAATTTTATCAGGCTAAATTAGTAAGCTGTGAATTGAAACCCACCTTTTCCCACAATGTTGATTGCCAACATATCTTGAATAGTGTAGTATGCCACAGCTCACATGCGTGCTTGATAGTGAGACTGCATCACACACAAAAATAGGCTATGTCATCGTGTGGCACTAATTGTAGTAATTGCAAAGTGGCAAATATTAATTGTTGACAGTTTTTCTGACCATTAATTGCACAAGATACAATTTTGCCCAACCCTAATTCCAGGCCTACTACTGTTTTCACAAAGACACTTTCCTCACCAATTATTACCAAGAAAGTATAGTACTGTATTTACCAAAATCCTAAAGGTGTCTGTGGTTTGTGTGAATGAAGATATTTTTGTAATTCATAGGCAAACATTGGTTAAGTTTTGGTGGTCTGTTGTGACAGTAGGTCAATATGACGAAAACACATCACTAGAGAGTAAAGGTTATTTAGAGTGTCGGCTCAATCAGGAACCTTCAAACAGAACTGTTATGTAGTAACAAACAGGTACATCAGCAACCAGGACTCATGAGGGACTGCAGAACCTCTGTGGATGTGGCTGAGCCCAAAACAGGAAACACTTTTCCACCGCAGTCAGTAAATCTGACTCTCTGTGGTTGTGGATATGCACAGATAAATATTAGAGGAAGCCCAAGTCTGTGAAAGTTTAGACCACATGACTTGGAACTTGCACTTGCTGTCTAGACCTGGGCATAATGGCACATTTGTTAGAGCATAAATGCAGACTCACTAAAGCCGGACTTTGCAATGGCTCTGTTATTGTTGTAACAAACCTTATGGCAAAACACTACATGTAAACAATAATAAAGTAATAGTTAAGTGTAGCCCATTGTGCCACGTGAACAACTAGTCAGAGCATTCTTAAACTTTATCACATCCAAATGTTGTTGTTGTTTGGTAATTTGAATTCAGAGTTTACTAAAAGTAAAGTTCAGACTTGACGGGCTGCATAACGGTTTGGTTTTGTGATCCTTTGTAGTCAGTTTGTTGTTTTCAATTCTGTTTAATTTCTGAACAAAACAGGACACCAAGTTTAAACATATTTAGCCATAACAGTAGCTAATTTATGCTGTAATTTAGAATGTAGTGCAAGTTTGACTATAAAGGGGATTTTCTTTTTTCCTTCTGCGTTAAGGAATGCTGTTTGGCAACTGAACACCCTATGAGGTCTTCAGAATGAACCAAATACATTTCTGAGTGTGGGGAGTTATGGTATGTGAAGCTTTTCCCCTTTTTTTTCTTCCTTTGCTCACATATCCTCTACCCCCCACCCCTCCTATTTTTTAATATTTAAAAACAGTATGGTTCTCTGACTGCTCAGAGTGACACTGCTGCTAAAGCCGCATGGAAAATTCACCTTTTTAAAAGAAAAAGGTTTTAAGTAAGTCTGAAGTGCAGACAGAGGACCAGAGATAAACAGAAGCTTCAGCAACAGGGAGGATCCCAGTTGCTTTAAAACGATTTATAATGATCATTCTGAATCCTGTGCACACTGGAAGTTTAACACCTTTGATCTACAGCTGTTAAAAACACTCTTCTGTCATCTTTATATGTAATTGACAGTTTCATGATAACAGATGGTGCATAATTTGAGGGCTTGGTCTAGCTGGAGTAAGCAATATGTTGTTATGAGTGATATCTGTTGGCTGTTTGGACTTGTTCATTGTGGAGAAATGACTTGACTAGCTTGTAGTGTACATAATTTAATAAAAAAACAGTAATAAATAGTAAGATGTCCTAAAATGCAGCATGCTGTTCAGACTGAGGTAAAAACATTTGTCCAGACCAGATTAAATAGAAATGTAAACAAAACCTTTGGAGCTTTTCACCAGGAAACGCCTTTTTATTGTATGCAAAAGTATGCAAACAACCTAAATACACTGAGATTTATTGTGACAGTGATACAGCAGCATTCCTATTCACACATTTTGATTGGGTAACATTATTTACTAGGGATGTTCAGTATAGAATTTTTGTTTATATTTAATGTTTTGATTTTTTTTCGTATTAACTGTGACCAATGGCAATTCAGATACGTAGTGAAACTGAGGCAAAGTTTCTTTAATCATTATTCTCCAAATTTTGTGTCACTTAAAAATACAAAAAATATATATTTTTAAAGGTGATGCATATTATTTAAAATATGTAAAATGCATCACATTTTTTCAAACTTCAAAAGATTCCCTGGAGCTGTCTAGAAATTACTTTCTCACGTCTGAGATTTTCATGCTGTTATCAAACAATGCTTTTGGAAACAACTATGTTTAAAATGTTTATCCAGGTTCTTGTGTTTTTAATGTTGTTTTGTTGAACCTCTGTATTGCACTTGTATTACCGTTTGACAGATGAAGTGTCTCTGAAAGAATAATCTTATTTATATCAGTTATGTAGCTAATGAAAACTAAATACCTCAATGACGAAGCACCAAACGATCCATTTTAGTTCTTAAAGTGACAAGTTGAAGAGACTCACTGACCTTCCTGTTTCTCTAGAATGAGAGGAAAATAAAAAGTCAGAGCTATAAAAGCAGTAAAATGTAAATTTGCACCATTCTCACTGAGCAGTATAGGTATAATATACAACAACCATCTGAAGATTAAAACACTCCCCATCAAAGATCTAGATCTTAGAAATATTGCACTCCTTGATCTGCTGCACCAATAATGCAGGTGTTCTCAGAAACTGGATTGTAAAAGTGATAGATTCCTAAGTTGCCTTGTTTGGTTGTGAGAGGGGCCAACATTGGCTTGCAGCACTCTCTATTTCTCATATTTTCCATGACTGTGTGGGATCCTGCACAGCCAATCACATGTGTTATCCATTAGCTTGTGCTGAAGCCATGTCCTCTTCAGTTTTAATGCTTGGTTATTGTAGCCTTTGTAACACTTAGTTGTTTTTGATCTCTCTGAGTTTTTGCTCTTATTTTATCTTAATTAAGATGTGCTTCATATGGTGATATGAACCTCAGTCCTCATTGTCAAACTGTGTTACTTAAGTTATCTTTAACTTTGCAAAATCACTTAATCTCAGTTTTGATTAGTTTTCCCAGTACTGAGAACACAAGGTCGTGTTTACCAAGTTTTGTCAGTGAACTGGGAGTAGGAATAGGCTATATATTATCCTACTTCTACAATTTTGTACTTGGTTGTAGTGAAACTATTTGATGTACTGTGTTCTATTTTTTGAACTTAGAGATAGCGTTTCTCTGGTGGTCACAATGCATTGAAGTTAAATAGATCAAATGTTTTTATTTTATTAACCATCCAATGATTTTACTGGAACAGTGATGTGATATCTTTATTTTAGAGGAAATGATTTGACATTTGACATTAGTTGCCATGAAATTGGCTCAGGATTCTGTTGTTCCACATTTCCAAAGAAAAGGGAATTGCGTACTCTGTATATATGAGAGATGCATACATTCTGGTTTTGTGGGTCAATACCAGTTACAGATTTACACACCACGTTAACTTACCAATATTTTATATTTTTTTCCCATTTCTACCTTCTCTTAAAGAGAAATTTCCAGAATGAGATTTCTACTGGTGAATTGGTGGTGGTGGTTGTAATTGAAAAGCAAGAACAAAATATCTTTGCAGAAAATGTTTTTTTAAATGGCTCTCACTTCTATTGCTTGATATACTGGGGTAGGTACTTAAATGAATATAGGCAGAATTGGAACAGTTTTTTATAGTTATGAGGTTGTACCCTCAGATGTTTTCTATGATATGGAAATAACCTGAGCAGGTGTCAAAAAAGATCTCTAACCCTCTAGAATTTTGGAAATTAAACCAAAAAGGGTTCAAGACGTCCACCACAAGACAGTTATTTTGAGATTGAATTTTTCATTCTTAATATTTTAAACATGTTGAAACTTTAAGCAACAAGATTGACAACTTCTGCATCTTATTAATAAAAAATGGAGAACTTTGTCAGTGTTTTGAGACATTGACACAAATGCTTTTCACCTACTAGTCTCCAACAGTTGTGGTTCCTTGAGGTTCTAGCTTTAGTAATTCTTGACATCATTTAGTTGTGATTTTTGCCTTTCAGTGTCCAGTAGAGCTGATGGTCCATCGACCACTATAATACTCTAGCTGGAATAACAACAGCGTTAGTGAGGCGGTAAATTCCTCAGTCAGTAATGGATCTGTAGCCACTTTTTTGTTGTTACAAAACCAGTGAAACTTCCAGTGTGTGGAGCTTCATGCCTTTCCTTATTTAAACCATATAGTTTTGCTTTCCATGAAGTATTGTGTTGATGAAAAGTGGCTGCGTGTTGCTGTTTCTGTTTGCCGTCAGAAAGCAACAGCATATTTCCGTCCTCACTACTCAGCAAATCTCTTGAGATATTTTCAGCAAGTACCTGAAAAAAGAAAACCCAGTGACCACGGTGAACCCAGTGGCGTCTTGTTTCTCCTACACAAACTGGAAAACAAGAACGACACATTCTCTCAGCAAATACAATTAGATATGCATCTCAGAAGTGGAATGATGTGTTTTAAAAAGCAGTGCACATTTTACAGTGTTAATTCAGTTGTTTTTAATGCAACACACAACACATGGTCATCCTTTATACTTGCATGGTAATGTACAACGGCTTTTGTCTTTGTGTTGCAAAAACAAAAACATATAAGACCTATTTAAAGTTTAACTTGTGTTTACAATTCAGAATTCACCAGAAATGCTGCTGCAAACACAATTTTGGAAAGCTGAAATCAGTTCAGGCTAGGTCCTTTTATTTAGAAAAGGTTTTATAAGTTTTTCATTCCACTTAATGACAGTCATGACCTCCTAATTTATGAAGTACATGGAATTTTCTCTCATATTTGCTCTGGTAAACAAGAAATCAAGGTAAATATTGACAAAAAGTAAATAGCGTTTATATATCTTAGATAAAGGTATTGATTAGGTTGTAACGCCTTTGAGGAAGATGTGCTTTTGAACAATCTATGTTCTTATCATTAAAAGGAGTAGCCAGATGACTGTCTGCTGACAGTCATGTGTTCTAGTGGTCAAACGTAATGGATGATTCAGCAGTTTAATGGTGTAGCACTGTTTTACAAAAGTGCAGAAAGTTGTTTAAAAGCAATTTTTTTCAATATCCTGCAAAGGAAAGCAAGGAAACTTTATTGGCATAGCAACCTCACACAAACTTATAGAAGGAGACACATGGATTTTCTTGTTCTTTAGGCAGAGAAAAGAAAATGTAATTCTCTTTGTATAAATTGCTGAACTTTGGAAATGTCCAAAGACATGGAGCACCCAATTATCCTCTAATACAGGATTAATTAACTGGCAGCATTTAGGCTACATCCACGAGTGAAAGATAATCTTGGTTAATATCTCATGATCAGCCCTTATAAATGAAACCAGAACGCTTTATATATGGGAATATACAGTAGAATTAGCTGTGTATGGCATGGGCGCTACCACTATACACCTACTTTCACACTAACATGTAAGCTAAACAGGCTAAATTGGGATTCTCCAATATATACAATACAATACAACTTTATTTGTAAAGCGCTTTAAAACAACCCTGTTGGCCAAAGTGTTGTACATGATTAAAAACACATAAAACATACACAAAACAATAACTAAGTAAAATGAGCCAATATCTAATATAATAACAAAAACATCAAAACCAACACCTCAAACTGAGTTAAAAGCCAAGAAGAAAAAATGAGTTTCAAGAGCTGATTTAAAAACAGGAAGTAAGATAAGAGGCCTATATTGTCATTGTACAGTGCACAACGAAATTACATTTCAGAAGACCCATTCAGAAGAATACAGAACATAACAAATGTAGGAGAACAGGTGCCCTGGGTCATGCAGCCACCGACCCCTGTACAGAACAAGGATCATCTTCATGAGTGCCTGTTTGATGTGCAAAGGCAGCTCATTCCACAGTTTAGGGGCAGAGACTGAAAATGCTCGATCACCTCAGCCTCTTTTTAGACTTTGGGACGACCAACAGAAAGTGATCTGCTGACCTGAGGGCACGAGAAGGAGTGTAAGGTTGGAGCAGGTCAGATAGACACAAGACCATGAAGACATATAAAAGCAAACAGTAAAACTTTAAAAGTAATTCGGAAACAAACTGGGAGCCAATGTAATGTTTCTAAAACAGGAGTGATGTGAACCCGTTTTCTGGTATCAGTTAAAAAGCGAGTGGCAGCGTTCTGAACCAGCTGAAGTCGAGTCTGTAACGAATGGCTCAGCCCGACATAAAGTGCATTGCAGTAGTCTAAGCGAATTGTGATAAAAGCATGGATCAAAATCTCAAAATGATGCCAAAGAAATGGCTTGACCTTGGCCAGGTGTCTCAGGTGATAAAAGCTGGACTTCAACACAGATTTAATCTGAACATCTAGTTTAAAATCATTGTCCAGTTTAACACCCAGGATAGTTGCCGTCTTGGTCAGATGTTTTACTAAAGGACCAAGATCAACTTGGACTTTAGAGCTGTCACTAGACTTAAACAACAAAACCTCTGTCTTTTGTTTATTAAAATGTAAAATATTCAGTGACATCCATGTTCTGACCTCCTCCAGACATTCCAGGAGTTGGTTCACAGAATATTGCTTTTCCGGTTTTAGTGGAAAATAAATTTGGCTGTCATCAGCATAAAAATGAAGCAAGACATCACATTTCCTGAGAATAGATCCTAGTGGTATATTGAAAAGAAAAGAGGGCCAAGTAGAGAGCCCGGAGGTACTCCACATGTGAGTGGCGCTACAGACTCAACTGCGCCGAAACGCGCACAAAAGCTCCTCCAATAGCTGCGTTTCCATTGACCATGAAAATGCGCAAATTAGAATTTCGGAAATAAATTAGCTCAATGGAAACACGTCTATTTCGAAAAAAACTTCAGTTTTTCAACAAAATGTTTTTGCGCTAGGATGAGGTGGTTTTTCAGCCGTATCGAAATTGGTGTATTTCGCTAAACTGCAATGGAAAAACTTTTTTCGCATCACGTGATCAACAACCGGCTGTTTTCTATTGACAAAAAGACGATGAAGAGAAAAAGACAACAGGAAGTATTAGTAAAATTGCCGAAGTTGTAAAAGAAAGTAGTAAACTCAACGACTACAATTTTCCAAAAACGCCACATACGTATCCGCTTCCAAGTATAAGAGGCTTGTCACTCGAAAGCCTCGATAAGACGCAGACGTCTCCTCTGATCACTAGTGTTGTGGTAGCAACATCCTTGATTGTTTACGTCCACCGCGTGAATATTGCAAGAACAAGCGTATTCATGCGTGACTTCAGTAGCATTTCTTTCTTAATGGAAACACCGCAATTGCAAAACTGTGTTTTTTTTAACATTAACAAAATCTCGACAAAGTTTTGTTCACATTTGTAACTGAAACGCAGGTACTGATAGATGGGATCTAAATCACTGTAGAGCAGATCACTTAATGCTCGCACAGCTCCTAGGTGAGACAGAAGTGTCTGATGATCCGCTGTGTTGAAGGCAGCTGTCAGATCCAGCAGCATTAAAACAACACAGTGTATAAAACAAGTCTTTTGTCCTCCATTTGCATTTTCAGTTGCAGGCTGAGTCATTTCTCCTCTCTGTTGAGCTCTGGTTTCATTTGAAAGGTCTGAATGTCAAATATTGTTCAAGATTAACCTTCAGGGTGGATAAGAGCTCGCACTGCCTCTCACCCAAAACCTTCATTGTTTACCCAGTATGCTTTGCGGGGTAATAAAATAGCACCGTACATGTGACAATATAATTTTTAATTTAGAAAAACTAAACAGCCTATGGTATTTTTAGTTCTTTATTTTTCAGTTGAAGTAAAAGTTTATGAAAAATTACTCCTTTAAATCATTTGCAAATTTTAAGTTTATGATTCAATGCAACAAAATAACATTTAGTTGAGCAGCCCTGACTTACTGATCACAAAGAGGATTGTTTGTTTGGGAAAGAGGCTACAGTGTTGGTTTTTCATGAGTCACGGGGCCATGTGAACATGTTTGCTCCAGGGATATCCAAATTTTCAGTGTCTAACAACAGTTTTCCCTCAGCTTCTCTAGCATGATAAAAACCAATATTCTCTGTAGTTTTTAACAATGCTTGCTGTGCTGTTTCTCCAGGTGCTGGGTCGGTGCTTTGTCACGGTGATGCAGGTCCATTTCCAGTTTCTGTCCCAGGCTCTGCAGAAGGTTCAGCCTGTGGCCCAGTCCTGCCTGGCAGAGGCTCTTGCCCAGGCCCAAGAGCTTTCCGCTAACTCCCGCTCCCAAAGCTCTGACCTCCTACCAGAACTAGAAGAAGCCTCTCGCTCATGGAAAGGTGCAGCTCAGGTATGCAGCTATTGCCTCGGGGCTTTTCCAGGCCTGGGACTTGGAAACACGGTTCCTGTCAGTAGGATGTGAACAAACCAACTTGTTAAACATTCATAAGAAATGTTTGCTGTATGATTTCCAGCCACAATTTCCTCTTTCCACTTAGCTGGGCCGTAGCTCATCTGTAAACCTGTGTTGCTATGACTCTCCAATTCCAACCTGTGTAAAGGATCTTATTAATCCTCAGGCTGGCTGCCTTTTGAGAGGCAGAAAGAAGAGTAGTGAGTTGATTGATCTGTTAAAACCTGGCATGTAGTGTGTTTGCCCTGGAGGAAATTAGGGCTGCCTATAGGATGACAGCATAATGTATTTCAGAAGCTACACCCTATTTTTTATTTTAATTGTCTCAAATAGAAACATTTTTCCCCCCTAAAATTTGATCTCCCAAGATTTTTGTGGTATTTCACCAAGAAAAAAAAAAAAGCAAACTCTAATGTGGCAGTTCATTTATTACTTTGAGGTTTTGGTTGTGGTGTTCTTCGAGTAGCTCCGTCTCAGAATTCTGCTGTTCTGTTCTGTCGTCAGGCTACAGGGAGGCTGAGAGAGAGAGGCCGGGACGGCTGCCTGGCAGGCATCCAGGTTCAGCAGCTCTTTTGCTCTAACAACACTAGCATCCCCGAACACCAGCTGAAGGAGCTCAACATGAAGATCGACAGCGCATTACAGGTACAGTTTCAATGCACTGCTCAAGCCTGTAAAGCCACTGAAGATGTAGTAAAAAGCCCTTGATGTAATTGGTCACCAAGAGAGTAAGGTCAAAGATTTGATGTTTCAACGCTGCCCATGTTTCCACCCAATCCAGGCCTATAGAGCAGCACTAGATAGCCTGGGCCACAGGGAGTATGCACTCAAGGCAGGCTTTCATCACAACCCCAAAGCTGTGGAAGAAGCCTTACAGGTGGGTTCACCCATACTACCTGAAAACTAGTTACAATGATGTTTAAGTTTGACTGTTGTAGAAGGGATTCTTTGAAATTCACATTGTTTTAGTTACAGTTGTGGTCAAAAGTTTACATACACTTGTAAAGAAACATAATGTTATGGCTGTCTTGAGTTTTCAATAAG
>JAUBOC010000043.1:17461448-17471728 GCA_032275365.1 Anablepsoides cearensis
CATTATTACACATGGCTGGAATTTATTCTATGCGGGAACTTGCCGCATTATAAAAGTTAGATTTGCAGGAATCGATCGTAATTTGCACAAACCCCGCAGTGAATTTCAGGTCCTGTAAGTGCTCCCACACGGCAGTCGTCGCGTTCAGCGTTGAAACCAATTCCATCTTTATTTTTCAGAATCCCATCAACGTTTCTTTAGTTTGTTGTTGCTAGTATGAGCTCCCATGCTAAAGGAGTAGAGACGAGACCGTCTCATTTCACAGCTGTTTATGCAGCTGACACTGGTGGCCTATGGCCCATGCAGGGTGTGGCATAAGTGGGCTGTGGTCAGTGTAGGCTGCAACCCCTGAACTGAGATACAACTAAGGTGCATAAACTCTGCAGTATTCGTCTTAAACATCAATTTTACTTAATCAATAAAAGGTCTAGTGTTCCCTTAAAACAGTGTTTTTCAACCCTGGTCCTCAAGGCACACTGCCCTGCTTCAACACCGCTGATTTCAATTGATAACTGATTAACAGGCCTTTGTTGTATTGCAATTATCTGAATCAGGTGTGTTAAATGAGGGGGACTTCTAAAACATGCAGGACAGTGTGCCTTGAGGACCAGGGTTGAAAAACACTGCATTAAAGAATAAACACAAAAAAACAACAACCTGACATCAGAGTCTTAGGCTAAGTTCATCTGGTGTTGAGAAATAACAGCAACTTATTTTAAACAAATCTTAAAAATTATACTGTACAAACTGTACTGTAGGTTAACCAGTTGAAGGTGTACATCCAATAATTACTTTCTGCGAGTTTCATTGAAATTCCTCCAGCAGTTTATGAGATATTTTGGTGTCATTCACAACAACTGTTTTTCTTTGGCATAATTTAAATGACAACAGGTGGTGCTACACATGGTTCAACTTCTACTAAGTGAGAGCTATAATAAATGCAATGGGAAACACCTGTGCCATTGCCAGTTCAAACACAGCTTGTGAAATATTTTATGATCCCATGCACAAGATAAGGAATGTTTTTATAAAAATATTGACCAAATGTTTATAATAAAAAGGTGAAGAACATTTCTGCGTTTGCAATAAATACATTTTAAAAACTATTTCAGTAATTCTGTTGCAAGAAAATTAAAAATTGTGATAAAACATTTTTTTGTTGTCTAGCATTTAACGTTTGATATAAAAACTTTGTAAGCAATTTTAGGATGTGTTGTTTTTACAGCAGTAAATTTGACTTCTTGCTCTGGATAAAGCACAGGCAGGAGTCAACATAACCAAAGTTTTACCCAATCAGAACAGAGCAGGGCGGGTCGTACTGTTTGACTGACAGCTCAGCTGAAGTCGAGGAAGACTGCAGGTGAACACCTCCCGGGAAAGCTCTTAGCGACTATTTTCCACCGAGGATTACGTATTTTAGAGAAATTGTGTTTCTGCACCACCTAGCATTTCCACCATGTGTTCACGAGCAACAAACCCGCAACTCAGAGGCAGGTTGATCGTATAGCTGCATATCTGCACCTGCAGCGCGGCTCCAACCTGCCCAGGACTTCAGAGTCAAAACTGTTTTTATTAAATATTTGTGTTTAGAGCCACGTTGTCGTTAACTTACAGACATGTGCAACTGGTGCGGGAACTACTAATTCCTAAATGAGCAGCGCAGGAGCATGCTTTATGAACGCTGTATAAATATTAAAGACGGAATACTTTGTTATGCTCCAAATTCTAACAAAGTCTATAGTTGACTTCAATTTTTTTTCTAAACTTACAGAGTTCTCTGGGTAACCTTCAGGTGCTTGTAGTTAATAATAAATATCTACTAAATTTAACCATGAGAAACATTTCAGTTTGATAAATAAAACAAAAGTAAAAAAAAAATAATGATGTCAAATGATTAAGAATTTTAATCTGATTAATCCCAAGGTAGCTGTGAATTAATCATGATTATTCTTAAATTTAATATACACTTCTATTCCATATTGGTAAAATAAATTACTTGAGTTAGTTTTTATTTAGAAAACAAAATTGGTGCTTAAAAAATACAAGGAACAACAATAAATCATGTCACACCATAACTCTCTTGGCCCTTACACCATTTAACTGTCCTCAACTATATTAACAGGTCTACAATCCATGGCAATCCATTTTGCTATAGTGGCAGTGAGCTTGTCAGAGATAGATTTATTTATTGCCCTGCTAGATCACAATGAATTGTGGGAAATCCTGAGGGTCAATGAGTGCATGCGTGAATGGGTTAAAAAAAATTAATCACTTTCTTTTTACAAATTAATCAATATGAGTTAACTGACAATTTTACAACCCTGGTAAAAAAAATAAAAAATTCTGCGCAGAGAATTTCTTGTGCTATCATTTTTTAAAATTCATGTATCAAAGCTCCTCAGTTGAAAAAACTCCAAGGACAGAAGAGCTGTTTAAAAACCTCTTTCCTCAGAACGTCTTCAGTCCCAAGAACACTAAACTGTAACTTTTAATAAGTTCATGTACACAGTTTACTCCTATATAAATTAAAATATTTGACCTGTAAGCAGAAAGCTTATGGATGTTGAGTTTTGCTCTCTATTTCAAAGAAGAGGATGAGAAGGAGAATGAGGAAGTTTTACTCAAGCAGCTGCTGAAACTGTTAACCTCACTGACTGAGAAGATTTGTATATAGTGACATTTTGTATTCAAAACAATATTGCCAACTTATTAAACTAAATTTCTATTCAGATTTTTTGGACAACCAAAATATTTTGCAGACAACCAGATTTTGTCAGCAGGTTGTCTGCCGGACAACCTGAAAAAGATCCATATGTCTACCCCTGACAGCAGCTGCTAATAAAAATAAAAACCAGGGATTTATGGTAAGTCTCTTTTTCCAGGAGTGACAGACTTCTTGGCAAGCTAATATGCACACTAATATCAACTTAAAAATTTTACAAGAGATGTCTAGATTGTATTTTTTATTATCACTTGTTTTAGCAGTCATGGTGCAGGTTTGCATTAGAGTTACTTACAACACCTGTGCTGCTCGTGGGGTAGTGAAACTGACTTTTTTTTTCTCAAATCTGGACTGTCATAAAAGCAACATGGAGAAGCAGCAGAAAAAACTGAAGAATGTGATTTTTGGCTTATAAGAATCAAACGCAAATATTTCACCACACCCCTGGATTCCAGAGTAAGCTCATAACACTTCTAAAACAGGTAGTGAGGGCATAGTACATTAAGAAAAAAAAGTGAGAGCTATAAATGAACCGTCAAAGTGTTTTGAACACTGCAATCCACCCCATATAAACATGCATGTAAGTTACACTGACAGCATCAAATTATAAACACAAAAGGTTCTGTATTGTGCAGTCTGTACCCACTTGGTGTATGTAAGTTAATATCAGGATAAGTTACACCGGACCATGTCAACACATGCTGTGTCCCCCCTGCAGACTTTGGCAGTTCATAAGGATTGATGCCTTCGATTTAACTTAAATACCTACATTTAGTTTAATAATTCAATGTGTGCTGGTAGTGTAGTACATCTTGGTAATGCCTGTCCTCCTTTTTGTGATTTTTCTTTTGGGATTCCTTCATACTGGTTTTCTTTGCTACAAGCTAAATGCTAACCCACAAACAAGATGTGGCTGGTAAAATAGTCCCGGATGAGGACGTCATTGAAAACCATCTGTTTGTCCAGCACATGGTTTCATAAGCTCTGTAGCGTGAAAACCCCATGAACAGGCATTTAGTTAGACGGGTATCTTCGGTTTTCTGACGTCTTTATCATATTAGTTCAAAATGGTCTCTAAACAATATTATCGTTTATCTCAATAATTTCTCAGACAATGTATTGTCTAGCAAAATGTGTTATCGTAAAAGGCCTAAATGTGACAAATTATTCGAGCTGCGTACTAAGAGTGGGCTGTGTGATTTAGTAAAGTGAGTTTACCTGAACTATGGCAGGGTCCTGAGGCAGACTGCTGGTGGCTTTAGGAGGCTCACAAACTGTCAGGTCTTTTATATCACTTCCCCTGAAGATGATGTACTCAAACACTTCTTCCCGAGGTGGAATAGGCCTGTCTGTGGGGCGGTCTTCAGTGCCAAAAGAGCGAACTGTTGGATGAAAAACAAACAAAAGCCTTTTAAAAATTACATTTCACTTTTTATGAACACGCTCTCTAACTGCATTGCATAGTAGCACTTCTTTAAGTTAATTCCTAAACCAGCGTGTCCAGTGTTTTAATCTGTAGCACTAACCTTAAGTACACTAAGAGTATGCTAGTTGAAGGTATAAATTAGCCGAACACAAGTTTTAGAATCGACATTAAAATGTTACTTAGGTGGACAAAAACCGCACGTGTAGCTTTATTAACGTAGGCGTTACAGTCTCAACACGTGGCCTTTGAGTTTTTCTTCTCTCTGGACTCGGGTTTTAACATAACGGTAAAAACAAAGTAAACAAAGGACTAAGCAATTAGCCTCTTCAGGGGGCTAACGAAAAGCTAACTAACTCGGCTAACTGAGCTACACCCCATTTCACATACTCACAAAAATGTGCGATGTTATAACGTTTTTAGGATATTAGTCGTCTTTATTTTTGACTAAACTTACCTTTAGCCAGAGCTACAGTCGAATTTTCAGTGTCAATTGTGTACAAAATTCCTTCATAGCGAATCTCGGCCTTGGAGATGAGGCTAATCTTGCTGCCGATGTACGGCGTCCCTCCTCCGCTCATGATTACCCGCTAAATTTACGAACCTTACGTCTTACTCAGAATATATTTAAAACGACTGGTCAAATATCAAAATTTTAAAAGTGTAGTTTTAATCCAACATAACAAATAGGTAAGCTATTCCCTGAACCACATTCGCCAGTTAACACGACATGGCCGATTTCATTTTTTTCCTACCCGCCGCTAAGCATGCTGGGATTGTAGTTTATCCATGTCCCCTCGCGGGCTCCGTACATCTAAATGCGTTTTCCAGTTTTGGTCTTTTATGGTCGTTTTTTATCCTTTTTTTTTGTCTAAATTGACTAACTACTAGTTAAACTAGTGCCTTTAAGGTGTCTGATTTGGGCTTATAATACGATTATAATGCGTTTTCCCACAAAGGTATTTCGAATATAAAGGACATGCATAGCATACCACCATACCCTAACCACACAGACAATAATTTCTGTATATTTTATGAATAAGCTGAATAGAACTGCTTATGCATTTCTGATTTGAAAATTTCTAATTATTTGGGTAAAAAAAAAACACCACTATTAAAACAACAACCACATCAGCACTAATTACATGTAGAAAAATGTAAAAATTAATTTGATGTTTGATATTTGGCTTTATTGATTGCACAACTTATACAGTAATTTGCATTGTTTTGTTCGCGTTTATTAAATGAAACATGAAAAATGAAAATTAAAGCTTTAATTCTCAAATTTTCTGCTCAGTATTTGAATATCCTTATTGTCTTTTGATACATTTGCTTCTATTGTATTTTTCAACTTTTCATGAAGTTTTATTGTGTGCATTTGGACATGTAACTAGATTTTTTTTATCTATATTGAAATGTGTGACGTTTTACAAATAATAATAATAATAATAATAATAATAATAATAATAATAATAATAATAATAATAATAATAATAATAATAAAATAAAAAATATGACTTTCAATATTACACTTTAGTTTTCATTTTACCAGGCGAATTCCATTGAGCTTACAGGTCTCTTTTGCAAGGGAGCCCTGGGCCTGCAGGCAACCTATTGTATGTTTGTGACAGGAAACCGGAGTACCCTGAGAATTTTACACCAAAATAGAAATAGTAGACCTACTCCTCCTTTTCGGTTTCTGTTGTTGTATTTAGCACTTGACAAATTATCAAGCTAGGGAATAATAAAACATAGCCACTGAAACAAGTTGTGCCTTTATTGGAACAAAATGCTGCAATAATTTATTATGAAATCTAAATATATGCTGACAAAATGCAATTTTGCTGAAGCTCTTTAAAAACGCTGAAAAGAGATTAGTCACTCATTTGTATTAAATAAGAAAATTGTTTCTCTGTAGATGTGTCTCACTGCTTTGCTTTTATCTAGTTTTGAACATTTGAATAAACTTATCAAAGAGAAAACACAACAAAAACAGGTTCTTGTTAGAGATGGTTACACAATTACACAGTACTTACACCATTACAAGTGTTAAATATAATTAGCTTGTAACTAATATGTTACAAGCTCCTTTCACTTTTATTTCAACACCTGGCGGGGTTCCGTGAAGGCAACACTCGCCTATCCTCTCGTCTCATGACGTCAGATTCATTCCCACAATGCCTAGTAACACGCATGCGCGCTGTAATAAAATATAAGACAGCTCTGTGTGATCAGAGATGGCGGGCGCCTCCGACCCCCTGGAAGATATGCTCTTTTCAGAGGTGGATGAAAAAGCTGTCAGCGACCTCGTAGGCTCGTTGGAGTCTCAGCTTACTGGACAAAGCAGCTCTGCAGGTAAAACGGACGAAAACGGAGGCGCTGGCTCTGTGGCCCCTGCTAACCATCACTTAGGAAAAACGCTACCAGCTCCAGTGAGCACAACACTAGAACAACAACAACAACAAGGACGGCGTAATAAACCCGAAATGCGCCAGGAAATAAACTCTAAAGACGCTAACCTGGATAAAACTGTCACTTCACCCACACTGGGCTCCGCTTCTGCTTTTGGCGAGCCTCCCACCACTCCGGCTGCCTGCGCGAACGCCACTAGCAGCGGTCCTCAATCACATGGAGCATCCATCACAACACTGGCTGCATCTGGCGGGTCAACTTTGGCATCACCGCAGGACAGCATCAGCACCGCGGCCAGACGGAGCCCCAAGGCTAGCCCGGGCACCGGGGAGCCCTCGGCTGAACCGAGCGCGCCGAGGAAACGCATAGCCGCGCCGAGGAGGAGCGCGTCGGCGCGGATCAAGAGTTTGAACGGCGCCGCCGTGACGACGAGGAGGAACAGCTGCGCAGCGGTGGCCGAAAACGTCAGCTCCTCCGTGGGTCCAACTCCGCCAAACTCCACCCGACCGCCCACGTCCTCCATCAACACCTCAACTTTCACCCTTTCCAATGCAAACCTGCCTGTGGGTCAGTCAGCCATTGCTCTAGACAGAGGAACTCCCACCATTGCTTTGCGCAGACTTCCGAGTCATATTGTAGCCAGTATAGCCCAGAACGGCAACGGGACCAGCGTCTCGGCCCTGGTGGTCCAGCAGGGCGCCCGGTCAGAACCTGCCACCTCTTCAGCTTCCCCGGAGGAGCAAAGCAAACCAGCCACTGATACTGGGGCTTCCATTGTAGACGACTGTCAGTCCAAAATTGTAATACCAAGCCAGTCTAGTAGTGTCAGCTCAGTGATAAACACTGTATCTTCGACTTCCTCTGCTGTCACACCAGCTCCAACCACTACAGCAGCTCCAACCACCGCCACAGCGAGCCAGCCTCTGAGCTCTGCCACCACCACCGCTGTGTGTGGGGCAGGGATGACAACCCCTACTACATGTGTGACTGTTCAAACTACATCTGCCACCACCACAACTACTACCATCAGCATGGTCAGGCCCACAGCCCCCTCTCCGACACCCGCCCTGGCTGCCTCTGCACTGTCCCAACCCCGTCCTGGGCTTGCAGCTCCTCAAAGGATCGTAGCCCCCCAGCTGATTGTCAGACCTTCCCAACAGCAGGCTACCATTCAGCTGCCCCCCGGCTTTACCATCCCACCGGGTAAGGTTTGCAGGAGAGCACAGTGTTGTTAAACACCTGTGTAATAATAACATTATACAAGACTCCTGAATCAGATTGCTTGTATGGTTCACCCCTCCTGGCTTCTCCCATGTTCTGTATGTGATGTGGAAGCTCTACACCTTATGTACCGCTCATCAGTCAGCGCTTTAGATTTGAACACACCTGAATGGGAAGCAGAGCCTCTTAAATTTACACATGGACAACATTTAATCAAAGCTTTCACAGAGGTTTGATAAATAAAATATAGAACTACAGCTGAAACATAATAAAGTGGACATGCTGTCACACAGCTGAAGGTACATTAGGTGTGGAACATTTCAACCACATTAACCAAATATATATGTTTTGGGCCTTTAAGAGGATTCTGGGGTAACTGGTATAACCCATCACACAGGTTTAGGCTAATCACTCAAACTTCCACAGGAAAGAGCCAAAGCTGAGATATTAACCAGAAAAGTTTTCATGAGGTGACATCTCTGTCCAGTAGACCTCTGAGCTGCACTCGTTTCATACATTAGATACTTATAACAGTGATGGACAGCATTTTACACAGATAATGTCATATTTTACTATTTCAAATTTGTTTTAGTATTTTCACAATAGTGCACCTTATTTTGCTTTGTAAAATAAATGATATGCATATTTTTAAAACAAAAAAATATTGTTCAGGAGTAGTATTTTCCTAGCCTTGAATTGGCCTTTTTTTAATAACCTCTATGGTAACTCCTATGGAGCTGGTAGTACCAGTGGACAGAGGGGTTTCTGTACTGCCCTTGAATTCTGTTCTGAGTCATCCAACCTCCGAAACAACGATTAAGTCTCAGTATCAGAGCAGGACCAAAATATGCAGCTAACCTTTCTGTTCATTTAGTTTCATCATGACCTGACTTGGACATCTGTACAGCTGTGTTACTATAATAAATGTAGTCTTGGCTCATAATAAAAACTTTGGTCAAGTTCGTGCAACTTGAACGGTCACCTGTGCATTTAAAGCGACACGTTTATAGAGCATTTCTTGAAATGTTACAAACATTTCAAATACATTTTTTACTACTTTAAAATGCCTACATTAATGTACAAAATAAGTACAGATTAAAAAAAAACATTTAAGACAACATACAGGACGAGGAAAAATAGGTTTTCATTTATTTCTTTATTTTAAGTTTATCTAGTGGGAAAAGTAACCACTTCAGAAAAAGTAAACCCACTTTGCATGACTCCTTCATGTAAAATGTTTACATTTGCAGCATTTTTTAGAGCGTAATGTTATGCAATACCCTAGTGGGAGTCAAACCTATAATTCATACATTTTTTGTTTTTGAACTACTTTGGTGTATAAATCAATCTGTTGCTGAAGTTTGTTGGAAACTTTCAGTTCAACTTCAGGAGAGAAAGTGAGGCAAAGATGTGAATATTCAAGCATGATTCTCTAACACTAACAAGAAAGGAGAGAATAGAGGAGGTTCTGTTAATTAGAGGATTCCTCAGCATCGTGGGCCTGCAGCAGCACAACTCAGGGATGGTTTGTGTTCGTCTGAGCCGTCTTCACTGTATAACCTGACCACTTGATAATGGTAAAATACTGACCACCCTCATCCAAAATCTATAAGAATGCAATAGCTGGTTTGGAAATATATGCTAAGAAAAGAAAGATGTGGTTTGTCCCCTGATTATTGCTCCTTGTTGCTCTTCAGGGATGGTGTTGGTACGTACCGAGCTGGGCCAGATTGTCATGGTTTCTCAGCAGGCTTTGGCTCAAGTTCAAGCTCAAGCTCAGGCCCAGAACAACATCTCTCCGCGACCTGCGACCCCAACCACAGGGACATCTTTTAGAGTCACGACTCCACAGGTGAGACTCTCCTCCACGGGATTGGCACCATCTGTAGATGTTCACCACTGACTGCAACACAGTAGTTCTGTTAAGAATGAGAGCAAGAAAAAGGGTATGTGCGCTGTTTGAATAGATTGAAGTACATCGGGGTGTTTTTTTTGATTTGATGAGGACTTGGTTTTATTTTGTATATTCTCATCTTTTCTTTTCTACATGTGGCACAAGTACAGTTTCATACCCTAATTAGATCCATTGATGTGTTTGAGCGTCACTATTTGTCCAAATGTAAGGGAGCAAACCTTTGTGTATTGGTGACTTCACATAGGTCTATTACAAAACCTTTTAACAGGCACTCAATAAATGTTATTAACAAGGCAGTTTTTAAACTAGTGTCAAAAATATAATTAAGTGCAGGAAAGCACAGACAGCTAGAAGTCACTTGGAATTGTAGCTAAAACAATAACATGTTTAGTTTTTATCTGAGTGCTCAAACACTCAGTGAGAGATAAAGTCAGATAAAAGTAAGTGCTGTCAAGTACTGTTTAGATATAATCTGAAAAGGAGGAGTTTTACCCACAGTGATGTAGATATGATAGATAGATAGATAGATAGATAGAAAGATAGATAGATAGATAGATAGATAGATAGATAGATAGATAGATAGATAG
>JAUBOC010000043.1:17497865-17507894 GCA_032275365.1 Anablepsoides cearensis
TGCCAATTTTCCTAAGTATAAAGATGTTTTCTTTGACTTTTTGTATTTGAAGGATAGGCATGTCACAGGCACTTTAAACACCCAGAGATCAGTACATTGGTTACGTAGTATCATAGCCTGTTGCCCACTCATGTGTGTGCTACATTTTATTTCTTTTGAAGTTTTGTAGACATTAGAGGCATTAAAATATATAAGGAATTTATAATAGTTAAACCTGAGCAGATGGCTTTACAATGTAACATTAAAGTTAAAGAATATAAAACTTTTATAGGCCATGCTTCATTTTTCTTTAGCGCTTTGATTGAAAGTTACACAGATTTGATTCACTGAAATGGCAGATAATTACTTGCTTTGCTTTTTGAGTTGTGTAATCATTATTCTGTCACAAACATCATCCACTTACCTTGTTTGAAGTTGCTGAAACGGCAGCCAACTTTTTCCTTACCTCAATAAATATGGCCTCCAGCTTGTTTGTTTTTAAGGTAGGTCGACTTCCCCCCGAGGCAACAATGAGGAAAAAATTGCAGGGCCCGCGGTGCAGACCAGGGCAGGCTCCTACAAATGTGTCAGCGCCTGTGTTGTATTGTAGATTATCTCTGTGAAGGTTTAATTAGAGTGCTGCGAGAGAAGGGAAAGAAACAGGGAGAAGGTAGAGGTGTGTGAGGTTCACCAAGCTGCTCTAATTGTCTTTGTCAGCCTCCCGCCATGATGTCAAGTTTCATATCGGCTCTCTGCGGCCGCACCAAGGAGCAGTGGGACCTCGGCGGGGTGGAGTTGGCTGATGGTGTGTGTGGCCACACTTCAAGATGCCCTGTGTTGCGTACACAAAAGCACAGCAGCGCACACATAGCTGTCGAAACCAACAACCGCGGCGAGAGCGTAAATGGCTGCAGAGCTGAGGCGGTGAGTGGTGAGAGGCCACCCTGCGTGCGTTCTCCGGGTCTTTGTTCTCTCCGTCAAAGCCACTCAGAAAAACCGCTTCTTGCTTTGGGCGAGTCCTGTAAGAACAACATGTCACTGCGCTGCTAATTCATAACCTTTTATTTGCCAAGCATAATGATCACAGGGGAGTTTCTGGTAGTGTTGAGTCACAGGGAAACTTGTGTGCAGCTTTCTGACTGTCAAATATGCCAGCTCGAATGCAAATTCTGTTTGTTTACTCTGCTCTGCCTCTGCTAATACGCAATAACATATAAACATGGAGAAGTCAACATTGTACCTGTGAGAAATGATCGGGACATAAAAAAATATGAATGAGTAGGTGTTGCGGAGCAGTGTGTAAATAGAGTTTGTTGACTTTTGTGTATTGCCAATCCTCAGGAGCATCTTTACCCAGCAAAGCTCCTTCCAAACGCTCTTCATCTCCCCGCCTCTCCACGTGTTGACACTAATAGACCCTAGAATGAGAAGCCTGTGCCATTATGACCAAATGTAATCTGTAAAATAGAAAAAAAGGAAAACTAATGCATAATTTCTCCCAGGCAAATATTTATAAGAAAGAACGACATCTACAAGATATGTTTTTTCAATGAATAAATGTTTATAATCTTGTGACATGAATGTTGGTATGGAGTAAGTACTTAAAGGCTGAAAATACGCTTTTCATACTATTTCACCACTATTAGCAGTGTAATGCTTTTACCACAGAGAGCAGTGGCTCTACCTCTGTGTTTTACCTGAGCTCTTATGTTCTGCGTTGTTCCAGGCTGTCCAACAAAACATACATGTCCGTACATGTGAGTCTAGAGTAGGGATATTATTTACAGCATTAGTAGTTTAGCAATTTATAGTACTAACAATTTACAGCATTAGCAAATGTCACATTTTTCAGTTGAAATGTCTCAAATAATAAAAGAATCAAGTAAAGAATCAACCATGCATTTGTTTTCCCAAGTTGGAGCTATCTGTGGGCTGTTTAACAGACTTAAGTTTAGATTTAACTTACCAGCAGGTTTTTATTGTTGTAAATTGCATCTATTACTTTAACAGTGGTAAATTAAATTTGTTTATATTAACCCAAATGGGTAAAATGACAGCTGTTTACTGTTCTAAATATATTTAAATATATCTAAGTACTTAGCATAATACACATGCTTTTTCCCATTATGTTGCGTGACGTGCTCAACCAAAGTGAAACAGGAAGTGACATCAAAGGGGAACTCTTAAAGTGCCTGTGACATGCATATCCATGAAATACAAAAAGTCAAAGAAAATACATTTATATTTAAGAAACCAGGCATAATAAACATGATTTGACCCACTATGTCACATAATTGGCAAACTTTCTTTTGAATTTTGCTAAAGTGAAACAGGAAGTGACATCAAAGGGGAACTCCTTGAGAAAAAACACTCCCTGGTTTTTGTTTATTGAAACAATAATATTTGAACTATGACTCTTTCTCATCTTTTTATGATAGTGATTAAAATATTCTAAAGAAACATCAGATTCTTCTCTACAGTAGTATGTGTTTTTAGCCACTTTAGCAATGCTGTGTTTACATTCAGACATTCCCCTATGACATCACTTCGTGTTACTTCACATGCAAATATCTCAACTACTGTTCATCTCACCGACATGAAATCTTTTTTACGATATATTATCAATGTTATCTTTCAAAAGATACATTCATAGTTATTATAAAAAGTTGATGTCACAGGCACTTTAAAGAAAGTGCACTCCACTGTCTTTGTTTTTTTAAACAATACTATTTGATGCTTCTTCGTCTCAATCTGATAATGACTCAAAATAATCTAAAGAAAAATCAGATTTTTCTTTATCTGAGTTGTTAGCCATAATTTTCCAAAATTCCCCTTTGACATCACTTCCTGTTACTTCACATTCAAATATTTATGTTATATTTAATAACAACTGTTGCTCAGCGGCGTGATTTTATTGTTGCAATATGTTATCAATGTTATCTTTCCAAAAGTGCATTCTTGTGAATTAGCTAAATCTTTTCCATTCATGAAGCCACTATGTTTGTCTCCTATACGATCATTTAGTTTACATTTTAATACCTTATAATTATAAGAATTATTAGAATTTTATTAGAATTTTATTATTTTTTTTATTTACTAACCTACCATCTCACTTGTTTCAGAGATGATGACGACATCAACGATGTGGCCTCCATGGCCGGGGTAAATCTGAACGAGGAGAGCGCACGAATCCTCGCGACCAACTCAGAGCTGGTAGGAACACAAATCCGCTCGTGTAAAGACGAGGCCTTTCTCCATCCGGGGCTGCTGCACCGACGGATCCTGGAAACTGGTGAGACACGTTTACACCGCTTGTCATGCAGTCCCAATGAAATCCCGGTTTGAGTTTGTTTTTGTTTAGTGAGTGTGTTTTCTGTATTCATTGTGTCATTACTGAAGCCAGAGTCAAACGGAGTATTTTCTTGTTTTGCTTTGGTTTAAATTTGACCCTTTTACCGGCCTCTAATCAATTCTTCAGTGGCTGCCTGAACCCAGTGGACCTAAGGCACACACATAAATCCTTTATGGGTTTGTATTTTGAAGGCTGGCTGTCAAATTGTCCTCTGGACAAAAAGAAAAGAGTTTTAAAGGAATGAAAGTTAGCAGTGAAGTTTTAATTCTCTCTTTAATGGCTTTTGACACTCCAAAGGCACACAGTGATACTATTCTAGAGAGATTGCTTTCTATATTCTTAAGGTGCACATCAAAATTTGTATAAGCTGAAGTGAACATTACTACTCAAAATAAAACTATGCCCAGCATCTTTTCTCCTGTGCAAAAGATCAAAAAACACACAGTGTAATTTGTGGAGACGGGGCGCCTCGCGCCCTCATCTCGTTTCATCTCAATTAAAGTATCTTTAGTGTAGCGCGGGGGCCTGCAGGTCATGTTTGGTTACGTGGACTCGTGGCGTGGTTGTTATTCCGTCACCTTGGGGTAGAGAGGTTGTTTTAAAATATGAATATTTCCTCAGGGGAGGACACAGCGTGATACAGGGCAGGAGACTAGGGTGCCCCCTGCTGGGGAAGTGGCACTTCTGCAGCTTTGTTTTGTCAGTGATTGGTCTCTCTCCGCTCGCAGCTGACAGCAGTCCAGGGGAGGCTCCTCCGGCCTGCCAGCTTTACTCAATCAGAGATCCTCGGCTGCTCCTTTCTGCTGGAAAAACACTAACTTGAACTTCTCTTAGGTTTACCACTTAGCATTCAGTTTATTTTATGTTATGACCTTTCCAGCCCACCAGAACATCATCTTCCAATCTTTTTTTTTTTAACTTTGCAACTTTTTTTCTGTACAATGTTCCAATTCCCCCCTATTTTAATTCATTCTAAAAAGAAATTAAAAGTGGAGACGTTAGCGGTATCTTTTTATCCCCTCTCTATGTCCTGTCTCCCTACTCTTTTATTTATCCCCTGCAAACAAACACGGCGCCTTCCATTTCTCCCAAACCTCTCTCCACCTCCCTTTATGGTTCCTCAGGCCTGTCCTTGAGCTTAGGGGGACTGCAAAGCTGCAAAGAAGTACTCCCCCCCCCCTCTGTCTCAGGATACAGAGCAAAGGCACAGCTGGCGTTCTCTAGAAAGGCTCCTCAAAGTAATGATGGTCCCTCTTGCACCTTTAGGTCTATATACACACTTGTGCACATGTTGTGGCACATTAAAGTTTGAGTAGCCTTTCTAATTCTTCATATGATCTAAAACCTTCTTTTGGTTAGTAAAATCAAAGCAAATGGAAGAACAGGATACAATCTATTGCAGTTCTGTTAATTGTGAAATAGATCCAGTATTACATTTCTGAGAAAATGTGGACATTTCTTGAAAAAACAACAAATTTTGAAGGTTAAATTAGAGCAAGTGTTCAGTGTTTCCAGTTATTATCAGGTTTGTGTCAATGCTCTGCTTTGGAAGTGAAAGTGTACGATTCTGAAAAGAAACCAAGACAACCATATTGAGTCTCATCAAGCTAGGAAGGTTTACAAAACCATGCTAAAGAATTTGTAATGTCAGACAAATTTGATTTGTTTAAATTGAATTTGACCTTTAATGGACCAATAAAAGCAACATGAAGGAGGTAAAGATGCTTTTCTCCCTGTGCACATCCTCGATTCTTAGAAATGCAGTTGCTTTAGATGCCTTAGTGCTGTTATTACCACGGTTTTTGGCCTGTTTTGCCGCATCTAAATCACGACAACTCTAGTAAGAGAAAATATGAAGGCAGTGTAGATCATTAGTCGGTTCTTTTTCTAGGTGAAGAATAATAATTAGTATCATTGCAATCTGAGAAAAAAACAGTTTTTGCTCACAGAAACGAGTTTCTCTCTCTCTTCGTAGTGGAGTCTCTTAAACTTTTTCTAAAATATTAATGTCCCTGAAAGATTGTATTTTTAAGGAGCAGAAGCCTGTGAGCAGTTTTCTGCGACCTTGTGACATTGCCACATGTATTGCCACTGTAATTATAAGACTAACAGGACTCTCTCCATCTGTTTCAAAGCTACAGCCGTTGAGGAGTGTATGCATTGTTCAGCTGATTTAAATAATTGGTGTGGTTTACTTAAAAGGGTGCCAGAGAGAAAATTATGTTAATGGAATAATTTAAAAGGAAGTTAGAAACAGATAGGAACCCTACCAAAGTCTGTCGTCCTCTCTTTTGTTATGTCTTCAGATGAGTTTTGTTCCGAGGAAACTAAATTATCCTTCTGCAGAGAGAGATGGTCAATGTCGTTTACACGTTGAAAAAAGGGGCTCAGTTTGTAAAACCAAGCTGGAATTTGCTCAAAGACTGTGAAAAACATGAACTTTTCTGTCAAATGACTTCTCTATCTGATAGTTAATTGTACACACTAATCTAGACATCTGCTTTGTGAGAGTTTGATTCAGTATTCCCATATATCCACACACATACTGGATAGTGAACACAAAGCCCTGGTGTTTTTCACCTGGTTTTCTGTTCTCTTTTTCTAAACCGCCAACTCATGAACACAACTGAGACTATGTCATGGTCGCTTGTAGTCTTTTTATCCTTTAAGTAGATAAAAACAACAGCTATTAAAATAAAACTTCTTCATTATAGCAGAATGTCAGCATATAATGAGGTGGATGAGAATTCTGCTAATAACTATAAAGATCTTACTGTGCCTGCTGTATAACAAAAGAGTCTGTTTGAAACTAAAGATGGTGAAAGTTATTTGTATGTGTTTATTCTTTGCAGCTAAAAAGTTTGGAGTGACAGAGGTTTCCATGGAAGCTGTGACTTTCATCTCACATGCAACACAGTCCCGGCTTCGGACCGTCGTAGAAAAAGTTTCTCTTATTGCACAGCAGCGGCTCGACTCCTTCAAGGTAGGAAGTATGCACACGTAAACACAAACAGCATATCACAACAAAAGCTGACCTAAGCTAATAATCACTGGTAAACAAACAAAACAATTCGTTTTCCATGGCGGGATATGGGTTTGTAAATTTTTTAACAATTTTTACAATATATCTCCCGCTACCCTTAAAATAAATCATTATTTCATTGCTAATGTGGGTTTTTGTCTGCTGTTTGTTAGCAAAATATCTCATAAACCACTGAACTGAATTTTAATAAAACACTCAGAAAGTAATTATTGAATGGGTTGGGCAATATTGAAAAAACAAATTATCACAATAAATTGTGGTATTTAGCCGATAACGATAAATATAACGATTAATCCCCTGGAGTCCCTGGACACCCTTATGTCCTGGTCACATGACCAATTTGGTGGGAAAGATTTGCTCTTCATTAAAATTCCAAATTGTGTCAAAAGTACAGACTTCAGGCTATACATCAAATTATAAATTGTGTTGAAAGATAAATAAATTACAGAACTTTTTTTAAAAATGTTTTTCATATTTGAAGCAGAGAGGAGCACCGAGCGGACTGACTGGAGAAATCTTCACTCGGTCTGCCTGGTGGCATTAATCGTTTTAACCATCAAGTGCCAAAAAAATTAATCGATTAATGTTTTTCTGATGATTAATTGCATACGATTATGCCCAATAATGTACAGTCTGATTTTGGCTGCTACAACTTAGCAAACGCATAAAATGCCTACAACTCTTTTATTTTTGCTACAGTTTGAGCTTCAATGTGTAGCAGTAGTAGTAGCAAATACTCTCCATCACTTCAAGCACTGGCAGATTGTGTGAGATATTTGTTTAAAACGTGTGCATTCCCCCAACGAATGCTACTTTCATTATATGAAAAGTTGGCTTATTTCTGAGTGGTCACTGGCATTTTTTATTTTGGACAAATACAGTGAACATTTTATTCCGTAAAGCAAAGGAAGATATTTTCACTGCATTTGGTCACACAAATATAACATGGACACAGCTTTATGCTTCAGTAACAAACTACCTCCCAAACAAAAATGCAAGTGCAACTAATATACTGTAAACACCTAAAACTCAATGTACAAACTTTTTAAATGTGCTCCAGTCGCTCCGAACAGGAGCTGTAAGTTTCAGTCAGAACCTGAAGTATAAAGGCTTCTGAACGCTCCTCTGCGTATACCTGCGTACTTTTCTCATTACTGGTGCCTTTACCTCTCACAGCCCATGAATGGAGCTATGTAACCACATTTAATTGGTCCTACATAAAAGCACAACCCAATCGCGACTGCAAGGCTAAGTCATTTCGTTGTTATTTGAACCGAGGGGAAACTTTGAAAAATGTGTTTTCTTGATGCTGGGGCGGTAGAAAGAGCATCGCCACAGTTGTCCCCATCTTGTTTTGTGCAGCTTCTTTCCATTCGCCGTTCTTCTGTTTTTTTTTTGTGGTTTTCTAAATGAGGTGTGTTCGGGAGAGGCACGAATCTCTGTGAAGCCACTCTGTTGACATCAGCGGGAAAAAAAAAGAGAGAGGGAGGGAGAGAGAGGCAGTAGAAAGACCAAAAGACAAAGCGGCCTTAAAGAGCAGCCGGGCTTCGGTGGGAGAGTGCAGGCTCAGCGATGCTACAAAGACGAGGGAGGCTGGATGAGAGCGACAGAAAAGTGTGTGTGTGGGGGGGGGGGGGTGCTGGTGAAGAGCCTCCTCTGATGTAGCTTTGTGCTCTGTGCCACTCAGCTTCTCTCATCTCCACATGGAAACACACACACACGCTCAGACAGACCTGCCACACAGAGATGGCAGGCGAGAAGAGAGAACGATATAGATATCAAGAACAAGGCGACAACAGAAACCTGCCGTCTCGCACACACAAACATAAGAAATAAGCAATTATCCTATTAACTTTTAATGACCTAAAAAAAGTTTTTTACACTTGCCTTTAAATTCCCCACATGGGAGGTGAAGAAAGGAGTCTCTAAATAGAAAGCGTTTGTGTGTTCAAGTGTGTTGACGAGTAGAAACCGGTTGTGTTTTAAGTAGGATTTTTTTTTTTTCTGTTTAAACAAATGTCTGCTGAAGGTAATTTGAAGTTTATAAGCAAAGCTGCTCATCTGCTGATTAATTATAATAATTTAAATTATAATTATATTGGTGGTGGTTGATTGTTGTTCTTTTTTTTGCAAGATAAGTATTTAATTTGTTTTAGATTTTTTAAAAGTCGAACAACAGGATTTTTTTAGATTAGCCATATAGCTCTTCTTTAAATAAAAATGTGCAATTTTCTTTTGATTTAAATATATATGTTTGTTTTGTTTAATCTGTATGTTTTTAAATCTGAACTTTGGCTGCTGTGGAGTTTTTCCGACTTTTAAAGTTCCACACGTAGCTTCTGAATACTTAGTTTTGTTTTAATTGTAACTTTTCACTTTCTTTCCTCCTGCTTCTCAGGACGACGAGTGTTTGGAGCAGGCTGGAGACGTTCGCTCGCAGCTTCGTTTCTTCGAGCAGCTGGAGAGAATTGAGAAGCAGAGGAAAGATGAACAGGAGAGGGAGATTCTTCTGAAAGCAGCTAAAGTAAGTTACAGTCGCCTCACCTTCCTGCTAAGCGGGTGTGCATGACAAAGTTCTATCCCCCCATGCAAACGCTGAGTGCGTGTTCATATGTGTGTGTGCTCCTGTGTGAGCTCTGACAGATGAATTAGAGTGTGACTCCTGTGAGTGAGGTGACCCAGGCTGCTGGCCCCCGGGGCTCCTCTGTCCTGGCTCTTCTTCCACACACAGAATGAGGAGGGGTAAAAATCTGTATGATATTAAACCCTTAATGCACCTTTTTCCCCGCCCAACCTTCTCTGATGTCTCAACTTTTCATTTTATGTAGCCCTTTTCATTTTTTTTAAATACTGTTGACGCCACAGATAATAATGAGCCACTATAGAAACTCAATTTAAAGTGTGGTCTGCAGAAATTTAAACAAAGTTTATAGATGTGTGCACAGAAACTACAGCTTTACCCTTTACTGATAAATATGCTCTGTAAAAATGTATAATATACCCCTTGAATGAATATAAACCGGAAAAGAATTAAGCTTTAGTTTTTACAAAAACATTGTAAATTCAAAGCGAAAAACAAAAAGGTATGAGAAAAATAGGTTATTGTCTGTGAATTTATCCTGTGCACTGACTCAGATTTTCATTTTTTGTAAAGATTTTCTTTTTTTGCCCAGGTAGAGCTTTCTATGGCCAAACACTGTATTTCACCTGGAGCTGTTGAAATCAGTGTGCGGGCGTTGGTCTCTAAAAATCGTGGGGGGAAACAAAAGTCACCAGTGAATCAACAGATGCATCAATTGAACAAGTTTTGTAAAACTTGGACATAAGTGGAGACGAGACGACTACAATAAGATAAAATGATTATAAATTATTCTAAACTTCATGTACACTTTATAATGGATGGATGGATGTCAGATGGATGATTGATGGATGGATAGATGGATGAATGATGAATGATGGATGGATGGATGGATGGATGGATGGATGGATGGATATATGGATGGATGGCAGATGTATGATTGATGGATGGATGAAAGATGGATGATGGATGGATGATGGATAGATGACACATGAATGATAGATGGATGAATGGATGGCAGATGGATGATTGATGGATGAATGAAGGATTGATGGATGGATGATGGATGGTTAAATA
>JAUBOC010000043.1:17534475-17548775 GCA_032275365.1 Anablepsoides cearensis
CCCCGCCCCCGCGCCGGGAAGGACTCAGAGGACCAGGGCCAACCAGGCTGTTTGGTTAAGAAGGAAACAGGCCAACTGAGGGGTGGCAGAACGAACAGCATGAGGGAAAACTCTGACTCCTCCTCTTCAACTCTTTTTCCATTCCATTTTTGTCCTCCTCTCTGCCCAAGGTTTGCTCAGTTTAGAATTTAGTTGTAAAGTCATGCCTGCTCAATAGTTTAGAAGGAGCAGTGGTACTACTAAGCTAAAATACTGTTCTCACTTTTTACTTTCTACTGTTTTGTACTGAAATCCCTGCTTCCTGTCTGTTCCCAAACCACACAAACACGTTGGAGGTTTTTGATGAAAACGACAGCTAACTTAACCTTTTTCCCACATATGTGGAGCTCCCCTTTTGCTTTCGGAGATGCTTCAGCTAAATCTACAGGGTGCACTGACATTAACCGCTTATTAGCTGTAGCGTAAATGTATTTATTTTAAGTAATTCAGGATAGGATCTGAAGTATGACTTTAGTATGACTTGCATCAGGATGTAATGAAGCGGAGGAATTCCTCAGTGGGTTCCTCTTCTGTTCATGCTGCATAAATATGATTAAAGAGGGCACAGAGAGGCTGCTATTGGTTTCATAATGTCAAGAAGATTGTAATGTTAGTTTGACTTCACGTCTCAAGGCAATTCCGCTTTTCCACTGAGGACACAAAGGAGACAGAGTTGAAGCTTCAGAACGGTTACAGGGGTTCCTTGGCCAGATGCCATGTCTTCTTAGAGCTTTAACACAGTGCACTTTGCCAGCTTTTACTTCCCCAATACAATGCAAAGCACTGCGCTGCTCACTAGTGGTTTATACTCTTTGCCCTACAGGTTAAAGTATTTGAAATGCAACTCTATAATTAGCATGAGATGATAAATATATTTGTTTATTTATCATTTGTGTGTAGAATTTATTTCTCACTGTTAGTAGAATGCATTTTGGCAAATATTTAATGGGTCATTAATAGAAGCACATACTGTATGTCCTGAAAATCCTGAAAATAACACATTTACAGTTAGATTACATTTACAAATAGGATTCCTGAAAAAACATAACATGCCAGTAGTTTACATACAGTCCACATTTTGTGTAAACATTGTAAGTTACAGTTAAACAGGAAAAGTAAAGTAGACCCTACATAACAAGGTGTATTAGAAAATGATTCCTTTATTAGACTCTAAAATTCTTAAAATTTAACCTCAAGTAAACAAAAACACAAAAAATCCCATGTATTTTTTTATTAAACAAAAATTAAGCCAAAACGAAAAAAAAAATGTCTGAAAAGAATCACCCTTGTTGGATTTAATAGAAAGTTGCAGGTGCTGCTAATTATATACATTTGATTAACTGTTCATCAACAATTGTGACCACTTCATACATAAACATACATAAACTTTACCTTCATTGATAATTTTGAGTAAGTTGTTGCCATTCTTGTGTAGGCATGTGTAGATTAGCTGCGGCGGCCATCTTGGATTTTGTTAATTCAGATGTCAACCAGTTGTAGATCCAGTGATTACTTTCTGGCAGTTTTATTAGAACCAGTCTAAGGGGCCATGAGCTATTTTGCTAACAAACAAACAAACAGTATTGATACCAATGTTTAAAACAATATTTTTTTAGCTAAGATCTGGAGAAACACGTAGCATTCAAATGAAATTACCCTCAGGTACTACCACATCAAGTTTTAGCAGAAGTTTTTTTTTAATTACAGTTGTTTTTGTGTTTCAAAAGTTCAGTTGTCTTTCATATTGAATTGGTTTGACTCCAGAGTTGAATCAGTTGTAAAGATAATTGTTTTCTAGTTGCATTTTCCATTAAAATCCATCCAGTGGTTCATGAGATGTTTTACTACTAGAGCTGATTCTTATAGTTAGTAACCAAAAAAAAAAAAAAACCTTGCTTGATCAGGTGGCTCTTGGAGAATATGGTGGGAGCAAGTTTCAGCTACAACCACACAAACTTGAATTTGTATATTTATCATTGAGTGAGCCGTAACCATTTTTGTCATAACCAGTGGAGAATGGGAGTGACTTCAAAGTTAATCACTTGTAGATGTTAGTTATTGTTTAATTATTGAAAAAATAGCGCATTGAGAAATAAACTCAGTTAATCACACCTTTCTCTACTCTCCACTATCTGGGACATCTGAACACAGTCCAGCCCTGCAGGTGGCGAAAATGCACCTAAAGTTTTTCTTCCAGCTGCATTGGGCTTTAAAAGTTCATGGCAGGATGAGAAGAACGCTCTGCTTTGTTTGTTGTTTGGAACATTTAACATAAAATCTCGATAGTTGCGTGAAGAAGAACATAATTGTGTGTAAATTATGCCTCAAGTAATGATCTTATTGCTGCAGCAAGTCAAGCTCAAAGTATCATTTATATGCAAAGCATATCGTTGCTAGTGCTAATACTGCAGCTAATGCTACAACCATCCTGACGGTAGGGACATGAGTCTCTGCCATTTATAGGTAGATGGTTTAACCTGACTGCAAGATTAAATTATGGGGTTCAGCCAAAATAAGTAAGGCTATATCTGAGAAATTAATAAACTCTTTTAAAAAGTGGATTGCAGTGCTTTAAAATAATATTATTTATAAGTTAGTTATTATTTATCAATAGCACAATCATAAATGTCATAATCATCATTATAAATATAATTTAATTTCCACCTTGAATTTGCATTTTGCATCTGTGAATGTACTAAAATGAATTTATAAGATGAAAAATAAATATTTTATTATATAAGTTCAAGTATGTTTATTATTCAACCATAATATTTTAGAATTGTTGCTAATGGTGTCAAGTGTTGCAATTTGATAAACATGCAAATATTCATTATTAATTAATTACAAGGCCTGTGTTTAACTCAAATTATATTTTTAATTGCATCCTTGCCCTAACATAAATATAAGGAAAAGTTTTAACTCTCTTAACTTAGATTTGGAACTCTTATACATCTACATATATTTATGGCAAAGTTGTAATTTCCTTATTTTTTGCCTGTAAAACTTTTCCCTGAAATAATGGTTAAATATACAATTTTGACAACAAAGTTCAGCCCCGGGCATTTAATAGATACTCATCTTAAAGAAATTAATTACCTCCCTTGTTAATCTTGATATAATTAAATTAATAAAGAATGAAATTTGCTGGAAGTTTTCCCCCTCTGCCTTCCTTTTTGTGGAGGCGTACCAAAAATGGCTGGCTCTCTAGCTAGCCTGCTGGCCAGAGACGTGGGGACAGCCTAACATCTTGGGCCCCTCGCTGCACCACACCGCACCGTGTAAACCAACTCTCCTCATCCCATGCCCACACTTTCTCATAGGGATAGTCAAAGAAAATGCCTTAGTTGCTGCCTTGTCGTCCTATAACTGCTTGAATTTCATCCATCTGGGGGCATTGGAAACTCTCCCCCTCAGTTTCTGATTCTTAACTTGTGATAATGTTCTCAAACGACTTGAGAATTTTGGGACGCAAGCGCTCCTAATGAAGTTGTCAACACAGATCCTCTGAAACTCACATGGTGGAGCCCTGAAGAGACCAGAGAGTTCTTTCTATTATGTCTCACTTAAGAAACGCCTGTGCCTTAGTGAGACTGTCGTTATTTATAGGACCTCCTGCAACGCTTTTAGATTTAACCTGGATTGCCTTATGAAGCACAGAACTGACAGTACAAGGAAGCATTTTATTGTTGATATGTGTTTTAAGTTTGTTTTCCTTTGGGTGTATGTCAGCTGTCAAGGTTTGATCCTGGGGAAAGAGAGGGAAAAAAAACATGAACAGATATTTCATTAGATGCTGGCAGGGGGGATTGCCAATGAGAGTTGGGAAGCAATGGTAATAGGCATGGAATAGGCAAAAAGCTACAGCAGATGGCAGAAATGCCAACATAGAAGGTAGTTTGAGTTTCTCAGAATCTGATTAAGGACTTCTCATTGTATGAATGTATGTCATGGATCTGGTTTGAGCCCTGAAACTAAATAATTCCGCACTATCTTTACATTTACTACATTAAAACTGATCTCATACGAGTGCAGTTTCCGTTAAGTTTTAATACAAAGCAATTTTTTTGGTTTGCCAGCGTGCTCCTACACAAGTCTGAGAATTTTGCCACCATCATTCAACAAAAGCTGTCTTATTGAAGGTGAATGGCTTTGTGAAATGCACGTTACTCAGCTTTTTTCTCCTCCTCAGCTTCGCCGCAGATCTTTGATGGATATTTAGACCAGCTTTGTCGGCCCGCTCTCTCTGATCAGCCTAGCTGCATAGTGAATTGATGTGCATTCAACTTCCCAGGGAGTCATACAACAAACAAAGCAGTTTAGGGGCTGACTCACTAGTTAAGCTGTAGCAGGTGTGGTCTTTGAAGTTTTCACTTTTATGGTAATTCTTCAGTTTTATGCCACGCAATAATGCTGCAAATGCAGCTTTATTATGGAGTGCTCAGTTCATTAATTGTGGGAATGAATAATATTTTTTTTCTTGTACGCTTGGACATTTTTGCTGACTGGAGTATAAATAGACTAATTGCGCTGAATGTATCAATTACTACTTTTAAACAAGTGTAAGTGACAATATTTGCCATCTGTAAAAGCTACTGCTGTTAACTTATTCAGCTTTTCAGTAAAATCCTCTAAAGCACCTTCTTCTCACAGACTCTGTTTTTGTTTCCTATCCTACCAAAGGCCGACCATCAAATAAACATGACAAAGATGACCCATGTAAAGAGATTTTGCATTCATTACAGATGCATTTCTTTCCCTTAAAATCACACATTTTTATTTATTTTTGTTCAAAAATTGTTGCGATACAATGTCCTCTGTTTTGTCTTTAACAGGAAAACAGAACATCTAAAATTAGCTTCAGAAAAACTGGTGAAAGAGAACAAACAAGGCGATCCATTAGTGAGGATGGGTTATTGGCTGACTTGCCTCTTCTCATGGCGGCCCATTAAAAGTGGTAATGTCTGCCTGCAGCACTGCCGGGGGAAGAAGAAGGAGGCCATGGAAGGCATATTTCTCATGCATCAGACACTGGAATTAAATAGACCAATGTTCCCTAAAAAGACTGAAGTACATCTCTTTCTGATGTGCGTCCTAGGCAAAAATTCATTGATCTTAGAATGTCCCTTGGCAATTATAAAATATTAAATCCAAGTCGCACTTTTCGGCTCAGCTTAATTTTTTTTCCCCCCCCTCGCTTTCCATTTGACCAATTTAGAAAAAAAAAGTTAGAAATGAATGGCCATGGAAAAAGCTATGCTGATAATTAGGACTAAACCCACTTTTAGAAATCTTTTGTTATGTTTTTTGTATTGTTTCTGCTGAACATTTTAGGTCATTAAATGAAATGAGGTCCCGGCAAAGCAGAGAAAGCCCAGAACTTATTTTATCACGAGTTGCAGTAATCAGAAGCACAAAACTAAAAGCCCACAAAGGATCGGTGCTGGGGTGACATCTTTATTTCTGAGCGCAAGGTCTTCTGAGATGCTGACGTCTGTCTCAGCTCTCTGGGGTCGACAAATATTTGTCAGCTGCTTTCCATTAGGTCTGTGGCCTCGATTCTTGCCTCTCTGGCCCCTTCATGTCCCTCAGAGATCACAGAAGGGGTCTACAGTTAATTGCCCAAATCATTAAATTTAACATATATCTCAATAAATATAATCAGCCAGCTGTTTGACAAGGTACACAGTTCATTAAGTCCCCTTGCTTGTTTGTCGTTTCCCTAATTAAGATTTAGAATCGATCATTGAGTGTGTAATGTACAGTGTAGCTTGGCTTGCACAGGGAGTCTCTCTTCTCAAACAGAAAGAAATGGCATCCGCTTGCTAAAGCTTTACCATTTAGTACACTGACTGCAATGGGAATTAGACATCCTGTGCTAATTAGGGAGGCCAATTAACTGTAAAATTCAGGCTTTTTTTTTGACAAATAATCTCAACAGGATTCCGACACCATTACTATACACATGGATGTTATCAGACCTGAGAGTAAAGATAAAGGCTTTTTTTTGTCTATTTATTTTTTCTTTCATGGCCTGCTGTTTTGCAGGTAAGGCGGAATGCACTGATTGGTGCTTTGTTCGTTCCAGCTGGCGTGCAGTTTTAACTTTTGTCTTCCACGACAGATTAGACAAAGAATTGGCATCAACCAAAAAAGCTCTATGTTTCTGTGGCTCTCATTCTGATTTTGATTCATGATCACATGTATTTTTTAGACTGCATAAATTATGTAATTGTTAGACTAATGAACAGCCTCCACTGATAGAACTTTGGGGGGGGGACTTGTGAATTGCTAGATATGTCCTCGTCACCATTTTGAATGCACACCATGGTGATTCTGATGAATACAGCTGCTCAGGTATAAGCATTGTTTATAGACTTTGGTTTTGTGTTTGCATTGAGGTGTGTTGTTATACATGTTGCCTGACTTGTGGACAACCATAAAACAGGCTTCAGTTGTCTTTATTACTTGTTTGACCTCGTCCAGTGACTTTGTTTCTGCAGCACAAAGACACACATTTATCCGCACTCGGGTTGCCATTTTCTCCTCAGCTGAAATCTCATAGAAAGACGCCATTACACAGTGGAAGGTAATGGCTCTGCAAGAATGCCGAAGCTGTTTGGATACCCAGGCAGCGCCGGCGGTGTGTTTGCGGGGCGCCAGTGGGCAACTCCTGCAGCTGCCCGCCTCAGGGGCAGGAAGCATTGAGCACTTCCTTTTACAAGATGTGTAATTATTATGGCAGACAAGGGTGTGGATTTAAACCAAGTCAATATGTAGATAAGCGCTATACACATATACACACGCACACAGCTGATTAAAAAGGAGGCTGTTGTATGTGGTTTAATAAAGCAGGTTGCCAAAATGCTGTGCAGGTAGGAAGGAAGCCTTGTGGGCCTGTGGAAGAATGGGAGGAGTAAGGCCTTCAGCAACATGTCTGCAAATCCATACTAAGGGAAAAACTCAATCCAGTCCAAACGTTGCAATTCTGCCTGCTATTTTTTATTCACAAACCACCGGAACTGTTCATTTAACACACTATCATGGTAACGTTCAGGCTGAACGTTGCCATGATAGTCTGTTAAATGATTTTTGGACAGATTTGTGACAAGCAAAATAGATTTTCTTCTTATCAAGAAAACTAATAAAAGTAATAGTACAGTATAAGTAGGTCACCCTTTTTAAATTTGCATGCCCAAACAGTTTAAATCATTTGTTTCTGAAAAGCTATGCAAATGATCAAAGCTAGCATCTTGCTGGATTAAAAAACTTTGACACTGGGGGTCACAATTGTTCAGAGAGGCACTCGATTGAACTTTCTTTTTTGACTTTCTGGGGCATCTATATAAAACATGAAACTGTACCCTTTCCCCCAAAGAGCATGGATTTTAATCAGAGCTGCTCTTCAGACAGCCTTTTTCCTGCTGCTCAGAGTTGCAGGCGCCACACTCGGTGCATGGGGACCAGTGTCAGCGGCACTAAGAACCGAGCCTGTGATGGCTATGTGATGTCAAAAATGGCCCCATTAACATCAATTTAAGATCAAAGGCTAGTGCGTAGTCTGAACCTCCATCATAAATGTGCTTTGTCTTTCGCTTGCATGTCTGCTGTGGCCTCCTTGTGGTGTCTTCTTTTTGTTGTAAGTAAAACGTGTCACTGCTCATTTGAGGATGAATGTGAGGACTGACAGCTCGAGCTGGAGCACATGTCTTCAGAGCAGTGGGGTCCGTTCTGCTGCCTTTTAGCTGCTTTTCCTCTTTCTCAAGTTCAGTCTGTTCCCGTTTTTAAACTCAGCGCCATTCTACTTTGCCAGCCTACTCTTTGCCCTAATTAGGCCATTTGTAGGCTTCATTCTCCTTATTGTGGTCATTTATGTTGGATACCCCTCTGAACTGATTGGCTTTGTTAACTGCTTGTTCCTACTTGCAGTGTTTCACAGAGACATCAAAGGGTGGACCACAAGCCTCATTTGGCAACTTCTCTCAGCTATCCATCGGCTGCAAAACACCCCATTGCCTTGATTATTAGCTCAGTCACCGCCCTCTCATTCAACTTGAATTAAAAATTAAAAACTAGCAGAAATGACAGTGCCACACCATTGAAAGTAAAGTGTGTAAAACCAACAAGGGCTCATTAGTGAGTAGTTCTGAAGACAAGCATTCTAACTAGAGACTCATTACACTTCTCCTATTTTAACTCTAATTGGGTTCATTTTATATATGAAACGCCTTGAATTTTTAATGTTGGAAAAAGTTCTACTTCTGATACTTTATGTAGTCAAAGATACTTGGCCTGTGTTAATTGTCCAGGTTATCAGGCAAACTGTGAGCCGTTTCTGTGATTCTGCTATAGAAAACACCATTTTCATGGATTATTTACTGGATTATAATCTTTAGACAAATTAAGGTGTTTTATTAATATGACCTAATTGTCAAAGTTGTTGATAAATTTGTTGGTGTACTGCAGTTGTATCATTCTGATTGTAGACAAAGGGCATTTAGAGGAATTTGATTAGTTGTAGGCACCATTTCAAGAAAACACTACTATACCATAACCATGAGAATAAGAACAAGATGCAGGCTAACAATGAAAACAGGAAAGAAAGGCTAAAAATAAAAAATATATATAAAATCTGAACAAAAATTAGCCATCCCAGCAAAAGAAGAAATCCGTAATGAAGCTGAGAGAAAATAATAAAACCAGGGGGAGGATAATGATCGACACAGGTGATGCAATTAGCAAACCAGGACTGAGTGTGTACAGAGCTTAGAAACCAGGATCTACTCACTAAACAAAGGACGAGACTCTGGAACCAAATCAAAGGTACTGAACATGAAAAGCTTGACAAAACACAACACAGATGGGATTAACAGGAAGATAAAAAAAAAATCAAAACTAGTACAAAAATACATACATCATGACACGTAAGCTACAAAGACCTACATAATAAAAGCCTTTGTAGTATTTAACAAGTTGTTCTTCTAGCCTAGCTCAGAACATTTTAATTAAACTGATTAAAAACAATGTTTTGGTTTCTTCCTATGAATTTTCTTCACACAATCTTCTGTTTCTCTCAGGTTGAAGGAAGAAAAAAAAAAAAAAGGCGAGAGGAAACAAAAGCAAGATTGTGTTTCCAGGCGAGAAAGTTTGAAGTCTTTGTTTGGAAGCAAGGTTCCGGGTGCAGCACACTGTTTAGCTTGGTGACCCTGTGACTGTCTTCTGAGGAATTGTATGAGCAGCCCTGCAGAATTCTGCCCCAGGGCTGGCTTTCATCTCAGCAGTAACCTGTGGACTTTGAAACTCAGGGCGATGGAATTGCAGCTTTGTCAGTACACTACTAATTAGAAAATTCCTAACCCCAAGCAAGATGTTTTAATTATGTGTTGTGTCAACGAGTTTGCAGATTTAATCCACCGTTGATACACACTCAAGTGTGCAAACTGTGTCGCACATTGTAGTAGATCAAGTGGAATGAAGCAGGGGGCTCGTTTCTTCGTCTTCCTCCTTCCTGTGGTAACCTTCGCCTGTTTCTGAACCCTGTTTATTAGGAGCCGTCACATGCTTAAGCAGCCAAATTAGACGTGGAGTTAATGTGTTAACTCATGAAAAATCTGGTCAGATTTGCTTTGGTTTGTAGAGGGCTGAACAATGTGACAGCGTTGCGCTGGGTGTGAGCTCTCTGTTGCAGTGAGTCAGTGCGAGGGAAGGCAGGAAGGGGTTAAACAGAAATTGAGCGGGGATGCTGGGGGCAGCAGTGCTGCAGAACATAGCAGTGTTCGTGCGAAGGCAAGTCATTTCCCGAAACACTGCAGACACATGGCCTGCGGCGCTCTAAAACCTTTGGAGACCAAAATGGCTTGCAGGAGTTAGAAGTAATAAGGTGTTTTTTTGCCTTCTTTCTCCTTGACTGAAATTCTGCACGGTTGCTATGCATTGCCATGGAGCTGTGAAGCTGTTTTTATGGTTTATGTGGGTATTAAGATACTCTACAACCAGCCATTTTTGAGATTTGTTGTTGCTTAGTTGTGAAGCAAATGGAAGTTGTTTGTTTTGAAAGTAATTCCCTCATTTTTTTCCCCTTTTGCAATGATCAGAACTCTACACCTCACTCACTTGTCCCTTTTTTATTTCCCTCTGTATGCCCTTTTTAGTTTTATTTTTCTTTACAAAGTGACAAATTAACAAAAGCCTATTTTAGAGAACAAAACAAATGATAAAATGGGCCAGAATCACCTCTAGTTTTGAAATCACAATAATGATAACAGACACTTGTTTGTGGTTTTTGGCAGAAATGCAACTCGTGAGAAGGACAAAGTCATCTGTGTCAGAGCATGAACTCAGAGCTATTAGTTCAATCTGACCTCTGTGTTTGTCTATGCACCAAATCAAAACACTTTTTACCCTTTTTCCCTTTTTTTTAATCTTGGCTTCCTTGTCTGCTTCAAAGAGGGGCTCTGGCATATAATCTGGGTATGTACATCTGTGAATTATTATTCTAATTCTTTATACGTTTATTAGAGCTGAATAAACTCCACATCAAATACATCACTCGGGCAATGTCAGGAAGCCCGGGGCAAATCAGCCGACATCTGTTAACTCTTTCAAAATGGCCTCATCCAGCATGTCTGTGGGCGTAGAGCAGCCAGAAGAAGGGAGAGGCGCACGAGAAGAAAGTCTCTGTTGCTGATTAATGGCGGCCCTAGGAGAGGCGTTTCGGGGCCCGGCGTGGAGATGAAGCGGGGGGCTTCGCTCCCACGGCTGGGCTACACACTGTAAACACAGAGAGGGGACAAGGTGGCGTTCCTCCACTGAAATGCAGCGTGGAAGAAAGGGAACATGTGGGAAAGCTTTGCTCCCTGGCACATAGTCAGTCAACCAGAGAGTCGGTAAATTAGTCACTCAGTCAGACTCAGTCATTTAAACAAACACTTCTTTTGATAAAACAGGTCAGTCAGCAAATCTGCACGTCCTTTAGTCAGACAGTAGTTGAGTGAAGGCCTCTCTGTAGCACCATGTTGAAGGATCTACCCACTAATAGCACTTAGCAGTTGGACCACCAGGACATGACTACTAGAGGTGTAACGATACATTGATCTATATCGATATATCGGTTTGAATGGTTTAGGGGTGCACAGATTCCAGTTTTCTTGCCGATCTCCTATCTCCGATCTTTAAAAAGTCTGACCTGCCGATTCCGATTTTGGCCAAAACAGATTTTTTAAATAGCTGACACTGTCAGATATTATAAAATCACAATACAACTTCAATGTTCAAATGTTATTTTACTGAAATTATGTTGAACAATACCCTTGAAACAATACAAACTTGTTTTAACTGGATATCAGGTAGTGCTGACAGCAGAGCAAAAGAGGATAGTGGCTGGTTTTCAGACTTTTGTGGAAGTAGAAAAGCCGATCTTTTCTGCCGATCTTCTCCACCGATCTTTTCAAAAGATCGGACGATCTCCGATCTCCCAAAATTCAGGATATCGGCGCCGATAAATCGGTCGGCCGATTTATCGGTGCACCCCTAGAATGGTTCATGATTCAGTTATATCGAGGCAAAATGAAAACCGTGGTCTATATCGTCATCATAGTCTGGATGACAATATCATATGTCCATCTAACACAGTCATTGTGTTAGATGGACATATGATATCACGTTATATCGATCGCAGACTTGTGAATTGAATAGAATCGAAATCGTATCGTGACAGACTTTATGATATCGAGAAATATCAAATCGTCATCTAAACATATCGATGTAATATCGAATCAAGATAAAGCTGGTGATTTACACCCCTAATGACTACCTGCTTAGGTGGCCAAGACGAGCTAAAAAAATCATAAAACACTTAAATTTTGGCCGTTCTAATTTCCTTTTGTGCTTAGACTTTAAGGAACACCATGTGGTTGGTGTTTTTGCTTCACGTCTTTGTTTAGCTTATCAAGTCTGTTTCTGTTGTGCTATATTTGTCCTCCTTGCCTCAAGCATCGAAAATGGTTTAAACTGATTTCTCAGTATCAAAGTAATAACAATAGACCAACGTTGCAACATGAACAGCTTATCTGTTTCACAAACTGACATGAGGCTAGTCTTCATCCTCAAACGTGAGTTGCTGAGCAATGTTTTCTCTCCGTGGTGCTTTTTTTTTTAGTCAACTCAGTATGTTGGCTGGCGTGTTGTCACATACCAGCACAAACACACACACACACTTTTTCTCACCATGCACACTCTGTGTGTAACTTCGGCTGTAAAGAGAGGAGTGCTGAGCCAGCAGGTTGGACTGCGCAGGGCCGAGCGGCTCTGTGGGCCTGGCAAAGTGGGCCATTAACCCACCGCCCTAAGGTGTGACCTGGGCCAAATCCAATATTGGCTCCAGCATCAAGGCTCAGGTGCCACTCAGGGTTCAAAGCCACAGATCAGCAAGAAACCCCACTGCTACCTCTGCCCTACCCCCTTTTTTTTCTTCAACAATAAAGAAGTGAATGTACACTATAGATACCTACAAGCACAGCTGCTGTGTCTGGGTCTTTGGCACATCGTTGTGCTCGTCAACAAAATGTTACAGAGGGATAAAAACATTATGAAGCCTTAATAATAACAAGCCTTAAACCTCTTCTCGTCTATGTTTGGATTCTGCTCCATATTTTTTTTTTATTCCTGTGTCTCCTAATCTGAACAAGTCAAACGTCTGAAGAGATGTATTGAAGTATCCCCGCACATTCTGTACGACGGATATGTCATATGACATAATGCCTCGGAGCGCCCATCACAGATAAAATGACAGATGCTGTTTTTTGCCTCATGGATCTTTCTTGGCCAAGTTGATTCTGAGACTTGTATTTTTACTCTGTGCCGCTGTCTCTGTGACTCTGCTTCTCCTCTCCAAACATTTTCTTTTTCATCCGCAACAACTTTACAAAGCCTGCTGTTTGGTGTTGAGTTTCGAACACGCTCACTGTGTAATTGCTGGCGATGAGGAGAGCGTTTTCGATGATGTCTCGCTTTCCTTTTTAACTGACACTCAGCCATCTGCTTTGTTTAGAATTGGTGTTTACCCCGCCCATCTGCTCACCCTTCTCCACATTAGTTCTTGCAGGCGCTGGTGAGAGGTCTGGTCTCCATAGATAGAGTAGTCCAGCTCCGTAGACGCCATGTTTGGGGATACTGACGCTGTAGAGGGCATGTATTGATGGAGGGGAGAGGTGATGCTGTGCTGAGTGAATTCCTGGACATGCACTGACCTTTCTGTCTGTGTTTTAGTCACTAAAAGCTCTCGTTGTCCCTCGGGGGAATGAGGCATTCTGGGGGCTCTACCAAGGAAGCAAGGTTCTCTACTTGTTGTGTTCTTCCTCCCTACCATCACCCACGTTTGCAAAGGCACCGCCCCTGCACCGACTGGCTGCCTGGGGCTCTCACTTCCCATCTGTCCAGGTGGATGGATGGCTTTGATTGGTACAAATCTGTGGCCCTGTCGTTGGCCTTGCTTTTGAGTGGCAGTAATTGGCATGGCAGCAGGCAGGCCCATCTTTCACTTGTGGTCAGCTATGATTGACCTGATTAGGCCTGGGTAGCTCCCCAGAGTGAAGGGGTCTGGTGTGCCCCGGGGCTCTGATAAGCTGACTGTACCCTCAACCGGCAGCAGAAGATGATACATGTTGTTTAAGTAAGTTGGCAGGAACAGTAGCCTGACTAGCCTTACTTGTCATTTCGTATCCAGGGGTCAGGGAGTTTACAGTGGTGGAAATCTGACACATGGCATTGTCATACAGTGTGTGCAAACCCCGGCATATGAGAGGGCGGCCCGCCGGAGGGTTTTGGTTTGGTTCTTGTAAATTCAGACCGGTCATGTGTTTGCAATTAAGGCTTGTCTGTACAGTGTGTTTACAGAGTGGTGCAATCAATGTAATTGTGAGAGGGTGTTCCTGACTGAAACGTCTGTCTTCTTTCACTCTGCCTGGGTTAAAGTGGGCACTTGCTGGTTTTCTCTCCCAGTGTTTCTCATTTCCAAATGTAAATGCATCTCTTGATGTGTATCAACCTCTGTATATACTCCCTTTTTATCATTCTTGTTTTCCCTGGATCAAATGCAAACAACAAGGGCTCTATTTCAGATTGGGACGTCAGCTCGGATCAATGTCAGCAGCTTTGTTTATGTAAAGGCTGAATCTGTTCATATCCCATGCTTTTTTTTTTTTCTTTGTTTTTTTTTTTTTTAATAAGAACTTTATATTAGAATAATAGATTCTTAATTTCTTCAT
>JAUBOC010000043.1:17550876-17574462 GCA_032275365.1 Anablepsoides cearensis
AAATAAAAAATAAAAAAAAATAAACAGTACGAAAACAATATGACTCCCGCTACGCTGCGCGTGCGGGGGTCATAATAAAACCTAAAGTTATTTTAGCATTTGATCATACAAAAGCTTGCATTTTTGCCAAATACAATCTGATTTAACTCTGGCTTTTGAAAGTTTTGAGTCATAGATTGACAGAAAGTTGACCTGAATATAAAGTCCATCCAATAGATCTGGATAAAACACACAGGTTATATTGTTGTGCAGCATTATCATTTTAAGGAGTCATTAGAAATTCATGTGGAGAGTTTCTGATTTAATGTTTTAATGCTTGGTGTAAACTAATCTACTCAAAGGTGGTGATCGCCCAGAATGGGTTTAATGGTACCAGGTTAGATCTCATGCATATTTTCAGGATTAATGCTTTTAGCTTTAGCATAGATGACTGTGTACATTTCTAAGAACATCCTTGTTTACACAGAAATCTTAACAAAATGTAGGCCCCAGTATTATAGCATAAACAATGTTTTGAAAGTTTTGTATGTCTTAAAGGGTATGTGCTTTGTATATGTAATAACAATTAATATTATTTATTCACAGACACATTCACAAATATTATTTATTATTATGTATACCATACATAATAATTAATATGTATGTATTTTCCAGGCACATAGTTCAGTTCTATACCACAATAAATTAACTATGTTACCTTTAGTTGTTATGTGTATATCAAAAACAAGTTTGACTTTGCATCATAGTCTTTTTAAACACCTTGAAATTGGCCTCTATCTCTTTAAGAACCTCCTACTGTTTTCGACGCTTCCACTTCAGCCCATTTTAAAACAATGATTCGGGGGAGGGGAGCTCTGTGGAGCAGGAGTTCAGCTTCAGACTGATCCAGGGAGGAGCTTTGTACAAATAGGCGGTGCTTTGTACCAGCAAATGATTAGGCAGCTTAAGGATTTCTTAAACATGCATGAATGAGTCAAAGCAACAGTCTGTGTATGTTTTGTTTTTGATGAGGGGATGACTTTATAACAGGATATAAAACTCAATAAAGTCGATTTTGCATAATAATCCCCCCTTTAATAAATCCTGTCAGCATCTCACCACATATCTCACCTTTGGATTCCTCCCGTGTCTCCAGGTGTCCGGCAGCATGGCAGGCTCTCCAGCCGGCTCCTCGGCCCCGTCCACCTCATCTCGCCAGTACACACGGCAGCGCATTACTCGGGTCAACCTCAGGGACTTAATATTCTACATGGAGCAGGAGAGAGAGACCGCCCACTCCCTCCTCCTCTACCGAGCCCTGCTCAAGTAGCCTCCGCTCTGCTCAGCACTCACCGCAACCTCCACCTCCTCCTCCTCCTCCTCCTCCTCCTCCTCCTCCTCCTGCCACGTGCCTTCAGATCAGGTCTAATGTTTCAGCTCTGTGTCTTTAAATGTACTGTAGTGATGTTTGATGTAGCTTTTATTAACAAGACGATGGAGAGATGACGAAAAGTCAAGGTGTTGTTCCCCGTGCTCTTTGTTTAGCTTCACAGCCTGTAGTCAGATTATTCCAGTTAAAGGCCATATTTTATTTTTTATTGTGTTGGATTTGTTAGTGGAAGAATGTCATTATGTCACAGGAATTGACTCTAAACGTATTTAATATATGTTGTAGGGATGGAACGGTTTATGAAAAAAAAAAAAAAATGGGTTCACCTGTCTCAGTTCAGGACGTGTGTGTGCCGTTCAGTCGTACTCGTGCAATAAAAAACTCTGTCCCAGTAAAAGTGCAGCAAATCTCCAGAGGTTCTCTGAGAGTTTCCTCTGATGTTTCTGAAGGTTTGCATTACGTCCCGTCAGCAGGACCAACTTTTCCTGCTCCCTAAAGAAACAGCGGATGCAACTTTAGACTGAAACAAACCTCTTTTTACACAGGCGCTTGGCAAAGGCTTATAAATGAAAAGCATTTTGACATAATCAATGTCTTCTCATTTACTGTACAAAAAAAAAACACACCCAGCTTTAACAGAAGCCTGTCACTATAACGTGCCTAAAACCAACCTTTAGTTTTTACATGACATCATATGTTCGTAGTTTTAAAAGTAAATGATAGATTATTACTGATTTATGATATTTCTGGAGAAATAGAAAAAAAACACACAAACCGAACTGTGTGTTTTGTGAACCGTTCCACCCCTAATATGTTGGTATTTATTTCAGATTATTAGCAGAAGCTTTGTAAAACCACCTAAAAGTAACAGTTACTTTGTTATGGTTATGTTACAAATCTGAGAGCTATATGTTGAACTTAGTTCAGTGAACGTAGTCTAACTACTCTAAATAATAAAACTAATTACACCAACATTTTGTTTTCAAACAGATTCCAAACAACAGCATCATGTTACATTTCCTTGCAGTCTGTGTAAATAGTTCTTTTTGAATTATTTTACAGCATGTATATTTTTATCATAAAATAAGCTTTGTAAGAAAAGGAGTAACTCGTGTGTCGATAATAAGAGACCCGTTGTTTTGTAATGCAGCGTGCTTTGAAAGAGTCACATTTACACCGTTTATTCTGTCGAGGGTTGTTACAATGCAGACCCCCACCCCGCCCGCCCGCCCACAACCATCGTTTAGTGAAACTGCAGTCAGCACCCTCTTCTGATTGGTCACTCTTGTTGAATGAGTCAGTATTTTTTGTTACACAATGTATAATGTGAACTTTTTTTTTGTACGACGGGTTGTTTGTAATTTGTGTCCTGCAGTATCTCATCCACATGCTGTTTAAGAAAGTAAGATTTTAGTAACACTTAAAGTAAGGAGAGTAAAAACAGACATTCCTTTTATCGTTTTCAGTCTGTATGTTCACTGATGTTTAAAAAACATTGAAGTCAGTCCCTCTCTCTCTGTTGAACCTTTGTGATGACTGAATGATCATCTATTTTATGTGCAGCACTTGTATTTTTGGATCGAAAATGAAAATAATGACAGCTGTAAAACGACACAGCAGAAGGAAGCACTTCTATAATTCCAGCTTAAAAGTTTTTTTTTCATCATTTTCTAATTAATCGTTTTGACTGAAGAGAACAGTGAAACAAATTATGCTTTTTTACATCACCTTATTTTTTAAACAATCTTTATTGTATTATGTAATATTGTATATCATGCTTTTCTTTTTTTTATTTAGTTTTTTTTTACATATTTAACTCAATTTCTTGGCCTCTATGCAGCTTTTCTTCTCATATTGAAGTTTATTTAAATATGGGGGGCATTTGAAACAATTGCTGTGCATTGTATGATTAAACAGCACTTTTTTATACCTATTTTACCTGACAACTGAAAGCTGTCACTGTATTATAGCAAAAACAAAAGGCATCTTTTAAGTAGTAAATGCTGTCAGAACACTTATTTTATCACAATTAATGCTTTCTTTGGGGGATTGGCTTTTATGCTGAAACATTTTCATAAATCTGATCTCTGAGATATCTTATTTTAGAAACAAGCACAACACTACCTGTCATGGATATTTCAAATGATTTTATGACTGATTTCTATGGTTTCTGGTGGCTTCACAGGAGAACATTTTTACAGCTTTTTAGCCAAATTAGAGGGACAATATTCCTGCTGTAAACACACGGGGGAATCAAGCAACATTACAAATGTGGAAAGGGTTTGTAAATATTGTTTACAAAACTATGTGTTTATTAGAACCACGGTATTTTTGGTAAACTCTTGTACATATCTTGAAAATTTCCTGTTTGTGTGAGAGAAAAAAAAACAAAACTTTCGTATTTGTACTTATTTTGTAAATGAATAAATAAGCTGTTTACTAAACTGAACTGATTTTATGAATGATTTGTTTACATTGTTTTTGCACCAAAAACCAAGGGGCTCTGCAAAATGTTAATAAGAACTCAATTCAATTTACAATTTTGTGTTTGTACTTCCTTTAATTTACTGATTTTTTAAAATTTTATTTAACCTTTATTTATCCAGGTAAACTGTTTGAGAACCACTTCTCATTTACAAACATGACCTGAAAAAAGTCAATGCCTGCTACTTTGACCTTTTTTGCCAGTGATACATTTTTGAAATGTTGGAACAGGGCCGAGTTTAACACTAATGCTTTTAATCTTGAGCAGTTTAACAGTTTTAATGTTTCCTTTCTTAACTTTTTTATATTTCAGTTATTTACAAGTTTGTTTGTTTTTTAACACCGAGCTTTTTGTTTTACTATTAAGCTCTCTCTGCAGAACACTTAAGAATTGAAGTTCTTACCTTGGTGAAATAAATAAGACCTTATAATTTATATTGCTCCTCAATCTGTGCAACTAATTGTGCATTTACACATGCACGGTCTCTTATGTCAAAATTTTTAAATTATTTATTAATCGACAAAGTACTTTTTTCACACAAAAACTTTAAAACAATATAAAATGGCTACTTTCTGGTCGTGAAAAATTGGTGTCTGTCTCCATTTACAAACTATGTCTATTTTATGAATTTCATAAATGCAAAAATTTTGAGTAGTAATAATATAGATACAATAGTAATACATAATGCATGATAGTAATATGATTGAAACACTGAAGAATGTGAGGAGGAAGGTGTTCGTTGCATCATCATCCATCCATCCATTGTTTTTACCTGTTTTTTCATGCAGGCTTGTGAAAAAATGGCGTCTCTTTCCAGAGATGATTGGGTGAGAATCAGAGTAGATCATGGACAGGTAGTCCATCACAGAGCACATTAGTTACTAAGGTCAACATGCATGAGTCATTTTCAGTAGCTGCCAATTAGAGCTAAGCTCAAAAAGCACAAACCTAAGATAAGAAATAAAGATCACTTGGACGGGGTAAGGTATTGACAACGACATGACAATCCTGGCTTCACAACACATGAATGCTTCACTAAACAAAGCTCAGGTTCTGCTTCTTTATTTTTAGTGGTATCGTTTGGACACGAGGACAACTATATGTCACCTGTTTCCTGGTGAGAACGGGCTGCATTTTTATAGCTGTAGATTTCTGCTTTTTAACTGTGTGCTGATAACTGGCCAGATGTTTATTCTTGTTTGTTGCCTGGAGGGCTCACCATCCACGATTTCCAAAAACAATTACGCATTTTGAGTCGTCACACTACGGGACAGTCCTCCACTTTGCCTCAGTCCATCTGAAAGCCAGCCCAAAAATTTGTCTGCTTTTCTGTTATATTATCTAAATTTTCCCTCACTTTTATTTATTTATTTTTTGTCCCACTGAAGTCTATTAATTCACTCTGTTTCTTTTTCATTTCAGCTACAGTAAGTGCCAACCGAGTCAAGCACTGCTGCTCTGCTTTGAAAAGTCCCCCCTCTAGGTTTTGGTTGCTAATTAAGCAGAAGCATTTTTTTAAAAGTCTAAACCATTTAACTCTGAAAAATATTGGTGTTTGAAAGCATATTGTTTTTTTTTCAGCCTGTGTGTTTGTCCCTCTGCAGCTACTGCTGAGCTGGATTCTGCTGCAAAGACTGACTTTGCTCTTCCAATTACCTGGTTACACTCCTTACTTACACGTGGCCGGTAAGCAGCAGTTTTTAGTTTGAGGACACAGAGTTCAACATAGTGAATACAACATACATTCAAGCCTGATCTGCATGATCTGTAATAATGCTGACCCTTGTTCTACTGAACATCATGAGCAATGAGACTCACTTCAGTTATACAGTACATCCTTTTATTATCGCAAGTATGCAAGAAAAGTCAAATGGAGACACTGTAAATGAACACATGCCCTTTAATACCACAGTCTAATTGTTTAAAACACTTTAAATAATATACATTTGCACCTTTTTTTATACCCTTTTTTTTTAAATCCATATGTACACAATGTTGCGTTTTGAAATTCTTTTAAGTTCTTTTCGTGATGAGGACTACAAGGTCTCTCGAAAACACGAGGAGCCCGTAAAGCCTATAAGAGTCCTGATAATTCAATATACAGAAACTGTACAAGTGACCCGCTTCAGGGGTGGAGTGAACGCCATGTGGACTGGCTGAACACTTGACTGGTACTTCATCTGGGGGAGAGGAAAAAAAAAAAAAAAAAAAAACAGGGTGTGGGGGGGTTGGCGTGAGGGAACATGTCTGTGAAGTTTCCTGTCAAGTTTGCCTGGCTCTGTAGTTAACTCCTCATTTAAACGCCGAGTCAAAAAAGTGGGTTTCCTACAGTCGGAGGAACTCGTTCTGAGGTTTTAGTTCCTTTTTATCTTCTTGAATACGTACGTTTCAGTTGTCAGTATTAGTAATTTACAAATGGACGACGGCTTGGCTCTTGAAAGGGGAGCACATCAGTAACAGTAGGACTGCGCTGATCATTTGAACTCAAAAGGTCAGCGGCAGCTGGAACTTGGATCGTTATTCTGTCGGGTTAGTAGCCGCACCGTCTGATGAGCTGCAGCGTACAGGAGAGCATTTTGGAAAAAATAAATAAATAAAAAAAAGGTACGGGGAAACAACAGGGGGTGCAACCCGAGTTTCTACTGACATCGTGGAGCTGGAAGCCTTCAGGGAGGCAGTTGGGGGGGGGGGGGGGGGAGGACCGCTGCGAAGACACGCCTCGGTACATGAAAGGCCTGGTTGACCATTCCCTTTGAGACGACTGGATGCAAAGGCTCAGGCCACTGGCAGGTCAGAACAAAGATGGGTTAGATTGTGGGAAAAGACCTCCAGGGAAGACTCCCTCTGGACTTGGGGTGACCCCCCCCCCCAAAAAAAAGAAAAAAAGCCCATATTTATCCACTCACTGGCCCTGCTAAACCAGCAGGATTCAGAAAGAGAGCGCGCACTCTGTTAGGACAACATAACGGCTACAGTCCGACGTTAATGAAGTACTAAAAGCCCCGGTTTAACCAGCGCCCACAAAGATCAGAATAAGCTGCGTGCTTTTTCTCCTCAGCCTGTCGGAATGGAAGAAACAGCATGTGTAAGTTACACACAAATAAAGAAACAAACAAAAAAAAGAGAGAAAACTTGGCCTTTCTTGTTTCTGTCTTTGATCCAGAAATGTTGAGAATACGAGCAAAAGAATGGGAGCAGGACAAAGTAAAATGCCGCCCACTCGCCTCTTTGTGAACAACATGCTGACGCTGGGAATACTTTGGGTTCGATCATACGTGTGTGTGTGTGTGTGTGTGTGTGTGTGTGTGTGTGTGTGTGTGTGTGTGTGTGTGTGTGTGTGTGTGTGTGTGAGGAACCTCTGATATAATCAAGGCTTAGAAGTGACAATATTGAACCATTTGTCACTCAAACATGGTCTGAGCTGTGAGCTGCTCTCTGGAGGCCCAGAGGATCAAACAGTGTCCTTCATGCCGCTCTGAAGAATGTGTTGTGACTTTATTTAGCTTTAAACTGCAATAAGAATATTTTTGACTTTATACAATCAACACAACAGGCACCTTATCTACTTCAGTGCCTTAAAAGTTTGTTCTGTTTGATGGTTCTTTCTTTATTCCTCTTCGTTTTTTTTTAATACTTTAATCTCACAGTCTAGGCTACAAAAACAAAAACGGAGAATAAAAACAGCTGGATTTGCTCCCTGGGTTTAAACAAGTGTTGCAAGAAAAGAGGGCAGCTTTGTGGGAAAACATGTAAGTGCAACGAAACTTTAGGCTTTTAAAGTCTTGTCGGCGGCGAGACGTACTGGTGAACGTCTTCAACATTCTTAACTCAACAAAACCGCCACACGCTCACAGATTGTGCAATTTAGTCCTGAAATTTCAACTTACAAAAACTTGTGCTAAAGAAAACGTTTTGTGCTCTTTGTGAGAGAATCCAATTGCCAGATATGTTTTTAGAGTGAATAAGCAAAAATCCTTGAGCTTTTTTTTTTTTTTTCTGTTTACAGCACATTTGATTAAAAACAATGTTGAAACATCCAGGTTTTCTTCCATTTCGCCGTTTGAACAATGGGAGTTTTTTTTGGCTCTGGATTCATTGCCAGTCAGATTGCTTTAGCCACATAGCCTGCAGCCACGAGTTTCTGCAGCTATTGCCAGGAAACGCTCCCTCGCAAGCTCTCACAGCCTAATGAACACAATGTTCTTACATCCTTCATTTTGGAAAAAAAAAGGGGAAAAAAAGACATTAAAAATAATCCTATTAATAATAATTGTTTACACCGTGTCATGATAAAAACAGCAAAAAAGGAGCAAGAAGAATAAGTTTCGGGACAACAATGAAAAGCCTTAAAGAACAATCAGTTTAACAAACGGCTCGATGTCCGGCGAGGTTTATAGCCAGGCCTGTGTTATGTTGGGGGTGGGGGGTGATGAGGGGGCCTTGGGTTTTTTTTGGGGGGGGGGACTCTCAAAATGACTGTGTGTCCTCTTCTTATCATGTCCAGCACAGGTTCCTGGACCACAGCAGAACCCAGCAGTCAGAAATAACGTGGTTCTCAGACACGGAGGTGAAAGTCATCGAGAGGTGAGGAAAACCGGGGTTGAGGTTGGTGGTCTTGGTGGTCTTGGTGTTGATTTCATCCCTCGAAAAGACTCACGACAACCTTTTCTCAAGTCCATGTGGAAAAATCTACAAGTAACGGAGCTAAAAACTGTGGGCTGTGAGCTGCTGTCGTCACAGTCCCAAGGTTCTTTGGGCATTTTTTTATTTAACCGTAAATCAAAAGCTTTAGCTGCTGATGCTTTTTTTTTTCCTTGTTTGGTTCTACATTCCCCTTAGAGTTCTGCAGAGCTGGCGAGGTTAGCGAGCCTCTGCTAATACTTAGGTATGTCGGGGAGGGGGTGGGCTGTGGTCCTGGGGAGGGGGAGGGGCGGTCGTGGTGGTGGGATGATGGGAGGAGTGTTGAGGACAGGCGAGGGGGGGTGGGGGGGGGACGATGCCAGTCCCGCTCCCAGAAATCTCTAGTCCAGGGGTTCCTGCTTTATCCTGATGGGCGTGTTGATTGAGAGACTCCGCCGGTCCTCGCGACACAACACGTACTCGCTGAACTGGGACGAGTCCACGCCGCCGCCGCATGACGCCGCCACGCTGAACCCTTTCTGGAAGAGACGCTCCAGAACCTGCCGAGAGAGGACCGAAGAAGGAGAAGCTGCTTTAGCACTTCAATTTCACAAGATGCAGAAAATAAAAGATTCCAATTTTCCAATCAGCTTGTTTTGTTCTTTCTCTTATCATTTTTTATTCACTCATTAGATTTTCTTTGTTTAAATTACACAAAGTGCAAGAAATAAGAAACTTGTTGGGTGGAGGAAACTATGTCAGATCAAAAGGGACAAAAGGTTAATCAGTAATCAGAACTGTAAAAAAGAATAAAGCCTTCTGTCACCTTTAAAGGTCACTAATTAACATGTTAAATATTGACTTTTATTTCCGCATTTTAAAATGCAAAACGTTGAGTCCATAAATCCCAGTTTCTTATAATAACTTGTGTGTCAAACCATCAAAACTGTAACTTTCTGCTCCTAATAGGGGCGTGGCTACAAGTCATCTTTGGTCCAATGAGCAGCAGAAGTGATTCTCTTGTTTAGCACTGAATATTTTCAGCTAAAGTTAGACTGTATCCAGATCAAATACCTTAAATATCAATAGATGAAGAACTAAAATCATTCTAACACAAATAGGTATAGACTACCATTAAAAAACAAAACAAAGAGAGTTAGTGGCCACTATGTGGTTATTATGACAACCAGATTGAGAAGAAAAAGTGGTTTGTCTTTGTAGTCTCTCTCTCTTCCATTTTTTTCCAAACAAAGTGACCATGCCTGGAAAAAAGACTGGAGCTGGAGAGTCATACTTGAAACTTTATTTGACATAAATTCCTCTTTTGGGGCTTAATATTGACCGTCAACGTTGTTTCAGAAGCAGCGACCAGAGTTCAGGAGGAGTAAATCTAGCTAACGACACAATAATGACAAGATTTGATGCTTTAGTGTTTTATATAACAGGTTGATGTTTGCTGAATGGGAGTCTGGAGCCAGGAGGTTTTTAGAGCCAGAACTGACCAGTCTTATTGTATTATATATGGTGGTAACTTAGCTTAGCTTGTTGCAGGAGATCAAATATTGTTAAAGAACCAGACATGTTAGGGATGCTGATGAGAGCGTGTGTTGAACATCTTCAGATAGTCATCAGTCACAACATGCACATGTCATTAAACCTCCTCCTCTCCATCCAATCACACAAAGTGATAAAAACCAGAGGGCATACCCAACATCACACCACCTCTGCAATATTCATGCGACTTGTGCTGGATTGGCCACTGAACTGAGGGGCATGAGCTCAAACGGATGTGGAAAGCTGAGCGTGTGTGTGTGTGTGTGTGTGAAGCGGGGTGCGTTAAGGAGCTGAATGGAGCTCGGCGTGGTGATTACTGGAGCTCCTAATTTGAGTAATGAGGCCGGGGTGAGAGGAGAAGTGAGGTCCGTGAGCGGAAAAAAAAAAAAAAAAAAAGGCGAGCGCGACGTGCGTGGAATGAGGATGAGGAAGGGAGATGAGGCTGATCTGTGCGAGGAGGACAACGTCTGGGAGCTGCAGGGAGAAAACAGGAGATGGTGGTGGTGATGAAGGCGGGGGGGGGGGGTGTTCATGTTAGCCCCCTCTGGTTTGGGCACCGACACGCACTCGTCTAAATAGAGATACGTTCAGACACAAACATGAACTCCAGCATCACTTTTCTCTCCTCATCTGCTGTAAACCAAGTGGGATGTTGTTTTTTTTTTTCCTTCTTCTTCTTTTTTTTGGAGGGGGTATATATCTAAATTCCAGCGAGAGAAGTGATGTGTATTTACTTATTCTCCTTTCCTTTTAATGGAGTGTGCAGCACATTGAAATGAAAGGTCTCGCCAAGGGCTAACCCTTTCTGCCAGACACAGAGTCAGAGAGGTTCACAAAAAAAAAAAAACAGAATGTTTTTTTTTCCCAACATGCCTGCACACACTGACACATGGTGAAGGAAGACCTCTGTAATTACAGAAGCGTGAGCTCCATCAGAGGCCAAACTTGGGCGTTTTAAGCCTCCGAGTCGAAAGGCCCGCAGCCTCACAAGGAAGAACGGTAAAAAAATCAGACGCATTTAGAAGATCACATACCCATAAGGTAACAAGTACACTTGTTGAACAAACCTGAAACCCTCTAATCCTCATCCTCCCACTGATTAAAACTAAAATGTGGATCGATGTGCTGCTTGTAAGTGGAGGGGGACCAGTTGGAGGAGTCCGCCCCCCCTCCCTGGTTTCGTCCTCTGGCCATATGATGGTGACAAACTCTGTAATTTGTGAGACAGAGGGGGCGGCAGACAGCTGATGGAGAGGATGGCTAATTAAGAGACCTGCCCAAGCATCAAACGCTCCCAAATCCATGACAGACGACGAAGGAGCCTAACGATTATGGAAATGATATTACATAGCCTTCTTTGATCATTGCATCACATTGCATTCCCCCCCCCCCCCACATCATTTCTTAACACATGTGGGACTCTGTCATGTTCTGCTATGAATTTGGTCACAGAGGAGAACAGCCTGATCAATAAAGATAGTCTGAGAAACACACTTTTATGATTAACGCACGGCAACACTTAAGGATATTATTATAGATGGTTGTAACTGACTCAAGGATACTGTAATGAGTATAAAGGGCCGTAAAAAAAAAAATAAAAAAAAAATCCACGTTCAATTTTGTCACAGTGAATTAGTGCCATGGGGGGATAAACAATACACAGAATAATTAAGCTGTATCCAAGCAAGAAAGCTTCCAATGTCCACGGGACAATGTCCTGAAATCAATCCCTGCTGACAGGAGAAAGAAATGCTCACCCTCAAAAGCTGCAACATGTCTGGTTGCTCAGTTCAGCACTACATTCCTGTGACTGCAGGCTTTCAGACCCCAGCTTATGTTGTCCTTATGCAGATTTCTCTGCTTACTTTCCTGCTTCACTTGAGCAAAACCATAACAAAGAAAGAAAAAAACTTTACCAACAAGCTTTATGCGTGCTATCTGATTGGTCAAAGTCTCATTCTGAGCATGATGATTTCAACCGAATGGAATTATTCCTAATTGGTAGTTTCTTTCTATCTTTCTTTTGTTTTATTTTATTTTATTTTTTGCCTTTTCATGTCCAGCACTTTGAACTCAAAGGCAAACTTCCCTCCGGGGGTTGCAACCACCCACAGTTTACGTCACCATCACTACTGTTCTAAAAACAAGAAATCAGAATCAAACAGGAAGAAAAAAAAAGGGGGATATGACGGCACTTCAGCAGAGTTTGCTGGTTCTTTGTTGAACTTCATCACTTCGGTCTGTTCTGCCTGTGAGACTGAGGCAGATTAAAAGCGTCTCTTCACACACACCCTCCGTGATCGTGCTTCTTCTGAGCATAATAAAGCGTTTTCTCTACTTGACGACACAAGGGGGTCTTCCTCTCAAACAAATGTACACTACTCCACATTTAACCAACTGAAGGAGCTGCCACTCAGTTGGGGGTCGCCACAGGTCTCACTTCTCCAACTTCCCATCAATGCAGCGACGTTAGTGAGCCGGGAATCAAAGCCAATGAGTGTCAGGGCTGGAAACAGGAAGGTATTGTAATATTGATGGCCACAGGAGCGCGCAGGCCTTCGCGACACTTCTCAGGAGAAGCTGGGAGACGTTTGCTCTGACTGACGTGTGCGACACACACAGACTGAAACGTTTGACGGCCCCTGCACTCACGGGGGGGGGGGGGGTTGCTTTTGTTTAACGATGCACGGTTTTGACAAAGAACGCTAACTGCAGCCTCTCTGTGCTCGTCACAAGCATCTGGAATCAGGCAGCAGTGAGGCTCCAACGCTGTGATTCTCTGAGCCACCTGCCAGCTTTTTAAAGTCTCACAAGTGACAAAAACACACCAACTGTGGAGTTTTGTTTTTTTCTTTTTCAGTTGAACATGTTGATTCATTATGCAAAGGGTTCTCAACCAGACTGCAAACCCACTTTCACCTCAGCACTCATATCTTTACATCCATCATTATTTTACTGATGGTCTTTTTTTTAAGGAATATTACGATTCTTTCTGACATGAGGCTTAAATCTTTATTTACTAAACTGCGTCCAATAAAGATGTTAAAGGGGGGTATTATGTATTTTCCACAATCAAGTAATTATGTTACCTTCAGTTGTTCATAAAAAGCTGTACATATCAAAAATTAATTTGATTTTGCAGCATATCCTATCTCAGGCATCCCCAAATTGCAGAGCTACTGTAAGGTCTGAATCCGAACCATGTGATGGTTCTGTCCAGACCCAATCTGATAAATTCATGAAAATAGGCCGTTTTCATGGAGCATTTTTTTTTCTGGTGATAGACAGCTTAGGCGCAGAGCCAAGCAGAGATGCTTAGGATGGTTATCTCTGTTACGGCAATTGCTTCACTCAGTTGAGCCAATCAAATCTTTTGTCTACCCTGTGGTCAGAGCAGAGGACTGCAGAGGAGGTGACCACATGGCTTGCTCCAAAAAAAAAAAAAAAAAAAAAAAAAGTTGATTCTGAAAACCGTTGTTTTGAAGACGAATGGACAGAGAAATTTATGTTCATTCTTCTGACAGGCAGTTCAAAACCTGTTTGCCTCATATGCTCCGAAATGAATTAATAGTGGCAACTACGAAACAAAGCACAGCTCTTTTGAGCAAAGTTGTCCTTTTGAAGACCGAGCAGAGAGCACACAAGTTAACCAAACTGCAAGTCCAGTAAAACAGATCTGACTAATCACAAATATTTTACAGCCCAGCAAAGTGCAAATGAAGGTTCACTTGAGGCATTGTGGATTTTGTGGCAACATAAAAAAACATTTAGTGACGGACAGTCGTGAAGAAGTGCTTACATGTTATGTGACATTATGTAAAACAAAAAGACAAGATGTATGAAAAAAAACAATGATGTCAACATCAACAGAAACCAGAAAATCAGAAACATTAGCAGATGATGTACTACTAGCTAGCTGATTACTATAAAGTACAGTTTGTTTATAGTGAAATGTGAAACTACTACGGGTAAATGCGCCAATTTCCTCAATTTTGGGAGATTGGAGATCGGCCGATCTTTAGATAAAATCGGTGGAGAAAATCGGGGGAAGAGATGGGCTTTTCTACCTCCATAAAAGTCTCAAAATCAGCCACTATCCTATTTTGCTCTGCTGTGAGCACTACCTGATATCCAGTTAAAACACGTTTGTACTGTTTCAAGGGTATTGTTCAACATATTTCAGTAAAATAATAACATTGAAGTTGTATTGTGATTTTATATCTGACACTGTCAGCTATTTAAAAAAATCAGTATCGGCCAAAATCGGAATCAGCAGGTCAGACTTTTAAAGATCGGAGATCGGCAAAAAAATGGAATCGGTGCACCCCTAGAAACTACGCTTAGGCAAGACCATAAAAGACAAAAGTTGGCATCTGTTTGGACCTTTTACTAAGAGAAAATTTTAGTAATATAACTGGTCCTCAGTGAGTTGTACCCTAACACCCCTGACCTATCTAAACACCTTAACATTGGCCTCTGTCTCTTTAAGAACCTCCTACTGTTTCAGACACTCCCACTTCATCATGTCTACAGTGCACAACAATGCTTTAGGGGAGGGGTGCTGTGTGAGGCAGGCAGCTAGGCTGCAGCCTGAGCTCCAGGGAGGAGCTTTGGGTAAATAGACGGTGCTTTGTACCAGCAAGTGTTTAGGCAGCTACAAGTATTCACAAACATGAATGAATAAGTCAAAGCAACACTCTGGGAATGCCTTTGATGAAGGGACGACATTATAACATCATATAAAGATCAAAAAAGTAAATTTGGCAGAATAACCCTTAAAATATATATTTTTAAATGTTTCCAGCAGCTACTGTATGAGCTTTCTGCAGGCAGGTGTGTTCAGTTTTTATCATATTTACGCTGAAGTATCCTCTGCTTCTTGCTGAGCCTGACGTTGTGCTGTTCAGCTGCACACAGAGAGTGGAGGGACCTCCAAACTACAGCTGTGTTAATGTTTTACTGCCATTCAGGCCTCCGAGGAGCACAGCTGAGGTGTTTGTGTGGCCTTGTCTGCTCTGATGGGCTTTGCTCTCCCCTTTCAGCCGGCTCAGGATTGATGGAGTGGCAGTGTGACACGTTGGAGAGAGTGTTACGACGCGTTGCGTTCCCTGCCCGGGCAGCGGGGGGGACGAGAGGCCCTTCTCTACGACCGCGTCTGCTGTCACATTGATGAAGGACGGATTGGCCCTGGTCTGATCAGAGTGCTTCATCATGGTGATGTATGGAGGCAGCAGGCCTGGCTCCAACACTGGGACGCTGGGTGTGTACACCTCTGTGACTCTTTGGCCAAATATTTTCCCCTCCACTCACTGCTTCTTTCTGCTCCTCTGCACTGGAGCTACATCACAGCACAGGTGGTTTGCATTATTCACAAAATTCCTCTCATGGCTTTGTGGTGGACATTAAATTGCCAAGGTGGAGTTGTTTGTTCTCACTTTCTCTTTCATGGAAAAGTACGAAAGAGAGGCTAAATTTGCACCAAAAGCATTGATATTTTTTTATTCCATGGACCAAGACAAAACGGTGTGATTTTTACTATTTTAAAACTGTACAAAGAAGTTGTAGTAATAACTTCAGAAATATGATTGTTAAGGTTGTTTAAGTAGAATGACGGGATAAAAATGGATCAAAAACCAGTGTGCAGTTAAAAGTTGAGTCATGTTGTGTTATTGTACTCGGACCAATGATTCACCAAGTCTTAGTTTCCTGCTGCAGGCGTGACGGCAGCAGCACCTTAGTTTTAATAAATTATCCGTTCCCCTCATCTAAAACAAGTTTAAATTCAACTCCTGTCATCAATCTGTCTCTTTTCTTTTAAAATTCTCCTCAAAAAGTGAACAGGTTTTTTGTTAGTGTTGCATTATCAACACATTCTCACACGTTTTTGGGGTTTATTTTTCTCCTCTGTGGGCAGGGTGTGGTTGTGTGTTTGTTCCCTCAGGTCGGTGCCCGGGCCTGAAATCAGATCGCAGCTCATTGTCTCGAGGAAAAGACGAGGATTACTTTTCTAACTTTCTCGTACCTTCACGCAACAATAAAGCCAGACAAAATGAGCAAGTTGCTTAGAAAAATCTCTCCTTAAAAATAAATAAATAAAAGCCCACCTCCATCTGCTTCTTACGTCCTAATCGACATTGACTTTGTGAGCTGGGTATGTTCCTGTGTGTTTTTTTTTTTAAATCATTTAATTTTTTTATCTGAAATGCTCTGTATTCATTTGTCATAAGGAGGCTGTCACCACTGCAGATGCCTCCTTATAATTTGAGATAAGAAAGAGCATCGCTCAGAGTAAAAAACCTTGAACATCCAGCTCTTTTCTCGCTACAAGCTGTTTGTCTTAAAAGAGAATTTCAGCTCACCTCAACTAAAAAAAAAAAAAAGCAAAAAACTAAACACCAAAGTCAAATTGTGTTATTCGGATGAGCTCACATCCTGTAACCAGTCTCACTGGTAAACAGAGGAGGGGGAAATGTTGTGTTAGTTGATGCGGCCAATTAATTATATTGTAAGTCATTTAAAAATCTATAAAAGAAGTATAAACTGGTTTAGGCTGTTTGAGAAATTGTAAGTATGGTATTAAAAAATGCAATACGTGTATTTCAATTGCCGTAAGCGGTGTTATATTGGAGTCTTTTTTTTTTTTTTTTTTTAAAAAGGAGCTGTGTCTTAAAAAGGAGTAAAGCGTAAATTATGCATATCATTTCCCCCCCACCCCTTTTCCATTCCTCCTCTTTCTCCTTTTCCTTTTTTCTTCTCCCTTTTGCAGGAAAACATGGCCGCAGTCCACACATGCTTTTGTCCCGCATGCTGCGCTCACCTCCCTGGAGGTGGTCTCTCACACTGGCAGAGGAGGTGAGGTGGTGGGTGGGTGGGGGGTACGGAGGTGTCAGAGCACACCAGCCTGCCTGGGAGAGGCGCTCTCTGGGCGCTGGAGGGGGGCGAAGGCTCCTCCGTGTGTTAGTCTGTTCGTGGCTGTGGGCACTAAAAGTGTGTTATATCCAGCCTGTGGTGTGAGACTGTTACTTTCTCTCCCCCCACCCCCCACCCCCCACCCCTCCAACTCTTTTCAGACCTCGCTGGGTATCACCGCTGTAAAACTAGTTTTCTAACATTTAAAAAACAGGGTCAGACTTTGCATCCAGGAGCTGCAAAGACAATAGTTCTGCCTTCTGACAGAGGAAAACCTCCCCCCCCTCTCTAAATGTACACTCTGCAAATTAGCTTCTGTTTGGATCAATGACAATGAGTTTTCATTTCTTCTGGGTCAAAATGCAATGTGAAGGACCACACATCATCTCAGCTGCTTACAGAAATAAATAAATAAAAAATCATCACCATTTACAGACAGACAGGAGTGAGAGATAAACGCTCTGCCATTCAGCGAGGCAAGTGGTGAGGAAATGTTCTCTTACTCAGCAGAATCGTTCGCTGGACAAATAAATGTGAAGAAAGAAAGAGACACGTGCCACTGTGTGACAGCTTGTCTCTGAATTATGCATAAAACTGAATCCAAACAACTTCTACAAAACTGAATTTGACCTGAAACAATAGGCCAAACTACAGCACAAAGGCTTCATCCCATCAACTAACCAAATACAAAAACTGATCTGTTCTGTAATGCTTGTGTACAATATTGTGTGTTAACACGCTAACATCATTGGTTTCACAGGATGTTACACTGTTGGAAGCTACACAATCAATCCATCATTTGACATTTTTTGTGTTTAATTTTCACTTTTCATCGAGAAAAATGTGCGATTCATTCCGTCTCTTTTTTTTTTAGTTTTCAAATTACTTTGTATATTCACCGTAACACCTGGACGTCATTTTTACCCCCCACAGTTTGACTTCCGGAGACCACCGGGCATTGCAGGAACAGAAGAAGCCCTTTCAACCTTCAACACTACGGATTTGTTTTATCTATAATCCTGGGCAAACTTAACTTGACTGTATCTGGCAGCAGGTTTTTCTTCGCACAAGTCAAGACCCTTATTTTGTATCCTCAGCAAAAACATCCAGGGTCACATATATTATTAAGTAAAGAATGTGCAATTTACTTTGGGATTAGCTCATTTACACCCCTATTTTTGCAAACTAGATTGTTTTAGGTCTGTGCATAACAAATAAAAACTGTGGAAAAGTCATTAGAACTACATTTCCACCATAGAAATGTCCAATACGAATTATTTTAGCATCACAAACAGAAATGAATATCTAGGTACTATGAAGGGACAAAGGTCATGTCATGTAAAAGTCTTTAAAAGTTTAGGTTTATTTGTGTAAACATCTACTGCAGGGTTATCCATCTAAATTGCTCAGTGTGCCACAGCTACTCAACGCCAACAGCTCAGGGGTCAGACACTGGAGGGGTGTTGTCTAATGATGGTAGGAAAACACTTTGTTATGTAAATTGTTTCCTTTTATCTTTTAAATTTGTTTATTTTCTGTCATTGCATCATAGATTCAAAATATAGCTTTGATTCAAAATAATCTTTTTATATTAAACAAGTTAATTGGCGGGCCGGGTGGAAGCCACCTGCGGGCCGGATGTGGCCCACGGACCGCTAGTTGAATATCCCTGGTCTACAGTATAATGTTTAAACCTCAGTAAAATTTCAGTGTGTATTCATCCTTTTACAACCCATTCTCAGGTGCGTTACCTGGACAGAGTTGAGCCTGCAGTAGCCGTTGAGGGGGAAGCGGATGACGTGCGTTGGGTCCTGGTTCCAGCCAGCGTTGACGGAGTTACACATGACGTCTCCGGTCTCAGGAAAGATCTCCTCTATCAGGACCTTCTCCCCGCTCAGGGCGATCCTCTCGCCGAGGTCAGGCGTGACGCGGACCACGAGGCAGTCGCAGGGCTGCGCCATCCGCCGCTGTTCGCGCTCCTGCTTCCAGCGCTCCAGCTCCTTGATCATGGGTGTCAGCTGGTAGTAACGGGCCTCCTCGTACAGCAGGTGGAAGTCCTGCACAGACAGATCAGCAAGGAGTAATGTCTAACTTTTAGTCTATCACTGCTTTACATTAATTTACCAAATATAATAATAATAATAATAATAATAATAATAATAACTTTATTTATAGAGCGCTTTAAGACAAAGTGCTGAACAGAGCAGAAGATAAAAACACAAAAACAGATTAAAAACAATTTGTAAAATTAAATACACTAAAAACATTAATATAATAAAATAAAAACATTAAAACACATAAGATACAGTGAACAAGTGATTCTTTAGCTTTGCTTTAAAAACATCCACAGAAATAAGTAAATAAACTAAATCCAGAGCAGACTGTGCAAATCAGTAGAGTAGATTTTGTGTTTGAACTTTCAACAAATTCTTCAACATCTCATCAAGGCTGTTCTGACTCTTGTGGAACATAAGTGGAGAAAGCACCTGTGCAGCACAGATCTGCATGGAGGAACAAATAAGTAATTGCAAAAATGATGGATCAGTGAACTACGACGTATTCAGAAAGATTTTTTTGCTTGTATGTTACAGTCTAAAAACCTTTAATAACGGAGCACAAAAGTCAAATAATAGTTTATCATCTTGCTATGTGATGATAATGACAGTGAATTTTTTAAGTTTCCTTTTCTAAGAGAGTATAAGAGTAGATATGAAGAGACGGTGATAACTGCTGGCCTGTAGAACATGTGACAGAACATCCTCAGATGATGAATAACAACAAACTAAAGATCAGCGCTGGCCTCTGACCAGCAGGACAACACACTTCGTAAACAAAGCACATCCACGCTGCAGCTTCTCCCCCACAGTTGCTCTCGGCGGAGCTCTGCCCGCCTTCGGCGTGTTTTTCTGCCGAGCTGACTGTGGAAAGGCCGTCGGTGGGGCTCCGGCGAAGTGGGACGGTGCATTCCTGTGCTCAGACTGTCTGCAGCAGATTGCCTGCCTCTCACTCCTGGGCAGGGCTTGCTGGGGGCCATTTGCCCCCGTGCGCTTGCCTCTAATTTCCCACAAGACCAGATGGCACCATCATTCACCACAACCGCAGAAAAGAAAAAAAAAAAAAAACTCCACGGAGGAGGGAAGATATGTACATGTGAACATGAGGACAATCATTAGCCGAGGAGTTTTGTTATGTATTCCTCAAATGGAGGGAGTTTTATGTTAATAAGGCTTTTGGCCCCGATGTTAACTCCTATTAGAACAAGATCTAATTAAGTTACATCTGAATACGGCAAACCTTTGTGCTAAACAATCAGTAATTATTACATCTGTGCTCTGATTAGTGTCTCACAATGAAAAGGAATGAACTATCATCCCAAGCATGAACATTTTGCAGCACTGTCTTCAAACATTTATGGATATAAAAAGAAACAGATGCATGAATAATCACCTGTTTATATAAAGACAATGCAGATATGTGCTGCTAAAACATCGTGTTTCATCTGCATACTGGTGGCTGTGGATGTTGGGGGCTGCCTACAAGGAGTTTTCCTCCTCTCTTCCCTCTCCAGGCCACTGCAGGCCACAGAAGCCGAGGATGGCAGCAAACAGCATATTCATTAACCCTGTTGCTTCTGTCAGACTCTTTGGCTTTGAAAAGCCTCCCTCCCTGCTTCAACCCCCCCTCGTCTAAACTGTGCCTTCATCTGAGGCGCGCAAACGCCACTTCATCTGGACGCAGAGTTGATGCAACACATTTTCAGCTGAAGGTCTAATATTTAGGAATTCAGAATGTGAAAGAGAGGTTGGAGGTCCTTTTTTTTTTCCTTCTTCCCTTTTTCTCTCCTTTCTCCGTGTCTTTTTTTTTTTCATCCTTGCCTTCTTGCTGCAGCTGACAAAACTCGTAGTGAGACGCCCCCCTTCGGGCAGCTCTCTGTATCAAAGTGTAGCTCCTCATCCTTCACAGGTCTGAAGCCATGGATGGATATGTTTTTAACGGGGGTCTGTCTGCGAGGCACTTTAGTCATCCCGAGCAGCTCAGAAAACAACAGAGTAATCCTAAGTGCTGAGGTGAGGATGAGAGGGAGACAAGGCCAACAGCTCTGTCCTGGCTGCTGAAGCTGCTGTTACCGCTGCCAGCTCTACGAGACAATTCATCCCCCAATCCTGTGTCCAGACAGCCCGTTTGAGCTTCAAAATAATGATCCGACCTGATAGCCCGACGGCAAGGCAACATTTCAGGGAAGGACAGAGGGAGGGAGAGACGGAGAAAGACAAAAAAGGAGAAGGGAGTGATGGAGAATGTCACTATGAGGGAGTTTGAGGACAAACAAAGACCCGTTTTAATCCAAAAAAATGACTAAAAACCACACGTGTTGAGGCTTGCAGGTTGTTGTCACTGGAAAAGAAAATCCAGCCTGCTTCTGTACAACACAAGCACATTCCCATATGTGAAGAAAGACAGAACTGATGTAAAATGCTAAACAAAAACCTGATTAATCTGACACGGAAACCCTTACTGTTTTAAACCTCGGCCCTCGATGTGACTGAGCATTGCTTACACTCTCCTGATTAATTGTGGTTTGAATAATGAGATGAGGGAGGGCATTAATAGGGAATATTTTGCTCCACTGATATGGGCTGAAATTTGTTCCTTTTTTCCTATTCTGCTCAGACTTTCACATTGATTTAACAAAACACACAGCGCCGTGGCTGCCAGCAGCAGAACAGACCCAGCACCCCCCGGGCGACGGCAAGCCTGATTGTGTTCAGATAAGGACATGCTCAATTCCGCCTCGCACTATTTGCATTTTTTTTCTCTCCTGGCTTCACGCAAATTGAAAGGTATGCAGATCAACAAAGGCTTATGCGAGCGGGTCGTAATGAGTTGAAACAATGAAGTCCGATGTGTTCGCTCCGACTCCGGCGCCTGATTGGACTGTCAAGACTTCAGAAAAAGCAGTGGGAGAGGGGGGGGCGCGATGCAAAAAAGGGAATAACTAAATCGGCACTGAGTCAGACAGTATGGTAAGATATGCAGCACTTTCTTATTGTGTTCTGTTGGCTGAGGTTTGGCTCTTGTTTCTGCAGGGCCCAGGGAAATCCTCCCAGCTCTGAGAATTTTGACCTTGCCTTGTTACCTTGTAGGGAATGATGAAGACGAGTCAGCCCGGTGAAAAGGTCACGCAAGTTTGGGAGGAGAAAACGGGAAAAGTGTAACACACCTAGCAAACAGTACTGCCAAAATAAATTAAAAAAACTTGGGAAGAATGGAGCTGCAGGCATAATATATCATCAAAATTTGGGGCAAGACTGGAATCAACGGCAAAAGCAAAAGCATTGTATTTAATGCAAAATAAAAAAAATAATTTCTCTTTCATTTAGTCTAAAAAAGTATTTCAGATTCTTCAAGTTTATTTTTGTTGTTAACAGTTTTAATTCACTCTCACTACTGGTATTAGCCTAATTTTCAGCAGCAGCTGTTTTCAGTGAAAACCCCTATATGTCAACCAAATGTTTCCTGGCTGCAAGCTGACACAGTTAGCTTCAAGCTGGTGAACATGGGAAAGCATTTAGCAAGAAAAACTACAACATACAAACAGTGTAGGTGTGTAACGGGATGCCTGAGACACAGTTTGATACAAAGAAACAAATATAAAATAAAAGTTTTGTTTTATTATTATTTGTTCATGTTTTTCTAGACAGACAACCCATCAGAAGAACAGAAAAAAAAAAACTTGCTTGCGGGGAGTGTTTAAGCTTGGATCTGTCAACTGGTATGTTAAAATAGTATTATTAATAAAGTCACATTGCACATTGTCTTTTTCATCCAATCTGAATTGTAAACTGTGTCCTAAAGGCCTTAAAACAAAAACACAAAAACAAGGAGTGCTTGCCTCATTGAATTTGATCTGGACTTGATCCAAAATCATAATAATAAAAAAAGCAGAAAAATAAAGAGTGAAACACTGAACTTCTCAGATGGTAAGCGCTAGTGTGGGAAAGTGACTCTTGAAATCAAGGATATCAAATAAATTAAAGCATGGACAGTCCTATAGCATTTCAAAGCTCTCGTTAAATGACCTCACTGCCTGCCATACATACACCTCTCGCCTCTTTTTCACTGCTGCAGCAGATTATGACCCGGGAAACTTTTCCACACCGTTAATTTGAAACAAATAGGCAGGTCTTTAAGCTTGTGCGTGTTACTCTGAGCCAACCGTTCACGCTTTGATTGATGCAGAGTGAATTAAACAGTCTCTTCTTCTGCTTTTCTGTTGTGGCTGTTGAGCAGTTTGCAGTTAAATAAAACATGTGCCCGCTTTCAGATGATCGTCTATGATTTGTCATGTTGCTCAGTGTGCCCACGCCAAGCAGTCTGTGCCATAATGGTTTGGTCTGAATTTAGTGAATTCATTGATGAATATTAGTCATTTTAACGGCGCTCTGAACCTGAAACTTGTTATAATACTCTGCACACATTACAGCATTAAAGCCCCTGAACGTGCCTATCCTTCAAACACAAAAAGTCAAAGAAAACATCTTTACACTTAAGAAAATTGGAATAGTACACACGATTTTACCCATTTTGTCACATAACTGGCCTACTTTCTTTTGAATTTGCCTCAGTTAAAGTGAAACAGGAAGTGACA
>JAUBOC010000043.1:17598340-17610220 GCA_032275365.1 Anablepsoides cearensis
GTCCCCGGTCCCCCCCGGATTTGAACCGGCGACCTTCTTGCTGAGAGGCATCAGCTCTACCAACTGAGCCACCGTGCTGCCACCCGTGATTATAGATTTTTCATTTAAGAACCACAAACATTTTACTCAATTATTTGATGAGTTTTATTCCCTCAGAGATGCTTAAATGATAACATTGCCAATGAGCACTAAAGGCCATTGTATACTAAAAAAAAGTTTGGGAATTTGTGTTTCATAAACAATTTCTTTGTTGTAACAAAGCTTCTTGGCAATACATTTTTTACTGTTGGAAAGCTTTTTAATTTCCCTTTTAAATGGTGCCACATTTGTAAGGAACATGCATTTGTGGGATGAGCAGTAGAGCTGAGTTTGTAAGTTGCACACATTGAAAATTTTCCAAATTGTCTCTGCCAAACAGCTTATTTTGCTGTTGTCATTGTCCCCTGTCACCGAGGTGGGGGACATAGAAATGCTGTCCATCCAACCGTCCATCTTTCTGTCCGTCTGTGAAGGGGGACATCAGCGACGGTTGGCATCGAGTTCTGTCTTGTTGACATTAGTTTTGAGCTTCTGGGAACCCCCAGGTGCTGCCAGTCATAAGATTTATAGCCAAGAAGCATTGTTACAACAAGAAGAAAGTTTAGTTGAATAAATGAGACACCTGAGGAGCCTGCATCCTCAACAAGGTGTTTATTGTAAAAATATTATTAACGCTCGTATAAAACAAAAGCAGCTATACTGCCATGAAAAGTGTTAATTTATCTGTCTGTTAACAAAATAACTTGTGAACCAGTGGAGGGACTTATATGGGATAAACATCTACGTATAACTGTTTAACCTTTGAAGTCAACCTGATTTCAGATGGTAACAATCATCAACTGAACCTATCAAGAACAAAATAGCTATAACTTAGTCAGTTTTACAAATAAGGAGATAAAAACCTTTGACATTAGTTGTTGGGGTTAGCTCTATTTGTCTGCTGGTAAGCTAACAGATTAAAATGACACGTCAACACACAATGGTTGCCACAGCTAATCAGTCTAAATAGTAGTCATAAGGGTTCCCTGTTGTTTGTTTTGTGGTGCCCCCCACCACCCTGAAAAAAAAAGAAAAAGAAAAATAATTCATTATTTGCCAGTGCAATTCTTTTTATTTCCAATAAAGAAACTTCTCAATTTAGTTTTGAAAGCAGATTTGCAAACACCAGAATATAAACACACACGAGAACTGCACAAGGAGAAATTAAACCTTAATAAAACACTAAAACTATTTTTTGCCTTAACAAAGGAACCAAACTAAATAAAATAAATACCCCCACCATTGATTTTGTGTGTGACGCAGCTGAACTGCTGATGGTTGTTGGTCTGGTCAGGACTGGGTGAGTTCACACAGATTCTGGTTGGTGGCTGTTTGATCTGCTGGTGGATGTTGGTCATCTGAACCTTCAGCTCCTCCTGACGTACACATCTCAGCATTGACCTTGAATAATTCAGGAATAAAAGACAAAACAGATTTGTACAGAAATATAATTTTAAACAACAAATATTATTAATTGTACATTACCTCACCTGTGTGAAGCAGCTCAGTTTTTTGTTTTGTCTCTCTTGTCTTTCAAACATCACCTAAAAAAAAGCACCTATGTAACCAACCTCCTTGAGTTGGTTTTATTCCTTGAACACATTGCAGATGTTGCCTCTGTGTGTGAGCAAGCAGCTGAGGAGTGTTTATTATTTATTTATTTATTTGTTTGTTCTGCTTTGTATGACAGAGCTTTGTCGTCTGAGAGTCAACAGGAACCTGTCATCCTCCGTGCTAATGCTGGCTCTGAGGCAAACATGAAGATTAACGGAGGAACTTACAATAATAATACTTGAAAAATGGAGCAAAGTCTATTTCCACAGTCCTGCCAACCAAAGGGGAAAGGCTGTTTATCACTTTGGGAAAATGTCTGGTTGTCTCTCTCACATGTCTGCTTTGGGCCCTTGAGCTGATTTCGCTGCACAAGCGCGCTCTCTTCAAAGCACGTCAAGATATTTCACACACACTAATGAGGTAAATGGATGGCTTTTGTTTTCTCTGCAGTTTTAAACCCCCACCACCACCACCACCGAAGTGCTCTCATAACTACAAAAACCGCTGCAGAAATCAGCCTTGGGGGTTTCATCATGTTTTCTAACTGTATAGAGTGATCAATTTGTGCTGCTTAGATTCTCCAGCCTGCACACATGACCTCATGACGAGCACTCAGGAAACGGCCCACTCAGCTTCAAAAGCCATAAGGCCGCTGTTTGTTTTGTTGAAACAATGTCATTTTGCGACAGCTGCTCTGGCTGGAAGCTTTTTTTTTTCTTCCCTTTTTTGTGTTTAAATTTAACAACAGAAGCGAGTGAGAAACACATAAATGCGTTTTCAGACACCATAAGATACCTCCTCTGATCTAATCACAGAAAGAAACAAATTCTCTCCATCAGAGCAGACATCCAACAGCTCCGTGACAGAAGAATAAAAACACCAGTGTGGCAAAGCGCTCACATTTCAAAATGAAATGTTTTACCTTCAGATATAAAACGTGCTTTTGTCAGATATTGTGCGTTTACTTACCTTCAGGGAATATAATAAACCTCGGATCCCTTTGTGACTCAGAAATGAATCAAAGCTGGTTTTAACACTTTTTAGTCTGTGTTTATGTGAATATTAACCAGAACAACGGCAGACATATTTGCTTAGGGCCGTAGTTAGGACTTAGTAACTCAGACTGGACCTTACTGATCAGTCACAGACAAGACATTTTAAAGAATTGGGTTTTATATATGTATGTACATATAAAACATGACTGTCTTATAGTTAAAAATCTGTAGTAATAGCCCAGTATGTACTTGGTACTTCTCTTGTACTTACCAGGTACATACCAGGTATATACTCTGTAACTTACATTTTGTGCACACCCGGATAAAATAGGAAATTATGATTGACTTATTTTGTATCATTGTTTTTTTGGTATATTGCATTCATTATTCCTACTGGGGGTCACTGGTGCCCATATCCACCAGCCACTGTGCGAGGGGCGGGGGGTTACACCCCGGACAGGTCACAAGTACATCACAGGGCCACACAACAAGGGAAACAATTATTCACTTTCAGTCACACTTATAGGGGCAATATAGAGTTACCAATTAATCTAATATGCATGTTTTGGCTCTGGGGGGGGGAGCCCAAGTAACTGAGCAAAACCCGTGCATCTAAAGAGATAATGCGTGAACTCAAAGATTCGATGCAGAAACCTTGCTGAGAGGCAACAGTTCTACCAACTGAGCCACTGTGCTGTCACCGTTTGTTTGTTTGTTTGTAATTAGAAAACTACAATCTGTAAAAAGAAGGATGATCATTGTATGCTTTAGAGCAGGGCTATTCAACTAAATTTCTCTGGGGGCCACAGTTAGTGCAGGCCAACAACTGAAGGGCCGAAAATCCAGCAATTAAAGTCATTTTGTAAATAAACTAAGTATTACAAAAATCTGTTACCTTTGAATTAGTTTACTTTGCTGCATTTAATCATGAATACAACATATACAACACTATGTAATAAAAGAAGTGATAAAACAAAATCAAAAACAATTGACACATATTATTTTCACATATTTAACTTGCCACATTTTTATACCAATTTTATTTGTATTTATCTTGATTTTCTATTCTATTGCTTGTAATTTTAAGTGTCATGATGTTTTATTAAAATAGTTTTTACCAGGTTTTGGCCAAGATTCTGACGTTTCTGTGTACCACACATGTCTAAGTTTAACATAAAGAACTTATAGTAATTAAAGTAGAAAACTGAGGGTTTGGGCTTAAGAACCAATGAACTTAATGAACCAATTGGTGGGCTGGATTTTGGTCACCAAAGGGCCTGATGTGGCCCGCGGGCCTCCAATTGAAAAGCCCTGCTTTACGGTGTATTTAGAAATGAATAATCAGCATAAACATTTTTTCTTACTGTTTTATAAAATCTTTTAGCCTTTGAACAAACTTTAGTTTTCCAATAACAGGTTTTATTTGAACAAATAAAATTGGAGTGTGATATTTTACAGGCTTTATAATCTAAAATCATGAATTTATTATGAATCTACTTCTTAATTCTGTAGTGCTTTATTTTTTCATTTCTATAAATCTATAGGGGTATCCTGATACCAGTTTTTCTCAAATTGAGTTTGAGTACAAATACTTTGGTTTGCGTATTTGCCATTACAGACAACAGATAAGTATTTACCGAGTAAGAACCTAAACCAGTGGTGTCCAAAGTCGGTCCTCAAGGGCCAGTGTCCTGCATATTTTAGGTGCTGCCCTGGTTCAACACAGCTGAACCTAACGAGTGCTTAATTAGTGGGCCTCTGATGGCAAACTGAGAAGCTAAATCATCTATTTAAATCAGCTGTGTTGAAGCAGGGACAAATCTAAAACTTGCAGGAGACCGGCCCTTGAGGACTGGAGTTGGACATTACTGACCTAAACATTACACACTGATTTTAAAAACACTTTTATATTATTTAGAACAATTCAGTTCAGTTTATTTATTACACTCCAAGTCACAGCAAATGTCAGAAAGGAAAAACTCTGTTTTAATAGGAAGAAACCTCCAGAAGAACCAGGCTCATGACAGGCGGCCATCTGCCTCGGTCGGCTGGGTTTGGGGGACAAGAAGAAGACACAAACAGACAAGGTGGTCCTCCTTCTTTATCGGCCTACAGCTCCTCTGACTGGATCAAATCAAATATACAGCCTGATACAGTATACACTGATGCAAAACTTTTAAATAAATAAAAATAACAAATAAGATTTACTTTCAACTTGTATACATTTTTTAAACAATGGAACAGAAAAACGTTTTATATGAAATATAAACTGTAGTATTGATACCACATACGGGTTTACTGGTATTGGTATCAGTCCAGTGTATTGTGACTATTTGTACTCGTACTTGTACTAGTAAAGGTGCTGGTATCGGGACACCATTATACAGCACTATAAAAATGTGCTTATAAAAAAAACAAATCCTTTATTGTTTCACTTTAAACTTGACTCTTCAAATTGGACAAAAAAACAAGCTAAATGTGTGGTTAGTTGGATTTGTGTGTGTTTGTGTTTGTGTGTGTTTGAGGGGACAGGGGGGTAAGAATGCAAACACAGTAAAAATGCTAAAAGACAGTTTATTAGTAGACACTCATCAGCCAAAAGTCACCACGTGACAAATGTCTTCCTGAAATACACCATTTGATAGGCAGTGTAAAATAAGGCAAAGGGCGATAATCTTTTCTACACTTTTGCACCAACAATAGGTTATACATTCACTTGTTACTTTGATTAAGCTTTTTTTTTTAATTAAATAAAATTCTTACACACACGCATATCAAGAAAACTTCCATTAGCTGGAGAGCAGCAGGAAAATAATACTCTTTATGAAGCAATAACTGTTTTGGCTGCAGCTTGGCACAACTTTATCAAAAGTTTGGAACAGAGTCCAATCTGTACTGAGAAAAAGTTGGTAAAATTACTGTCACCATGAAAGGATAATACCGTATCTGCAGAAAAGTTGTCATACTGTTGGTTATAGAGTGTATACTATAGGCTTTACGAGTTTTACTCCCCAGTTTTATATGGACAAATAAAAATATTTTTTTAGAAGTTCTTTTTGTTAAACATTCAAGTGAGCAGAAAGCAAAGCTGAACAGTGACTCAAACAGCAGACAAACAATAAGCTTTTCCACCTTGATAGATTAAAATCCAGTCGGTTTTTTCCCTTAAAATGCATTTTATCTTCAGGTTAGTGTTCCATTTCAACCTTTGATGTTTGATTTTGGCTCATTTTATTCTTTGAACTCGCATGTTGAACTTGTAAATTTTATAGCTGAAAACACAGTGAGCTTACAGTAGCATTAGCTCCAGTGAGCTAAAATCTTTCTGCTGCTCAGCCACATGAAGAACATGGATCCAGATTCATGTCTCCACCATGTGAAAGCTCATGTTTAAGTCCAGAAGTGTTTAATCATACAATTTATCTGATTGCTCAGGTACTAAAACCTCTGCTAGTACACGAGTGAGAGACTATAGAGCACATCATGTGGTGTGTGACCTGCATCAAACAGGGAAAAAAGCTTGTTGGGATTATAGCAGAGTTGTCAAAAGCAAATGATAATATAGCTGCAGTGTGTTTGAGCAGTGTGTGTCCAATGTTTGAAAAGATGCAAGGATTATTGTATAAAAAAGCTCCTTCATTACACATTCTCTCTCTCTCTCTCTCTCTCTCTCTCTCTCTCTCTCTCTCTCTCTCTCTCTCTCTCTCTCTCTCTCTCTCTCTCTCACACACAAACACACAAACACACAGAAGAGTTATTTTGGGGTAAAAACTGTCATTAGTTACTAGGTGGAATGAAGCTCATTTGTGCAAAGTCCAAACACATCAGAGATAAGTAATTAAAGAGCTTCTTTCCAAACTTTTATATCCACTTCCCCAATCAGGATCTTTTATTAGCTTCAAATCACAAAGAGCCATCATTTAATCAACAATAGATTCTTGTATAATCTAGTTTATTTTTTGTTCTTTTGTTGGTGGATATCCTGCTTTAGAAAGAAACTCTTTGGTGACACAACACTCTACACTAGTTTTACTGAAAGAGAGATAAATGACATCAAATAGAGTTAAACATACCTTCACCAAGAAGCACTAAATATATATTTTTTATATTTATGTTGATTTTAGAAATACATAGAAAAATATATAGTCATCTGAATGCCCATTATACAATTCTACTCAGTAGAGTCAGAAAGAAGCCTGTACAGTAGATTGAGTGTGGCACACAGAGGGGCTGCTGACAGTGTGAGATCTGAAGGTGGGATGTGTTTTAGGGGCTTATTTAATGGGGTGGATGGTGATAACTGGAAACACTCCTGCTCTCATCTCATACTGAAGTCTAGAAAGCATTCATTCAGCTTCGGTGAAGACATGATTTCAGTTAGAGATGCACCAGTCACAGCTTTCTTGTCTGATGTTTGTACAACTCTGTTTCGCTATAAGAACTAAAAAGATGTCATGTTAAATATGATTCCTAAACCTAAAAGCTAAAACATTTGCTACAAAATATTCTTTGATATTTTCTCCAAATATAGTGCCAAATAAACCTCAACAAAAAAAATTGTTGGATATCCCCTTCATAAACCAAATATAACTACTTAATAGCTTTCTTGCTCTCTTTTTTTTACACACATCAAAACTCAAAACTGTATCTTTTAACTGATTTTTTTTCCTTACAAGATTACAGTTTGTTACAAATTGCAGCTGTACCTAAAAAGATTTCTGAAAAAACAAAATGACAAAAAAAAAAAAACATTCTAGTTTACTGTTAGATGTGTGAGATTGTTAAACTGTATAGCTATATTCATGGAAAATTACAAATCGATAATTGTAACAATTAAACTATAAACTCTTTACTTAGATTTGTCAACCTGCTTGCAGAATTATAGCTCTTCCAAAGAAGTCTGCAGTGCAACATGTCACCTGTTGAAGTGGCAGCTGGTATTTAAATGGGAAACCTCAGTTTCTGTGTCGGTAAAACGAGCTGCAAACGTACAGAAACTCATTTTCTTTCAGCAGCTCTTTATTGTGTTTCCTAAGATTTTAGCTTCAAACACCTAAAGGAAATAAAAGAGCTGACTGAATCTAACTAAAATATAAGCTGAAGATGAGCTATTCTTAAAGCAAATTTCTGTATGGTGCATTCGCTGACCTGTGGGGGGTGGACATCAGAGTTTTTAGTTTCAGATCACCGGTCAAGCTGTAAATCAGCTGATTAGTCACCTGCTGGCTGAAAAGTGCACCTCTAACTGAAACCAAGCCTGAACATCTGTGACTGTGTTTGTTAACCTGTTGACGTGTTTCCCGTTTGTTTTTCTAAAAAAATAAATAAAAAAAAAACACTGAATGAAGGTCCAATCAGCACCGCCAACACATACTGTAGAGACACTGGCAGCAACACATGGTACCTTACAAGTATTTGGATGTCTTGCATTTGCACAAACAGCACAAGAAAATCCCCCTAGTGATGGAGGAGCCACAGCACACTTATGTGTTCGACCACATGTGGTTTTATGTTGGTGTTAGAAGTATAAAAAATGCTACAATAAGTGCACACAGCTTTTGAGTGGGCAACACTTCACATAATTTAAAGATTATACTCTCAAAAGAGTTGAATTCCTTCATTGTAGATACTATTTAGTAAAGCCATTTACACAAATGATCTGCGTTAGTATGCACTGATACTTGGAGGTATACTGATGACTGACCTTCTGCAACATTTCAAGTTCTGAAGAGCTGATTTGATCAAACTAAGGTCAAACTAAGGCTACCGTACCGGTACATTTTAAATTAAGTGAAAGGGTTCTGATAGAGAGAATCTTATGGAGCACCAAAGAATCTGTTCCCACCAGTTGTATAATCTAGTTGCATGAATTTGCATTAACATTGTTGTCTATGTGCAGATGTTGTTTTATTTCCCAGTTTGAGCATGACACCAGAAGTCAGATTTGTTTTAGGGGATCGCTTACAGATTGTAAAATTTGGTTGTAATATTCAGTAACATCCACAGAAGTATTCTTGTTTCTCTCTCTGTCTGTCACATAGAGCATTTATAAATACTTAAAACTAAACCTAACCTAAACATTTCTCAAGTTCAGAGTTTGGCTTGTTTTGATCATATTTAGGCCATGCTGTTTAGTTTGAAAGGAAGTGATATTTGTTGTTTTACAGCAGTTTGATGTCCTGTTTCGAAGTTAATGAGGTTTGTCCAACTTTTCAATGTCTGTGAACCCAATTATTGATTCATCACTCCTCATAATAGGATGACATCTGTTAGTAAAACTAAACTGAGGGAACAGATTCTTACAACCTCAAAAATTAATTTATTTTTAGCTTATTTTTACTTTAAACCTTTTCAAAAAGATTGAAATTGACTCACAGTAAATCAGATTAAAGCCTGTTGAGCAGTTAATTAAATCCTAGCTTACAGTTTTTTAACTGTATATATATTAAATTTTCCTATCATCTCCAGCATTCACTGGAAAAGATAAGTTTGTGTTCGATAGTTTGGAGTATCTATTCAAACAGGATATTAAATAATGAAGATATTAGTGGTAAAAAGAAAAAGTAATAAAAATCAGCTTCCTTTAATTAAAAATTTGGTCTTGCTGGCGCTTAGATTCAAAGAATTGAGGGAGCATGAGGGTGAGTTTCTTTATGTTAGGATTAATATCACGGCGGAGATGTAGATGTAAGTTGAATGTGACTGATTGGGTCGTCGGGAGTTAATCAGTATAAATCACTGAAAGGTTTGGAGTAGTTGAACATCAGATAGTCCATGTAGTAGAAGTCGTATACTCGCTGTCTCTCCATCATGGTGACCTGTGAAAAGTACTTCTCGGTGATCTCCTTTGAGGTCCGTGCATCACCTGGATTCCTGTCTTTAAAACTTGGCAGTATGAGGCTCGGCGGGGCCCCGATCATTCGCAGCAGGAAGTTGGACTCCTCCTCCATGTTTTCAAACTTGCCGATGATGTCATAGTGGACGACGCAAGGGTGGCAGAGCTGGTTCACCTGCTCCCAGTGGATGTCCATCCCCACAGGCCGGTGCACATCTAACAGGTAGCGGATAAATTCTTTGAACGTGACCCCGTTGCCCGTCTTCAGGGCCTCTGCGGATGGGGTCACCCTGTACTTTGATATAATGGGCTTCCCGAACATGTTGTGGTAGTAGTCGTTGGGGTTCTCAAACTTGTCCCTGTACGCTGACACCACTCTCTCGAGGGGCTCGCGAACAAACAAGAATTTGTTGTAGGTTTCCAGGCGGTGCGTTATCTCCTTTTGGTTGAATGTATTAAGCTTCTTGATGTGCCCACCGTAGTGGACCGTTTCATGCTGAATGTTGTCAACACTGGACGCCTGGCCTGACAACACCATCAGGGTTCTCTTCCAGTTGGAGCAGCCTGATTTGGGCACGGAGCAGTACAAGAGCCTGTTCTTGTCCTCCACGAAGATGTGCTTGACGTGCTCCGGTGTGATCGTCTTGGAGATGCTGCCTTTGTATTTGGCGCACATCTCTTTCATCAGCTGCTTCCGCGAGTCCATAATACTCTGGAGCTTTTCCCTGCTTTCGTCCGGACTCGTTTTCAGCAGCTGGCGTTGTTTTTTGGTGGTTTGAAGGGACCCCATGTCCTGCTCCTGGGACGTGGTCGTGGCCTTCTGTTTGTTTTTCTCAAAGTTTGGGAGCTGCATGGGGGAGATGATGCTGGCTTCTGCAGCTTGATCGTTGTCAGATTTTGCCTCATCTTGGTTCAGAGGAAAGGGATTCTGTAAAACACAGGCAAGAAATGACAGCAAGAGGCAAGTGAGACCAAACAAGCAAAACCACTTTTTGGTGATAAAGTAATCATGCAAAAACAGGTTCTTAAAATCTTTTTTCTTTGTTACAAACACACACAAACACACACAATGGCCACTTGATGGTGCTGTTTTATCGCTGCTCAAACAAAGGTATAACTTTGTTAAATGCAAATGTCACAGACTGCTCAATGCCACCCATGACCTATCAATAAACTGAGCTGTAACACCATATAAATGTCTTATAAACAGCTAATGGGGAATCTAAATTAGAATCATCTACTGCCTGATTACCATCAGATGATGGCTGAGGCCATCACACATTCTGACATTTTATTTCAATTAAATGCTGTGATGGCATCATAAAGCCAATGGACTTGATGTATAATTTTAATTTTACAACAGACAAGGTGATGGGACCATCATAAATCTCAGGTCCTCGTCTTTCTGACTTAAAAGGCCACATCCCTTCGTCTGTAGGGACATCTAGAGGGAGAAAAAGGGAATCGTTTCTCCTATAGTCTGTTTAATGTGCAAAGGGAAGTGCAAGGCAGAAAGCTTCACAGCAGACATCACGTTGTTTAGGGTTTGCTGGGCTGAAAGTCTCACAGATAAAACAGAAAGCAAGAGGCTCAGCTGAGAGAGAGCAAAACACAGAAAAACTAGTTTATGAGTTGTTGTTTTTTTTTTGTCTTTTGCCTCAGAATAAATATGAAGCTTAAACATGACTGTGGATGTGTCTGTCATAAAATATCTCTTGAACCAGTAGATTAGACAAAAAATAAAAAAATAAAAATAAATAAATAAAAACGCAACAACTCAGAAAGTAATTATTGGACGTACATCTACTACTTATTAACTTTTGAAAACAACTTGATTATAAATATCATGTCATGACCTTATCAAGCACACAAATGACTATGACTTTGTCACTTTTACAAATTATGAGCTAAAATCCGATGTGGCAGTAGTTAAGAATCACCACATCACATGAACAAATCATGTCAGATATTCAAACATAAACAGGGTGGGTGATAATAAATTAATTTTTATTTAAATTCACACTAATCTATGATATTTAGGGTGTTTTTTAGTGTACAGGTGATCAATTCTACTCACACCCATTAGAACATAAAGACTTGTTTTGCTCATATTTACTGACCATATTCTAAACTTTTGAAATTGCAAATAAGTGCTTGAACAAGTTTTTGATGTCAAAAGCCCGACCCAAACTAAATGACAAGAACAAGCTCAGAAAAGAACAAGCCAAATGTGTGAACTAAGTCTGTCTGTCAGACATATGTTGCATAAATTACACTTTGACACTGATGAAACAAAGATAGATTGCATATATAAAACAGGAAACACAAAATGCGGAACTTAAAACAACTCAAAACTTCCTCTTAAACTGATAGATTTTGATGACAAGTTGTGTGGAAATGTCACAAACAGTTAATATC
>JAUBOC010000043.1:17630066-17644207 GCA_032275365.1 Anablepsoides cearensis
TTGGCTGATTAGAAATTAAGTGTTAACGAGCAGTTGGACAGGTGTACCTAATAAAGTGGCCGGTGAGTGTATATATATGCCACAGACATCTTTGTACTAGGCTACATACAGTATATCAGCTATGTTTTGCTGGAGTGTGACATGATTTGTGTTATTTGCAGCTGTGATGGATTGTGTACAAACTAATCAGAATAATATATATTTGTACTTCTCATTCAACCACAATTCAATTTAATTAAATTCTAATAAATTCACCCTATCCAGGAGGATAATATTTTTTAACAACAACAAGCTGTAATGAAATAGGAGTAATGACTTTCTACTTCTTACCTTTTTAAAAAACGTAATAAGTAGAAAGTACAGATAACTATGTAAAAATGTAAGAAGTAGAAGTAAAAAGTTGGCTGAAAATTAATTACTCAAGTAAAGTACAGATACACAAAATTTCTACTTAAGTACAGTAAAGAAATATTTGTACTTAGTTACTTTACAACTCTGAAGTTATGGGTAATGCTCAGCCACTAAAAGTGGATCAGTTGTCAACCAAAAGATTTGTTTTTGCAAGTTTCATTAAATGCCATTCACTGATTCATGAGATACGTTGCTAGTGAAACACTCACACACACTGACACACAGACACAGATAGACACATTATCACTCTGCCTTTACCTTCAGTGGTGGGTGTTAAAAAGCCCATGAAACCATTTATATCAAGTACTGATTAAGTGTACTATAATTTAGAAAATTACAATAAATGACAGTTTTTCTATAACTATTTGTGTAACTAAATTAAACAACACATCTGTAAAGTAAATAATCCTAGTGTTTTTATCAATGAACGGACATTTGAGGGATATTTAAACAGAATAAAAGTTGACATAAACATCAATATGTAAAAGACTTGATATCTATTCTAAGTTTGCAAACACCAGACTCCTCAGGCGCTCTTCACAACAGACATTTTGACGTGCAAAAAAGTCAGTAAACACAGGTGGAATCAATAATATTGATGATGACCTCTTACTGAGACACTTAATTAAGCAAAGCTGTAATTAAGGTCATTAGTTACACCTGTGTAATTACCAGCCGTAAAGAGGAGTAAAAAAAAAAAATCCACAACAGGAAAATGTAAACATGCATGAACGAGCTTGAGAACTCATTTGAAAGTACACATTCATCTGGAGCTGTAAGTGAAAGTCAGTATGAGTATGTAGGTGTTTGATAAGGAAGTGAAGGAGGCTGAGGCTGAGGCATTACTCCTCTCTCCTCTCTGCTCAGCTGGCTTCCCTGCATGAGGAGGCTCAGGCATCAGGCCAGAAGGGCTGGTACAGATCCAGAGAAGATGGACAGACACAGAAGGGGGTGCGTGCATCAGTGAGCGTGTGTGTGTGTGTGTGTGTGTGTGTGTGTGTATTAGAGGATGAGGGAGCAATAGTACAAAGATGATATGAGAAGTACATTTGGGCAGTATTGATATAAAACATTATCACAAATTGTTGCATTTGACAAACAATAAGTTGATTAATAGATGACAACTGCACTTTTAAGTAGCCAACATTGTGGTGACCTTTAAATGTTTATAATTTTAGTAAAAGTAGAAGTAGATTGAGATCCGTTTTTATTCCAGAAGTTTTTCAGCATATAACTCATTCTGCTATATGTGCTATTTCAACAATTTTTAAATCAACATTTTCAGCTCCTTCATGACATTTTGGCTATGACTTTTGGTACTTTATTTTTTCTGCCATTTTTTCTCATTGAAAAGGAATGGAGTTGCCTTCAACACCTTTAAAACCCTTGAAATTTTTTTTAGCTACTTTTAGCTAATTAGAGTTTTTCACTGCTAATTTCACCTTTTGGGATAATTTCAGCTTCTTACTTAGTTTAACAAAGATGTGCTCTTTCTGCTTTTTACACTAATTTCAGCTACTTTTTAGTTTCCGCTGTTTTTTTTAGCTATTCAGAAACAATCTTTGGACAATAAGCATTCACACTGCATTTTTGCAGCAAATGCAAATTTTCTAGTTCTGCATATTTTTAGGCCTTTACATGCAGTTATTTGCTCTGACTGTGCTGCAGTAACCCTACAGCAACATGTCCAACCACTGAGAGTTATAACTCTATGGCTTTCCTAATACTGTAATGGTTCTTTCTGTTTGATACTGCTGACAAAACACTTTAAGCTCTTTCTACCCTGCACTCAGAGCATCAGTAAAATGCCAACAATGAAAAAGTGAAAGGAGCCGTTTTTCCCCCCCTGCTGTGGCTGGCTGGGTTTAAGACAGTCTTTTTGTCTTGTTGTGTTGTGTATTGTGCCGAAGCACTTGACCGGTTTCCATACCCTCAGCCGTTGGACTGACTGGCAGCTCTGACGCTGCATGAGAAACAGGCTCGACTGATGAGGCCTCTGGCTGAGTGGGAGTTTGGCTGGCGATGCGTTGCAGGAGTGCTGGCTCTGTGGGAGACGTGTGCGGCTGAATGGGACTCCCTTTGAACTCGGCGACTTGCTCAGTGGCTGACAATGAACTGCTACAGATGTAGCGCTTCTTCAGTCTGCGCAACGTCGACTGCCAGAACAGAAGTCCCGGTGGGCTGTATGTACGGGGCGCTGGGTGTAAACAAAGAAAAGGGAAGAAAACAAAGAGTTCGCGAGGCGGACAGTTACGGGGAGCGAGTTGAGAGAGCGAATGTGGAAAATGACACCGAGGGGCGGAGAGGAAGCGAAACAGAGAAAACAAGAAAGGAGACAAAAAGAGAGACAAAACGCAGCGGAGCACAGAAACAGGATACCACTGGAGTGCAGCAGAACAACACGTGACCCAAATACGACAAAAAAAAATCAACAAGAGGGAGACGAGAGAGAAGATAAAACATTCTCACAAGCTTCTGACATCGAACTACAATCACTCGTCATGGAATATTTGTTAACTACAAGCTGAAAATAAATCACTTAAAGCTTATCTTCTATTTAAACAGTTAATTTTATTTTTATTTATTTATTGACACAAAGCCATTTTCTTCTTTTTTTTTTTGGCAAAACCAGGTGGAAATCTGCTTTAACTGGAGGAGGGCGGGCGTTGGAGCGTGTGATTCATTTGAACCAAATAAAATGTGCACTTTCAAAAACGTTCTGCTTCTCAGAATAGAGCCACATCTATGTCTTTTCATTCCCCTCAAGAAAATCAGCTTGAAAACCATAGAAGCAACAAGAGGCGCAACACACAGTGTCAAAGTCGTGCACACATGCCTATTATTTCAATCTGCCACTGCCTGATGACAACTTGCGTGCAGGAGCTGCTCCTCCATAAAACAAGTATCCAACCAGAACTGTGACACCACTAAATTTTCTGCTCGGGTGTTTGCAGACACGCAGCCGTTTGGAGGTGTTCGGTAAGCAGCTGCTCTTTATATTTGTAGGAATGTTAGTTACAATAGCTTTATAACTCATACACATTTTATTTCAAAGCTCAAGGACCTTGTGAAATAAATTACAGTAAACATTTTCAATTAACACTTCCTGTCAGAAATAAACAAAAATGGATGGCAGATGAAAACATTGAAGGTGTCACGATATAACGACACTGTAATGTACTTGGGGTGCGAGTTTATTATGTATTTTCCAGGCGTGTAGTTCAATTATATACCACAGTCAAGCAACCATGGTACCTTCAGTTGCTATGAAAATGATGTATATTTAAAAATAAATTTGATCTAAACAACTTGAAATTGGCCTCTGTCTCTTTACGAACCTTCTACCGTTTCTGACACTCCCACTTCAGCACAACTTCAGAATACTTCAGGAGAGGGGTGGTCTTTGGGGCTTGAGCTTGGCTGGGGATTGAGCTCCACGTCAGAGCTTAGTACCAGCAAACATTTAAGGCTGCTGCATCCGAACTGCTGGAATCGGGCCGTACTGTTGCAGTTTTATGACGAAAACTGCGTCATTCTGTTCGCATTATTGACATTCTTATCACAACCCGTGGGTCAGACTTTTTACCCCCTTCCACATAAGAACACATGAGAACTTTATTGTGTTGTTGGTCAGAAGTTTGTGGGAGTGTTTGTTTGTGCTGAAAGCGCTTAGATGCTGCATTTTGCTTCAACCACTCACTTAAAAAAAAACCAATAAACGTAAAAATGTCTCATCTCCAGAAGCCAACTGATGTACCAGGAAGCAGCGGTTTATACAGTTAGCCAAATGACTTTATAACATGATACAAAACTAAATAAAGAAAGAAATTGCATAACCCTTAAAATCCTTAAAACATGTTTAATTCTCTTGCTATCACATTTTTATTTTGAAGATCAAATAGGTCCTAATATTAAATTTCTTACAGATTTTCTAATCCAAATATCTATTTTAATTAAGGATTCTGATTATGAGAATGACTCAAATGAATAGGTAGTACAATTATTACTGCTGCAAAGATTATTTTCACGAAGAGAGAATTTTTAGATTGTTTTGATCGGTTTCATTTTTATCCGCTTCAGTCGCTGTGAGACAAAATAAACGGCATTGGAAATGTTGCATGGCAGCAGACTGAGCTTCACTCCTGTGCATCCAAAAAAGCATCTCGTCAGGCTACTTAAAACATTAATCTGTCCTGATTCTCAGTCTAATAGAAAGCGGTCCGTGGTGGGTTTAAGTGAGCAGCAAGATACAGATGACATCAGCTACCGGGAGGATGAGCCGTCAATCAAATGACTGACAGACTTAAAAGGAGCAGCGCCTGAAAGCTTAAAGGAAAGAGACAATTTCACACTGAGATGAGGGAGGAGGCTGTTCCCCCCGCTTTCCCAAGCATCCCACCTGACAATGGCGGCCCACAAACCCACATACAGAAGTTTAGATTGAGCTTGCATCATGTCAGCGCGGGATTATTAATGAGAAACACTTAAAACCTAATTACAGACCCAGCTCCTGGCACGGCTCAGAGCTTCAGTTAGGCAGAGCCTGGGCAGGTTAATGAATAAATGACATGCTTAACCAATTCACAAAAAATAATATTGAGCTGTATTAATGCCACACAGAAAAGTGGGAGAGTTTATAAAAGTGTAATAGTGCCTTTTTGTATGAAGAACAATGGCTGTGAAGTTGGAATAATGGCTGTCAGACAGCAGCAGAGAGCAGGTGAGATTAGGACCTGATGTGATAATGTTATTCCCTGTGGCCAATTTTAAATTCAAAGGAACTTAAGTGGTTGAAGTATGACTTGGCTGTAGACCTAATGCCGGTCATTAATCTTCACAAGGCTTTTACGGAATATGGACAAGAAAATTTTATCATCTTTCAATTTAAGTGTCCTGAGAGAGGGTCGAGCAAAAAAAAGAAAGAAAAAAAAATCGGTTCTCTTCACTTTATAATTTTTTTTTTCCCATGATATGCGTTTCTGAGGCTGCAGCAAGAAACAAATTTGTATTCACAGTAGGTCAGATTACTATGTAAACAGTAAAAAAGGTCACTCAAAAAGACAAAACTCACCGGGAGTTATTACCCAATCCTGCAGCTCCAAAGAGATTTACAGATAATTGAAATGTCTTCAGCTGGTTTTATGATTCATCCACTGACAGAACTTAGTGTGTTTTAGAAGATATGTTTCATCTGGCCAAAGAGAGAGAAAAAAACTTTAGACCAAAAAATTTGGGTTTTTATCTGCAGCATTCAACACCATCAACAGCAACATTCCCTCCTTTGTCTTTATTCCTGTGGTGTCACAAGCAGAGAAAAGCAGAATTGTCTTTTTTTTTTTTTTTGCTGGACCTTATTATAAAAATAAAACATGTGTTGCCTTGACTCTTCTACTTGTAAACAACACGTTCACACAATTGTTTTCACCCGTGAACCCCTATTGCAACCCTCCTCTTTCCAGCCTGATGCACATGGAGATGGTCTTCGAGCTGAAACAAAACTCCTCAGCAGCAGTCAGTGAGCAAACAGGAAGTTTGGAGTGTTATTTGAGCTAGGTTGCACTCTCCATCCCCCCACGGCGCGGTGTAGTAATTGTGCCGTCTGCCAGCGTGGAACAAGTGCCTCCTGTTGAGTGCTTCCATCATTGTGAAGGTTATGGCACTTTGATGTAACACGAGCTGTTTCGTTTGAATACATTAAGCCAAATCTATCTCCCATTCAAGGTGGCTTTTTGTTGTGTGTCTCATGTGAAAACACTTCCAGGACCACGAAGGGACGATATGCTCTGAAAATCATACTGAAGTAAAACAAAAGTGTGCCTGCTTCAATAAACTGTGAGAAAAAAAATAGGGGATCAAAACACCAGCACACCTCTTCTGGGTATGAAGTTGATCTCTCCTGAGTGTTTTAATAATTGCATAAATACACATTAAAGAAGGAATGATCTATTTTTGTAAACTGATGGCTAAGAGAGGAGGAATAAATAACTGGTGGTCTGTATTATATTTAAAGGGGGTATCATATATTTTCCTGGCACATAGTTCAAATCTATACCTCAATCAAGTAACTATGTTATCTTCAGTAATGAAAATGCTGTTTAAATGATTCATAAATATGACTGCATCATAGTATATCTAAACACCTTGAAATTAGCAGATCGTCTCCTCTTTAAGAACCTCCTACTGTTGCTGATGCTCCCACTTCAGCACGTCTTAACCACTGATATACAGTATACTACTGGATTGGACATTGCCTATCCACGTTATTGTGTATTGGTATAAAAAAACAAATTTTTAATATCAATGTTTAGTTACACACAATAGTGATATTTAATTATCCATGATTTTTTTTTCTGTCCAACAATAACAACAATATAGCGTTAAGGCGGTGCCCAGGGCTGGCCTGAACCATATATTTTTGTATTTCATATTTTATTTTGTTTTTTTTTTTACACCAAATAACACCTTACCACACCCATTAGAGACCAGGAGTACCCTTAACAAACCTGGTACAACTGTATTTATGTCTGCCAAATAACCATATTATTTATCACATTTTCAGCATTATGTTTTATTATATTGTAGTCTTTTAAAAATATTTCACATTAATTTAATCAAAAGACATATGTTGCCTGTTTGTTAATTCACAGAAGTCGAGATTTATGTGTTATCTATTCCAGTAGTGCACTAAATAAAACATAAAACTCTATGTTGGAAAAAAAAACATTTTAAAACAAAATTATATTGTGAGGTTAAGAAATAGTTTATTATTTATAAAGTATTGTTTGTTACTGGCCACTGTTAATTTAGAGCTGTGACAAACATTCTGAATTGTACATTAGTAATACTGACAACTGTTTACTTTGTTAAATTTGGTGCATAATGTACCCAACTCTGCCTGCAGCTAACATTATTGCAGAACAGGTGAGCTGAATGATTGCTTTACTACAGCAAAGCACAGAAGAAACGTCTGTGTGAAATGTTATTTATTGTGCTTTTTGTCTTGTGAATTTCAATATTGGCTACAGTTTACAGCAAAACATTCGGTTCCTGATGTGTTAATCTTTTCTTGGACTCTGCACATGTGTACATCTGATCCATGCTGATCCATAATCAACACATAGCAATGGTGGCGCCTCTGCACATCTCAAACGTGATGTCCAATCCGGTAATATATATCAATGGTCTTCACAGCAATGCTTCGCGGGGAGGGGTGCTCTGTGCCGTGAGAGCTCTGGTGCTGACTGAGCTCCAGGGAGGAGCTTTGTATGAATAGGTGGAGCTTTGTACCAGCAGGCAGGTATAGGCAGCTTCACATGGCAGGATATCCAAGGATTTCTCAAACATGCATGAATGAGTCAAAGCAACAGTCTGGGTATGTTTTGATGAGGGAATGACATTATAACATGGTATAAAACTTGTAAAAGTCAATTATGCATAATACCCCACCTTTATTATTTGCTAATGCTCTGAGTGCATTATTTTAATCAAAAAAATATTATTTTTAGAATTTAAAATTTTGCCATTTCGTCTCATTCATGTTGAATTCAAACTGTTTCAGCTGTTTAAACAGACTCAAACTGTCTGCCCAGGTCTTTCAGATAATGATGCTAAATTACATCCAGTACAGAAGAGACAGTCAGAGTAAGAATGATTCAATTAAACCAAACGGCAAAACGGTAGCAGTTATACTCACCTTAGAACAATAGACTCAAACACTGAACGAAGTGAGGAAAAAGATTACATAATATATGATTTTTTTAGTTGGTAAAATGTAATATTTTTATTAGCTGCTGTTTTTTTTAAACCAGTTCTAGGTAGTAACATGCTGCTAACAGTAACACGAGCTTGTTGTATTGTGCCAAGCTGTTTTCTAACAACCTCTGTGCCTTTCTAGCTACTGTGCTATTTTTGACACAACACAAGTTGTTGTGCTGGCACTTGTGCTATGAGTAAAGGACAAAACGAACACAAGTTGTGAAAAGTCTAATTATCATTAACTTGATGTATGTGTGTGTAACGTGGAGTGGAGATGGTTGCTCGACTGGAGGTGTGGTGCAAATTCAAAGAATGATCAAATGTTTATTGTCGGATCTGAAGACTATTTCTGATTGAACTACACATATAATGTATAAATGTTAGATCAGGGTATTGTGTGAATGCTAAATGTTAAAACAACTGTTACAAAATGATTTGAAGGAATTATCTTTAGATACATTTTCCATAAATAGTGCACAGTATACAGTATGTAGAGGTTTATGACAAGAAGTATTAAATAAAAGGAAAGGTTTTATGAAACTAAGCGTTTGTTGTTTATGAAAACCATGTTGGTCCAAATAAAAAGTGTGACAGTTCAAGGCTTGTTTTTCTTCCATAATACATCTTATACCTCCCCACTTGCTAACATTACGCTAAACAACTCACTACATCCTGATACAAACAGTTAATCTTTCTGGTTTAGTCTAAAAACCCCTGATTCGAGTAAAAATGATGGTAGAATGTGTTTACAAACTTTAAAATCTGAGATTCCCAATCAATTACCATTTAAAACTTCTTAAATTTTCTATTATTCTTCTACTTTTCTACTTCGATCCCAACTCCCCCCCCTCACACACACACATTCAGTATATACAAGCTCAATAAACACACATTGGTGTTCAGCCAGCCCATTCTCATCCCCCAATTCGTCACATACTGACGCTTTTCCAAGGTTCCCTCTGCGTCCTGGTTTTGACGCGTCGGGTACCCCCTTCAGTTATTGAAGAGTTGGGGCGGAATCAGTTGTCATAATTTCAGAAAGTGTATAAAATGCACAATTCTAACTGTCCCAAAGCCTAAAATTACCTTTATTCGCTTTAGACATTCTTTCCCTGACCCTAGCACCTAAAATTAACCATCAACCCCGGTCCCTAATATTAACCATTTTTTGAAATTGTAGGAAATTCACGTCAACTACGTGTCCCAAAGCCTAAAATGACCTAATATTTGCCCTAGACATAACCTAACCCTAACCCTAACCTATCCCTGACCCCACTATCTAAGATTAACCATGAACCCTGACCCCTAATATTAACCACGGACCCCAAACTCAAAGAACCCTATATTTTGCGTCCCGACGCGTCAAAACCAGACGCAGAGGGAACCCGGAAATGCCTGGTGCGTCAATAACTGACGCGAAGGGGTTACCCTGCGCGTCAAAATAAGACGCAGAGGGAACCTTGGAAAAGCGTCAATATGTGACGAGTTGAGAGTAAGAATGTGTTGGTTCAGCACGTAATACGGATTCTGCCCCACACAAAACTACCTAAGAGTTAGTTTTGCTTTAGAAATCTGAAATTCAGTCTAATGAATTTACAGGTTTTCTCGACACAAACGCAATATTTAATCTCAATGAATATTTGTCAAAACATGTGAGATGGCTGTATATTGTAACAGCATTTTCAAGAATAGACCATCAGGAAATGCTACAGTACCACCTTCTACAGTCGGCGTGTGTCATGTTAACGCTAGAGTTCTCCTGGAGCACAGGATAACATGAGTGATTTGACCTCATTAAACAATCTAAAAACTAAAGGTAAAGTAATTACCGCTAATACAATTAGCTCACATTTAGAGTGCAACTGCTACCAGAACATATGGTGTCTTTTGGTCATACCGAGGCTTATAATCCACAATCAGGAGAGATTAAGTGTATATTTGCTAATTAACCTTAATTGCAAATGAAACCTGGAAGGCATCATCCGTTACAGTGGAGCTTAATGCAAATGATTTTGGCCTGTGACTTTTCAGCGTTTAGGAGAGAGCTGGCCCAGTTATTTCTCACCTTCTAATTTCAAGTTGCTCCTTCAGTTTTTGCTGTGGGGTTGAGTATATCTGGCAGACTTTAAGCTGTTACAGTGCCACATGTGCGTAGAAGGGAACCTTTGTTGTTTAGCCTGTGAGTTGGCAACAGAGGAAGGCACAGAAGTGAATTTAAGGCCAACAGTAAGGCAAAGCCGACATGGAAGAAAAACTGCACTTGACTCTGAAGCTGTCGTGTCATCGTGCCTTTAGAAAGCCAATATGAAAACAATGCTGATAAAGCTAATATCCCACTGGGCTTGCATTTGCGGTGAAGTTTCCAAAACGTTTCGCAGCATTGCAACATTATTTAATTTACGCAGTTTAACTACCAGCAAACTTTGGCTTAAGTTTTGTGATTCCCACTGAAAATTGACATATTTTCTAGCAATTTTATGTCCCCAATGGGTCCACAACAATCACAGCCCAGTAAGATATCGCCTTAAGGCAGCGTTATTGGTTCAGTGTGAATGAGTGGACAATTAGGTCCTAAGATAGTGAGCAGAAACTGCACTAAAACCGTGAACAATTTCAGTTTTATGATAGGCAGGAGCAAAATCCCATCATCCTAACAGCTGCAAACATCTGAGCTTTTTATTTTCTTTGACTTCATGTCTTTTTTATGAGCATCATTGAAGTATCTAGTCCTTTATTTAGTTGGTATGCTCATTCTTCTAGATTTTTTATAAATTCACCCCAGAAATGCTGAAAATGATCAAACTTCTGGCTTCATTTTAAAGAAAAGATAACATTTGGACTAACAGACAAACACCGCAGGACACTGTGTCATGATCAAAAGACAGTGATCATCCTTTTAGCTTCCTTTCTTTTCTCTTTGTCTGATGAAATGTGAGACAGATAAGGGGGTAACATTGCTATTGACAAGCTGTCTCCAAGTAATTCAACAGCTTTTGATGTTGTGGTTTTGAACAAAATGAATCCCTTTATCTCTCAAGGAGACAACAGTGTCGGGCAGGAGGAACCGTAGGAACCGTCCTCATGTCTGACGGTGTTACATGTTCATTACAGTGATTTAGTAGATGTGTTAGTTCTGAGCCACTCACAGCAGCTGCAGATATGAAGCTTTAATTCCAACATCAGCAGTCTAACAGACTTGTGAGCCAAAGTGCGAGAGGGAGGAGACGTGACGGAGATGAGTTAGAGGAGGGCGAGGACGGGGCAGGCTGCAGCTTTTTGGATGCTTCCATCCCTCTTCAAACGGCAATAAGTGAAAACCTAATCCCATAACAGTCCAATAAAGTACTGTTATGGGCTAACAGCTTCCTTTCTGTGGGACCCCTTTGATGAGCTGCTAAAGCACATGCCTGGATCAGAGAAATATTGAAAGAAAAAAAAATTTCATATTACATTGAGTGCACTATAGTGATTGAATCCATCCAGAACAAGCGAAAAGCAATAAAATCAGCAGGAGTGATGCCAAGACAAGGATCACAACCCTTTCAGAGTCTATATCCTGCATCTGCTAGCACTGGAAAAGGTCAGCTCTGTTTTCTCCGGAGGCGGTTGCAACTGGATTGAGTCCAGGCCCAACTGGTATGGAGCGAGCCAGTGGAAGGGCGAATCACCCTGACCTGGCAGCAACCTCCACTGTGTGGGTGCCGCTCACAGTCTCAGGTCATGTCTCCTCACATATGTGTGCGTGCTTCTCTTCCCGGCTCTAATAATTATACTGTTTAATATGCACACAAATGCACATGGATGCTCACACAAAAGGAAGCCATCTGTTGTGATGAATCATTGGAGTAATAATTCTGGATTCACCTCCTCCCACGTCGGCCATCTTTTTCGGAGTGTTTCAAAAAAAAGTCATTCATTTCACATTGATTGAGGAAGAAAAAAAGGGAAAGTTTAAAAAAGAAAAAAAAAGGAAAGAAGGAGGCGGGTTGTAAATTGGATCATTGATCTGGATGTGGCTGATGAGACTTTGGGTGATATTGTAATTTCACCACAGAACAGGATTCACACAGAGGCTCCTTCACATGCTGCTCGTGGGAGACCTTGAAGAAGAAAAGCATGTTGTGTCTTAGAAGGAAAACTTCCACCCACACAGATTTTTCTTGAGCTCGAAGTACTTTTAAAGATTTATTAAGATGCTGATAAAAAAAAATCTGAAGTCACAACTTCCCCATAAACTGTAGGGCTTTAAAAACTGTGAGGATGAGAGGTGGAAAGATCATGTCTGTTCAAGAAGCCATCTGAACCGAATCAGCTCAACAGCAGTTAGCATTAGCAACACATTTCATGAAACACTGGACATTTGGAAAGTGGCTGCCACAGCTAACTGACCTTAAAAACAATTGATATTGTAGCAGTAGAGTCATTTTCACACATACTCAGACGTGACATCTCTTGAGCTCGAACATTATTTGTAAGGTTTGACCAAAACAGATAAAACTTTGTTTGTCAGCGTTGGCCTCCTGAAATGCTAGATTTTTAACTTTTCATGCATTCTTGTGCTCCCTGCATCCTCCAAATCTGTTGGCACCATCAATTTAAATTTTGCCTTTTCTGAAAACAGAATTAAAAACACATCGTTGCATCAGCGCCAATAAATCAATAGCTCTCAAAAATCAAACAAGTACAACTCTCTCTTGGTTCTTTGATTTCTGCTGCTGCCCTTGCAGGTTGTAAATAAGAATGAGGCAGACTGGGTAACGCTTTGAAATATTTTTGTCATTCTTCATACATAACTTGCAGCTAAGGAACAAATTTTGTGTCCCATCAAGAAAGAAAGGCTGTGAGCAACACTATTGGTAACATCTTAGAACACATTTCTTCCTCCACATTGAGCACATCGTAACGACATGCATTTGTGATTACTTCTCGGATAATTGAAGTCCTAAATGTTTTTATTCTGAGGCCAAAGAAAAAAAGGAATTTACCAGTGAATGTGGTCGTGATGCAGAAAATTAGACATTAATACCAGGATATCAGAGTGAAATTGAATTCTCAGAGAGGCGTATAAAGCTGTATGCACACACTGGCTGCCTGTCAAACTCAACAATGAAAGGCCATAAAGTTAGAAGAGCCAAGGAAGAGAATCTGCCTTTTCAAAGAAGGAAATCAGGTGATATTTTCTGTGCAGGTAGCTTTCCGCTGAAACTACAGAGAGCAAATATTATCGTTAAAACAAAACGACAGGAGAGCATTTGATTATATGCAGACAGAGAGCGGCTTTGTGATCTTTGTGTGTCTTTCATGTTAAGTCCTCTCGAGAAGTTCTGAGAGCCCCGCGCCGAGCCAACCCATAAACAGCCACGCTTCATTTACCCTTTGTCAAAGCAAAACATATCTGATATCGAGAAGGCTTTTTTCAGAGCTCCGAGTGTGCTCCAATAGCATGCAATTTATTTGACACCCCAGCTAATCTGAACGCTCCATCTTATTCGGCGAGCGTTATCTGTTAAAGCGCCACATCTGTTCTTAGCTGTGGCGCGTTAACGCCCAGTGCGCACAATGAATCGCCACCTTCTGAGGGTGGGAGATGGATTGCGGCACCTTCATGGTGAGAAAATCGCCTATATTAGCAAAACGAAAGGCCACCGTCATATAGAAAGAATCCCCCGCCCCTCATATAAAGGGGGAACAAGCAGGAGGGAGTCGAGTGTGTCGTGGAGAAGGAGACGCAGCTGTTAACAGCATGTTCCCAGAGCAAATTGAAATAAATTCTTATAAATTAATCTTTACAGCTGTACCCTGAATTGTAAAGACAAAAATAAAATGAGGAATTCTCCCAGCGCAGCTGCAAAGAAACACATTCTTAAAAACAAAATACAACACTGCAAAAAATGTCAGTCTAACCAAGTTTTAAAATCTTATATCCAGCCAAAAAAAAAATCTATTTGATCTTGTTTTGAGACTGATTTACTAAA
>JAUBOC010000043.1:17649070-17678503 GCA_032275365.1 Anablepsoides cearensis
TAATTTATGACTTGTAATTTTGTTTTGTTGTTGAATTTATGTTGTTTTTAAAGAAATGAATAAACTTTATATATATATATAAAAAAACGTCAAAAACACATTGGTTTTATTGAAATTTTAGCTTTAACTCAAAACTATTTACTCTGAGCTAATAGAGTTTTTTGACTGTACAAGCTTAGTGTTATCTTATTTAAGGATGGAGACATATTGGATTCATTTGGATGGTTTTAACATAAAAAAAACATTTACTTGTATATTTGACATTTGGCCAGACATTTAACTGGAGCTGTTTGTGTCTTTAGGATTGAAAATGCTAAAGGTGGAGTACCAAATTTAATGTCATCATATCAAATATTTTTCTAAGTCTAGATCTTACCACAGCTTAAAAAAATCTCCAACTAAAACAAGAATTTTGTACAATAAAAATAGGAAAAAAGTGAAAGAAATAGTGTGTTCAAAGTACAAGCCTGAATTATACACAGGAAACCAATTCAAATTTAGACTTGAGTATTTAATTGCATGCAGGGATTATCTCAACCTTTTGCAGCTAAATCAAGAGGACTTCAAATTCGTTGGCAATTGGCACTGTTTTGTTTACAACACAGTAGTTTTAACATCTCTTCTTCAGAAATGAGTCAAGCCTTCTGGAAATGACATCACTAAAGAAGGGGATATGACCTCACCTATCAGGGTGACTCAGTTCAAGGAAGTCCAAAGTCACATCTTCACAAACTAAACAACAAAAGCACAAGTTGTCAGATTGGGGCCTTGTTACCAGTCTAGCACCTCATTTATGTAACATTTTTTAACAGAACTTTCCTGAATAAAATTAATGTTTATGGTTAGACTAAAAGTGTCGGGAAGCTGAATGTTTTGAGATTTGCAAAGCAATTTTGAGATTCTAAACAAGATAGCTTTTTCAGCATTTAGTTATTCAGTAGCTATCTACCCATATAATATGTAAAAATATATTCAATTAAAGCATAAAGGACAATTTCTTTTGTAAGGAATGTTTACTTAAATCTAATTTTATAATAATTATTTGAAAGTGAAAAAAAATCAAGCATTCACAAACAGTTCCCCAACTCTTAATTTCATTCAGGTATTCACAACACAGAACTGCTTTTGGATCATTTTGTAAAATAACAGCACACCTCTCTCCCTTTTTTATTTCTCATCAATTTGCAATTTATATAGCAATTTAGAATTTCTCCCCTTCCTGTTATTACAACCTCCTCAACCTTCTCAGAATCATTTTTTTGTGTTATTTTTTTGTAAGTGGCTGTTGTTATTGCATCTAGCATTCACATTAATTTTTAATTTAGTTGCAAAATGAAATGGGAATTACGGTGGCTTTCTTGGCACAGTGGGGAACAGAAAACATCTTGACACTCCTCTGTCTTCTGAGTGCGTTGCCCCAGGGTGCCTTATTAAAAGATGTACAGGAAAGATGTTCTGGAGACTGTGCTTCATTTATTGACAGGGAGAGAGCAGCCACATATGGATGAGGGGCTGGGAGCAGATCCTGTGTTCACTACTTGCACACTTCTTGAATCACATTGACTGAGTAGGTTTGCCATTGCTGTGCAGTGCAAGAAAAATATAGAAACAGCAGAAGGAGCATTATATAATGTGCCATGAAGTTTTGTGTGAGCCATGTGCAGTACATGCTTGTAATCACACAGCAATATATCATAAATCAGATTTGAATAAGCTGCTGTGTAATAAATGTCAACTATTGTAAGCAATGTTAAACAGATTATAGCAAATTTATTAGGAGCTAAATACAACTAGAAGGAATAAATGTGACATAAGAGATATTAAACCAGTGGCCATCAAAATACAACTCAGTGCATCTGTGTTTTCCAATATTCATAACTGCATCATTTAGTTGAAAATGAAAACAAGATTTCAGCAACATAAACATGAATCAGACTGTGTGCACGCAATCTCTTCAGCTTACGCTTGAATCATGTGATATGGGGATTTTCGGATTAACTAAGTCGTTCAAACTGACCTTTACTCTGTATGAACACCTTTAAACATGTTCAGTAATAACAGATAGGCCAAAGAGCGGTAAATATCACAATTTAGTGAAAGATCAGAAATGGGCAGTGTGTGTTTTTTTTTTATTGTCTCATCTCAACATGAGATACATCTTCACATGGAGACTAGCCGGCTGGATAACTCATTAGATCACACAAGAGGACACTAAGCAGCTCTGCACACTGACGGGCCAATAAGGTGCTTAGTGAAGCAAGCTGGGTGCCACTCAACTCCCATCACAGATGCTGCCCAACACTGTCAGTCCATTAATGGGAGACAGCAGCATGTTCTGTGATTAGGCTGGGTAATGGGGAGTAACTGCCTCTGGAGGCTCCAGTTTGTTGGGGCGGTGTCTGTGAAGGATGTTAACACACCCTGGTCTAGTGTGTTGTTTTCTTTTCTTGCACACTCACTCTGAAGAATGTTTCAAACCATGTTGTATTTTTACACCTTTCTCTCATGAAGACATACGCTGTAGTGTTTCACATTCAGAGGTGATTGTTGGGATTAGAATAAAGAGATGGTTCATTTCCTGACTTTTGGCACAGCCCCTCTGGAGTCTCCTGAGGGGCTGCAAAGCCTGTATTATACAGGAGAGGCCCATGAAGCCAGCTGTTAATGAACTAAGAGCTCCGCTGAGCTTTTGTGCCCTTTAGATTTCCATAGAGTTGGTTTGTGGGAATAAAGACTGGGCTACATCTAATTAATTCTGCTTTGGTTTGTTGGCTTCAGTGTTTTCTTCAGAAAAGATTCTAAAAGACGTTTCAGCTCTTGAGATTCACTGTATGAAATAACCTCCTGACCCTAGTTATTCAAAAGGTGGAATATGTGTAGGAGACAGAATCAGAAGGATATAGAGAAACTACAAATGGTGATAATAAATGCGGTGTTACAGGAGGCCCGAAAAAAGAAATAAGGCAGAATTTATAGGAGAATACGGTCCGTCGGAAACACGTAGGCAGTCGATACACCTAACACGGTTTATTAAAAATGCACAAAGCTATGAAAGAGCACATAAGATCAACTTTGTTTACTGATGCAGGAAGTAATACTCTCAAAAAATAAAAAGAAAAGTTTTAAAGTTCTGCATCTGTGATTTGGACTGAAAATTATGTCTGTTTAAAGATAAAACTCCTCTTTGTCTCTACAGGATATAATATGCCATTTTCTGGTTTTCAATCACAGTTTAGGTTTTATTATTTTTCAGTCTCCAAAACACTTGGGGGGTAGATTTGTGCTTTTGTTGTCTTAAACGTTTCCAGGATCTATGTTAATGATCTTAACTAACAATGCTGCTTCTTTTGCATCTTGAGGGTTAGATTTACTGTTGCGATGGAAAAAAACAAAACATAAAAAAAATGAATGATGTGTCATCAATGTGCCTTTATTATTCTGACATACAATCTGCCTCTGCTCACATTTGATTCCAAGTCAAACTGCACTTGTTAATGCAAACGCTGTCCAGCTTTGACAAATACTGAAGCTGAGACAAACGTTTTTGATAAGCAATCAGTGCCAATGTATAAAAAAAACTGTATCTTAAGGCCATTTTCACTCAAATTTTATGACATTTTCATATTATTTATCCATTTATTCATGTTCTTCATCAGCCACGGTCTGCATGTTTTTCTTAGTTTTCTAGTGTTTCAGTGTTTCCCTGTGTATCTCTGCCCTGCTCCAGCCCCACCCAAGCTCACCTGTTTCACTTTGTGTCTCCTCCAGGTGTTTCTTATTGTCCTTAATTTGTTGCCTTTATATTCTGTGTCTTGTCCTCAGTCTGGTGTTCGTTCATTGTGCTGCTTCCCCAGCCAGTGCGGTTGCTTTCCTGAGATTCTCCTGAGTACCTGTATTGTGAGTTTTTGAGCTGCCTCGACAGCATTTTGCCTTATTAAAGACTTGGCTTTTGCCTTTTTGAACCTGCCTGCCCCCTGGGTCTTTCTTTACCTCACATCATCAGCTTTTGCAGGGATTGCAGAGAACTGGGGTTCATCTCCAGCCGTGATTAGGTGAGAGGCGGAGTGCACCCTGGACAGGTTGCCTGTTCATCCCAGCTCCACATAGAGACAAGCGAGATGCTCAACAATCCCACCAAGTGACAGTTTAGTTAACCTAACTGTGGCATGTTTTTGGCTTGTGGGAAGAAACCGGAGCACAAGGTGAAAACTCACTGGTGCAAGGGGAGAACATGGAAACTCTACACAGAAACGCTGCAGCTGGGTGTTGAACTGTGACCTGATGAGGCGAAGGCTCAAACCACTGCTCTTTCCTGCCTGTTTTTTATTTATTACAAATCAACAAGCTGAGATTTCCTGTAATTTTGCTTAGAATTTTTCTTACTTTTTTAATACAGTATAGGTCAAACATTCATCTATCTTCTGCTGGTAAGTATGACTTGTTTATTTTACCCTCTCGTTTGATTTGTATTATTTATTTACTCCTATCAGTGTTGCTGGTTGCTGGTGTGTCTTTATAAGGTTGAATTAAATGTAGCAAACATTGAAGGATCAGACAGGCAGCCGTGTTGCACAGAGGTGTGATGTTTACCGGGGCTGCCTGCTATTTTCATTTATGCAGATTCTTGAGCCTACGAGGTGTAAATGTTCACTGGAAGCGAAATGAGTTACAACACAGCATGAGGTTCAGCCAGTGCTGAAACTGTTTGTTTACTGCCAACCCTCTGCTTATACGGTATGTAGACGGTTTGTAACAGTAAAAACCTGGGAGAGAAACAAAGACTTACAAAGTTTTAATTGTTCTGTTATATTAAAAGCTGCTGTTGCATCTGTATCTTTTTTACAACTCCTGGACCACGGCACAAAACATTTTATTTAGGCTAGTTAAATTAGCAAACCAAATCTCATAATGGTCTTGCAAAACAGAGGCCTCAGACTTTACAGTATAGGCTAGCAGTACACAAGTTACAGCATAAAAAAAGAACATATCTGCACAGGCTGAAAAGATATCCAATCTCTATCCTTAATGAACATCAAAGTTAGATGCTGAGTTCATAAAAGATAAAAACATCAACTTTGCCTGACCCATAAATCCATCCAAACTGCAACGCTGAAACATGTGAAATCCTCTCCCTAATTCACTGTTAATTTAAATCCATCTGATCTTCAATCATTCAAAATTTAACTCCAAAAAGTTACGTACACGAAGATTTGCAGGGTCTTACATTTTCAGATTGATTAAAAATGTATTTGGAGACAACACGGAGAGTGGCCGAACCATTGAATTGAACGTCAAACTGTAAAGCAAACTCAAATAATGTACCAAACACAAATTTCCTAACATTTTGTATTATTGAGATGGCCAAAAAGAAGGTATTTAAAGACCTCAATTTGTTTATTACATATGAATCAGTGTTCCTGTTTTATTCCTGGTTCACTGAACTGAACGCTGAAAAAAAGTGGCTCATATATGAACACTAAGACATTTCAAAATATCTCTCAAATTTACCAAATAGGTTAACTGTTTTGTCTTTAATGCACACAATGATCTCAGGACACACACATTGGGAAACATCTTTGTTTAAACTTTGGAATGAAACTCACTAGTAATATTACTTTTAATTGTTTTTGTGTAACTTTCTGAAGCTCTCCATATATTTGAATCAGACGTTCCAGTGTTTGGGATTTGCAAAACCTTCAAAACGTCGTCACTGTTACTGAAACAACTTGCTGCATAGGCTTCAGCTGTATCACCGCTCCAAAAAAAAATCTTTACATGTGACTCTCTGTGAGGTTTCCTTTGGCAAATCCTCCTCGATTACATTTTAAATAGTTTAAATTGAAAGTCTAAGACCATTGGAAATCTTTTAATAGTTTATATAGGCAGACTGTTCGCCTATGCACTTAGAGTCTGTTATTGTTGAGGCTTACCAAAGGTTTAAACATCAAGACAAATTCTTCTCTGTAATTGTCATCAGTTTGCAATTTGTAACGGCAGTTTAGTCCTAACAAGTTAATTAAAGCCCAGTGAGTTAATGAGATTCTTAGACATTGCAAAGAGATGGGTGCCAAAGTGCTTGGACGTGCCACCAGAGCTGTTTGTTTCAGCCTAAAATTGGTGAAAAACAGCTAAACGCCACAATTCTGCAATGTAAAATGGCTCATTTTAAAGTCCATTCACTGATGCAGTTGTTTCCTATTTTACTGCTACGATATGAATTCCAAGTTTTTGATACATTTAGGCTGCATGTTTCACATTTCAAGGTTTTGCCTCCAGTTTTTGATACACAGCTCGGTTCACGCTTTGATAGCGTGCTGTCCAGCCCTTTGAGATTTTCCCCTCCGAGGTCCTGCCTTCTGTTCACTGGTACTGTTTGTTTCCCAATCCCGGCTCCAGAGTGAGCTGCCAAACTGCTCCTCCCTCCTCAGCCTCCCGCAGTAGCTTCCCTGTGTTGGACGAAGGCCTGGTGCTTCCAAGCTTAAATAATGTCTGCTTCTCTCTTGCATCCGTGCTTCTGCAAAAAAAAAAAAAGGGGGAGCGGACTCTTCACCTGGAGACTGAGGAGTCCTTTCAGCCTGTTCCATCCAGGCAAGCGGCAGCCTCATCTGGTGGTTTTTTTACCCCCCCCCCCCCCCCACTCTGAATTATTCAGCACAATTTAGCCTCACTTCAGTCAGCAGGAGAAAATGACAAGCTATATTATAAGCCAGGATGCTCTTAAAAAACTGATGAATAATACACAGTAAGAGGAATTAAACTCTTTAAATAAACATTTGTATGATTCATTTGGAGCTCTGTACTGTGGAGCAGAAAAAAAAAACACAAACATGTTCCAGTGATGCTGTGCTCCTTATCCTGTGTTTGTGAGGGGGAGCAGGAGCCTGAAGAGCTGCATTGTTTGGTCAGTAAGGAAAAGAAGCTAAAACCCTTGTGGATGGAAAGTAAATCAAGCTCCAAGCTGCAATCCATGACTTTGTACATTTTATCACTTAGTGAGCATTACCCTCTGTAGTAATTAATATGACATAAGGTATACATTCTCACACACAAAGCTCATTGTCTTGGATTTATGAGCTTTATACTGCCGGTTCTTACTCAGTAAGAAATGCACGCGATGGGATTAGATGCATAATTCAGCCTCCTTCCTTTTATTATTTCAGGTAAAAGATGAATTCTTTATTACATGCCCTCCAGCTTTGAGACACAAGTCTCCTCCCCAAATAGCTCCAAGGTACTGCGCGGTCCCATTTCCTTAAAACCTGTCTCCCCGGGAAGACGTTAAAGAGACAGCACTCTCCATCTGTCACTCACGCAACAAATCGGGGTGGAAAATTCCTCTGCAGTGATTGCGTCCTGATAAATACGTCTTCAGCTGTCCATCCTTTACTCTCCTGCCATCCAATTTATTTTGCTTGTAATTGATTACTTGCCCTTCCATGCCATGTGAGTTTAATATTACGGCTTGGGATTTATTTTTATTTATTTTTTCCCTGCAGAGTGTACGCCGCAAAACACCTATTCACTTTGCATTACCTCAAACCTCCGGCTCAAAACGAGATTCTCGGAAGCGGAAGTGATGCTGACCTCATTTCCTCACTTCACTAATCAGGTTTTACACCTCTGCCTGCTCCATCAACGCCGCAGACTCTAACAGCATCAATCCAGCACCTCTTTTCTCTAACAAGCCTGAACTCACACTGAATCTGAAGAGTTAGCTTTGCTTGTCAGTAAGGAGGAAAAAAAACTTTTATTGTTAAGGTAGGTGATGTTTTTTTATGTTTTTACGTTGATCAGGTTGCTCCACTTTTCATGGTTTTTTTATTTTGTGTTTCTGTGGTTGGTAAAGCTTTTTTGTTGTGTGGCTTTTGATTCATTTCCTTTGTCTGTTCCCTGGTCTGTAGCTATTTGTTATGCTCTCCTCCCACCCTGCCCACCTGGTCCTACTTTGTTAATCATCTGGACTGCATTGCATGTAGTTTTCTCCTCCCCCAGTATATAAAACCCCTGAGTTTTAGTCACCACGCTGTCAGATCCACATAGTTTTTTTTCTCTCCTGTTACTTTATGATTTGGTGAAACTTTGCTCCAGTTAGCTTTGTTGGAATTTATTTTTGTTAAATAAAGTTTGTTTATCATCTGTCTGCCTCCTGCCTTATTAGCCTACATCTGGGGTTTCATCCTTCACCTCCCCTTGACATTTATTAATAATCCTGTGGTCAACCTTGAAGCAATGTGGGTCACTGATTGTCTGTATTGATTGAAACCTCAGGACGCAAACCTTTTTCTTTCTTTTTTTTTCTTTTGACAAGGATGATTTTTTTGAATAGTGAAAAGCTGTCCAGTGTTGCATTTATAAGACAAAGCTATTTGGGATGTGGCATCTTATCTAATTCACAGCCTCTTGATTATTTTGATTAATAACCACCAATCATAGGTAATACCATCATGAATATAAATTCTTATCAAAAATGTAATCCAATATCGATTTGACAAAAGCTTTTGGAGACAATGACACAATAAAGGCTTTTTGTAATGAAATGAAAAAGTAACCAAATAGTTTAGTAATAGTAAATAAATATGTTTTGATTTTTTAAATTAAGTGCTTCTTCATTTTTCTTTATGTTACAGTGAGCTGATGGCAAATGACAAAACACAAAGAAATACTCACAAAAGGTGAAGTAACAACAACCTGACAAGAAGTCAGAGATAAGATTTAACACATTAACAGAAAGTGCTAAGTTGTTGAAAAAAATAAAACAAAATAAAATAAAACACAAATTTGTGGCTCTGAATAACAACTCTGGCTCGTCTGCATTTATCAGAGTAATCTGAGGACAAAAACATAATTGATGCAACCTTCTCAGGCGCTCCTCAATCTGAAAAAAGTCTCCTTTTGCTATCAAGCACAAAGATAAGATTCATGGCATGTTTTCTATTTTCATTTATTTTCTCTCATGACTAAAGCCAAATGTTCCCGTGAATGCCCCAGTCCCCAACATTTCCTCCTTTCAGCCCTTCTCAAACACAATGGAGAGTAAGTATGTTGTTCTTTTCATTGCTAAAATTGCAGCTGCTTTCTGCTGACGGTGGGCTCTGAATGTGTGTTTTTTTTTCTTTCTTTTAAAGATGCAATTTCTGAGAAGTGAAAAACATAAAAAAAGAGATCAGATTTCGGTGTCAGTTTGTTGCACAACAATAAGCACAACCTGTGTCCAAATGGTTTAAGGAGACACAAAATCAAATGAAATATGTGTTTTCATGAAATGATCTGTGAGCACAAAAGAAAAGTGAGCTGAAAAGCCATCAGTTTGCTGGGATAATTGTGTTTCTGGTACATTTCTCCTGAGGAGCTCCTTTTCTTCCTCTCATCCTCTCACTCTGTTGTTTATCCTCTTCCTCCTGCTTCAGAAGCAGGCGTTCTGTTAGAGGCAGTTTGCTGCAAAACCCCGTTTTTTAACCCCCCCCCCCCCCCCCACACACACACACACAGACACACACACACACTATTCACTGTGTGTGTCAGTGTCTTTTCTATCTTGTACTGAATTAATTCAGCTCTCACTGCACATCAGCATCTGTTGGTGGGAGGCTGCTTGGCCACTGTATTGAAGAATGAGTGAATGTGGGCCAGAGCCACCTGCCAGGAGATAGCAGTCAAAAACAGACCTACTTTGACTTTAGTTTGCCACTGAAAATGCATAAATCTTCAATTTGTTTACTCGAACGGTGCCAGCAAAACACCATATGCCACAGATGCTTTCTTTAACTGCTGTTCACTGAGGAGAAAGTACGCCTTAACTAGGATAAAAATGAAGAAAACACATTTTAAAGCAGAACTAAGGAGGGTTTTTTTTTCAAACCACTGCACTTTCCACAGATCAGTGTCATCTTATTTCACCAAAAAGTTTTTCAAAAAGCCGACAAACAGGCTAAAAATAAATGCTTTAGAGTCCTATCTATACTTAAATACAGCAATCCAATAAAATGAAATCCGCTGAACAGAAATCCTTGAATATTCTGTGGTAGCCCTGTGGAGCTGCCTAAACACTTGATGGTAGTGATGTGTAGACCGATACGGAAATATAGATACTTCTGATACCAGAACTTTATGTTCTGGAATCAATACTAAAATCAAAATATCGATACTTTGATACTTTAGTTATTTTCCTGTTAATGATATACATTATGTGAAATAACTAAACTATTTCAATCTTGTCTTAATCAAATGTGTTTGGAAAGAACTTCTTTTTCTTCCGCTTGAGTAATGCATCAGCACCGTGGCACATGCTCAGTCACTCACTCAGTCTGTAGGTGTACGGCAGGTCATTTTAACATAAAATCTGCTTCGTCCGACTGTAATTACATTCTAGATTAGGGGTTCTTATCTTTTTCATGCCATGGCCCCCAAACAGCATTAGCTTTGGCCAGGGACCTCCTTGCAACCAACAAACAATGCTACAAAATATACAAAGAAACAATTTTAAAAATGTTTTTTCTCACTTTTATTCAATATTCAAAAATTATTATATTTTTTAGAACAATAATTTTTTAAATTGTGCTAAACAAATATAGGGTTAGGGTTAGAAAGACTTTTTAATTGATAAATAAATTACTATGTCATGTATTATTTATAAAGTGGTCATTTGAAAGAATGCTACTTCTTAAAATTTACCAGACACATTATGATGAATACTGAAGTATCAGTATCGGATCAGTATCGCCGATACCAGCCAAACTTTACTTGGTATCAGTATCGGAAAGAAAATTTGCAGTATCAAACATCACTACTTGATGGTTCGTAGCACCGCCTATTTAACCAAAGCTCCTCCCTGTAGCTCAATCCCCAGCCAAGCTCCCACCCCACAGAGCACCCTCTCCTAATGCATGCCTATAAAGACCTGCTGAAGTGGGAGTGTCAGAAACGTCAGGTGGTTCTTAAAGAGACAGAAGCCAATTTCAAGGCGTTTTGCTCAAAGACAAATAGTTGCTTGACTGTGGTATAGAATTGAACTATGTGCCTGGAAAATACATAATACCCCCGACTGTTTTAAATGATCATTAAAGGAGAATGTGTTTACAACTTACAAAAAACAAATAAAAAGAAGAAACCTTTTCTGTATCACTGGCTTTATCTTTAAACTGCATCCATGGTGGTTGATGCTTAGCTTCAAAGGACTGTATGAAAAGATTCCATGAATAAAAATATTTGTAAAAATTTGGTAGAAAAATAACTGGGCAGACTTCCTCAGCTTGATTCTACGTGACACAATGTCCTATTCCAATGAGATTGTATTAGCTCACATGGCAGCCTAGCATCAGCATTATCCAAAGGTCACAGCCTTTTTACAGAGAGGATGGCTCCAAGGCTGTCTAAGTCAAAAGGCAGGGTGGGGATGAAAACAGAAGACTGAGCGACGGCTGATGAAAGAACATAAGAGGATTTCTGCTCGATCGTTTCACCTTGTGGTAGAAAATAAAACATGACTTAATGAGCACCATTTTGCATCGCTTGGTAATCAAAAGGACATTTTCAGGCAATCTGTGTCATAGCAAGCAACTTCAAATTCCTCAAAAATAATGAACATTTTTTTTCTCTGTAGACTGCAGTGTTGGTGCAGTAGGAAAACAAGGACCTGGTCAACATCTTTGAGTTTTTGCATCTGTTTAAACCCAGCTTGAAGTCAGTGCCTCTGACTCAGGATGACTTTCAAAGTGGAGTCAGATTTTTTTTAACACTCAACATTGATTTTTACCCAAACATCTGATTGGAACAGCTGAAAAAATCAATGGTGCTGTCAGCCCTGATCTTAGATTCATTTATTGCAGGTTCCTAAACATTGTTTTTGGGCCAATTACATTGGACTGTTTCTGACAGTAAACACAGCACACCTTGCACTCGGTGTTTATTCATATGAAAACAGATGATGCACCTGTCTCTGCTGAAGGCATTTGGCTGAAACAACAGAAGAAATCCCTGAACTGGGCTTCCAATCTGAATGGAAATGAACCCTCCACGATGTGTATGATGTGCGCAGCAGTGGGGCGCGGGAATCAGAGGAGATTATGAGGGCTTCTTGCCTTATCATGGTGTGTTTACAAGAAGACAGGGACTCATCTTGTATGCTGTCAATTGAAGGGCATGAAAGCTGACAGAACAGATAGGCGACAGAGCTCTCTACTCATGGGTCTCCATTTACCCTGAAACTATTGACAAGGACCGACTACTAAAGAATAATAACAGCCGTAGAAACACAAACAGTCCTCAGCAGCAATGTGTGCTGTTTCACACAAAAAAGTCTTCTTTTTCTTATTTCAAACTCAAGTTGAGCATTTTATTTCACTTTTCAGAAATGTCATGAAGTCTTCCTGCTGACCTTTGTGTGAATTTCTCTCCTTTCTATTTGTCCCCCTGGCTGTCTCCCTGTCTTGGAACAAAACCACCATCTCAGATGCGCTAAATTGTCTTTCAGGATCTTTGCCTCTCGTGTGAACAGATCAGTTCAGCTGGAGAAGCTTTGACCTGGCCTATTAGTGACTTCCAAATGGCTATTGCTGTATTTTATGTCCGTTATGTCAGACGTTAACTTAATTACAGAGGCGTAAGCTGAAAAGGGCAGTTTGGCCCTCCAGCCACGTTGGCCTTATAACAGCCCTATTAGTTGTCTGTCTAATGACATAAAGATGTGGCATGGAGCTCACGGCTAACATGCTATGGTGTGAAAACACACAAGTACTGTGATGTGCTTACAGTGAGATTTGGTTTATCAACCTTACATCATTAGCTGACACACAGGTAATGGTGGGGCTGAGTGGTAGTGTTAACTCTGAGGTGAACAGTGACTGCTCAACAAAACGCCACTTGACTTATACTATCAACTGTAATATTGTACAAATGGCACATAAAGAGAACCAGCCTGTTACTGTGCCTCTCAGATTTTAATAGACTTGAAGATATATGGTTTTATTTACTCATTTTTAAGAGCTATATTGTATTTTCTACCATTATAAGCCCTATTTAGTTTTGTTTCTGCTTTTATTTTTATTTTTTATACTGGTGGGGAGACAAGCTGCACTATTAAAGCTATTTATGTGTACTTAAGACCAACTGTTAATGTTCCCAGAAACAGCTGTTTTTTTACCAACTCTGAAAAATAATTCCAGGAGGAATGAGGATAAAATGTGCCAAATATTGAGCAAAAATAAAGTGAGGAAATATTAATAAAGTCTTGATTCGATAGCTCAGTGTAAGAAACTTGAGGTAGATGTTTATTAATGTCCTTTTTTGTTGCATGCATATGATATAGAAATTTTAACAACCATCAGTAGAAGGAATCAGTTAGTTTTCAACATATTCCCTCTGTGTACATGTGTGTATTTGTACATTACATTGATTCAGTAAACATTTTATTCACAAGTTGTTGCACTAAATGAGTCTATGAAAGGTTTTTAGTACAGAAAGGTAAAATAGTTTTTTGGGTATGATAAAAATTTGTTAGAACTACATCTGTTTGTAAAAGTGCTCATGTTATTCTTCAATACCCGTGTAGCCATGCACCAGAGATGGGGACTCATGACTGGGACTTAGACTTGAGTCGCACTTAAGTCCCTACTGTTACAAACCGTAAAGACTTGAGACTTGACTTGGACTCATGGTTTGAGACTTACGAACAATGCATGGTTTTTCACTGCCCGGCTCACGATTCTCACGTCCTCAATACGCATCCATGCTCCTCTCCGCCCCCCCCTGATCTAAGAACGGGAGGGGCCAGCACCGTCCAATGTTAATGACCCTACGTGACAAACAGAGCTTCAGCATGGCAGGGGCGTTGCAGTAGGCAGCTCCACTGCCATTCATTATAAGCTTTGCTTTCAGAGACTTTATTCAATGCCATGGCAAGAGATTGGCAAAATGCAAAATGTGTGGAGTCCAAATCCAAAATTTGTTTTTGTGATGATTTGAGCAGCCCTTTTACTTTAAGGATTCTGGGTCATCCTCTTCGCTTTTTCTGGTATTTTATTTTATCATAAACCAAAACATAATTGGGGCAGCTGTGGAATGTCATCTTAAAACAGTGCCATCATTGCCAGACCTCGCCCACACCTGTCTGCTCTTTGAGATGTCTGCATTGTTTCTGGGTCACTGTATGGTATAGCTTGCTTGAAACTTTGGCTCGGGTCATCCAAAAAAAAACAAAAAAACAAAAAAAAAAAAACAAACCAAACAAAAATCCGTTTAGTTATGTAAATCCAACACATCTGCTTTTGAGTGAATAACAAAACAAATCTAATACAGTCATGTGCTACAACCTTATTTTGGTTTTCTTGTTTTATTAGGCAATTTCAGGTTTTTAGTTAAGTATAGTTCTGAAGTTATTGTCTCTTTTGTATCTGAAAGAGCAATATGCAATATAATACACACCACTGTTGCTAAGTGACAGTACAGACAGAGCTTTTCATAGCCATGAGTTACATTTTGAACCATCCAATATGGACTCTGCTCTTTTCTGGATTTCTGTTGGCCCACCTCACATTCCACCTCAGCCTGGCATTCTGCAACACATTCAACCTGAGTCTTTTGCAGGAAAACATAGCAAAGGTCTTTAGACCAATTGCTTTGATGTCACATCTGATCAGGACTTTAGGGAGACAAGTTCTGTTGCATCTAAACCCCAAGTGAAACCTGCTCCTTGCCTTTTCCTGTTACTAACCTCATGTGGGAGTGAAAATGCTGTCATTTATCTGCTGGCACATGCTCATTCTCACCTGGGATAGTAATGCTGACAGAGTGAGAACATTTTTTTTTGTGTGTCTTTAATGCAAGCCAATCTCTTCTCGTCAGGTTTTAGACCATTTACAATCTTGTCGTCTCCTGGGTTGCCAGACATCCATCAGACAGGGATTCCCTTATTCCCGTGTCATCACACAACACCACAATGTCCTATCTTTCTTTCAATTCACTCGTGTTATCAAAAAAGTTTCAGTATGATGCTGAGTAACACCACCAGCATAGGTTCTCTGATGGCTTTGTGGTGACATGCATCAAAAATAAGCAGTCAATGCCAAATGCAGGTAGATTGTGACAAACTTTAAAAATACAATATCTCTGGGCAGGGTTTTTCAATGAGAGTAACAGCCCACCCCCACCCCACTCTGAGTATCCTTCTTCTTAGCCTCCAACCTTGAGACTTCCCAGATGAGACTCAATTTTTCAACTTCACATCACTAAACTTTGAATAAACCTATAAAAAACTCCCTTTGTTAAAGTTGTTTGAACTTCTTATTTTTTTAAAGCCCTCCAAGGACAGATGCTGCAAAATAGCATTTTTGTAACAAAAACCATTATACTCACATTAGAAGGCTGCTTTATTATCTAGTGTATGAGTTGCATTTATCCCTGAGAAATAAACTTAAACGAACAAAAGAAGGACAAAGACGGCCAAAACTGCTAGCCTTAACAAATATGACGTTGTTTGGATCCCTTGAGGACCTTTTCCAAGAAAGACAGCAAAAATAAAACGATTAAAAATACCGTTTGAATTAAATGTAGTTCCTATATCTTCTCAAGAACCCCAATATGGTATTTTATAGCCCACTGTCAACTTTGGAAACAACTGCTCAGAAAAACTCATTGCACAGAAAAATTTATTCCTTTCATCATTTTACTGTATATCACAAATGATCATATTGTTAAAAACAGTCTTTGATTTTGTGTTGTAAAAAAGTCACTCCTGCTACCTTTTTTTCAATGGAAAGAGTAGAATTGGGAATGCATGAGCAGTAAATTGCTGTGCATGTGCGTAAAAGTGGATTACAATATTTCTTTTTTTGGGCCACAAATTCCCAAAAGGAGATTTAAAACTGTGCCAAAGTGAGGAAATGTATGACTAACTAACCAGCTGTCACACCAAACCCAGAAATGGAAGATGGTTTTATAATTGTCTCATAATTAGTGTGAAGGACAACCTGCAGCTTCACTCATTTACTCTGGCCATAACAACATTTTTACCATCAGCTTATTAGTGAGCCATTCTGGAAACTTTGAATTCTGCCTTTTTCATTTTATAATAAGGTGATGGTGTCTTTGCAGTTGCAGCTCATCTTTTGTGGAACAACTAATAACTAACTAAAAACAACCTGGTTTCTGTTATATTTTAACTGGTTTAGTTTGCTTCATTTAGCATTTTGGTCTAACCTGGTGTTAGTTTTATAACATAATCTGATGTAAAAGTAGGCTGAATCTCCAAAGTATAATAATAAAGGGTTTTAATTTTCTCTGAGTCCCTTTTCACCTGCTTTAAAAACCACCAAGATTAAATATTTTCCAACATGTCTGTTGGGGTTAGAAAGAAATCAATGGCGGGCAATTAACCTGCATTTTCATAAAAGGCTCAAGCCAAGCACATGCTTAACAGAAAGAGCTCCGTGCAAGGCAAATTATCTCAACAACATGAAGAGCTCTTCACTCTGTCGGAGCCACACATCATACTGCCAAGATCGAATTTATAGCTTGTGAATTGTTGGCAGAATAACCTTTCCTTCTTTTTGCCTGGGAGCTGAGAAAGAAATCTGACATGAACTCATCTTTTAAGTTCCTCGTGTAAGCAGAACTGGGTTTGTTGCAACAAAGCAAGCAGTTCTGTGAATTTGAATATAAATCCACCCACAGGAGAGATGGGGAAAGTTGGAATAAAAATAAAAAAAACAGTGTATTTCTTAAAGTTTTTAAAGGTTCTCTCACCTCAGGAACTTTTGAGAGCTATCATTTGATAAAATGTAAAGCATGTAAACATGTAGAAAATATACCCAAGTGAAAGCAAAAAGTTTCATTTCTTTAAACTTTTGCTCTGTATTTTAAGTTTTGCAATATAGATTAAGTTGCACACGTTTTTACTGCTAGTTGATAATGTTAAACATTACGCCCACTCCTCAGAGAGTCACCTCAGACTAACCTGATTACAGTCTATAAGAGATTCTTCAGTCTGAGGAGTTACAGGTAAACTCAGTCTTATAAGCAGTACTTCCACATGGTGGATCAATGACAGTGACAATCGAAACTGGTTGTTTACATGCAAAACAGGACCATCAGCCTAACAAGTGATTGTTAGTGCCCTGAAGGCCTCTTATTGTTCACAGGATGCTAAGTCATACTCACAATAACAACATTGTTATAGGGGGACAATCGGACTCAGAGGCCTCCACCTCAGGTTAACAAAGAACGGTTTCTCTTCACAAAAATGGCTTTCTTTACTCCTCTCTCAAACCAATGTTCCTCTCTAACAAGGATGAGAATATTTTCCTCACTGAAAGAGTGACCGCTGGCCTGTAGATGAGTCCTGACCTGATGATGTTGTTCCTCTGTGTTGGCCCATCCATTTGAACAGTTACTGCTTTGTTTCCCGGATGTATACCTGGTCATAGTCCACCTGGCACATAACAGCATACACAACATTTCTTTGTTTGTGCCAATGAACCAGATCTTTGGGGTGAACCAGTCTTTGCCGTAATGTGTCTTGGGATTTAAAAGCCACTGAGACGTCATGTGTAGAGAATAAACCTCTCGGTTTCTCTGAAACCCCCGCAACATCTGTAGAGAACGCTGGTCTGAGTCTGGGTTTGGGGTCCTTCTTTTCACCTGATGGCTTGAATGTTGGTCAACAAATTGGTCCACAAGCAGACCTGTGATGGCGCTGCATTTCTAGCTCATTTGTGGGTGACATCCTAGGTGGAACAAAAATGTTACCTAGCAGTTGCTGGAGCCTCCGACAGTCAGTCAAGAAGATGCCTGTGTACAGTGGCAGACACACACCAGACGACTCCTGGCATTTAGATGTTTGGGGCTTTAGGTTCTGACTTCAGGTAAGCTCTGGTAGTTATTCAGGGGATCTTGATGGCACAGCGCTTCATATCACTTTTCCTTCACAGACTTGGTAACACAGTTGCAGATTGTGACACTTTGAGCTAAATTACATAGTAAAATGTTGCCTCTCAAATTATCCAAAAGCAAAAGTAAAAAAAAAAAAAAAAAGATATTCAGACATTTTCTCTGCAGGAAATTGATTATTATTTTCTTCTACTCATAATTTGTCCAAGTCTCTTCTTCAAGCAAGAATTGGCATATTGCATGTCAGTTTCGCTCAGTGGCATCTTGGCGACCCATGATTCACAACTGAGTCATGCAGCCTGAGCTGCGAGGCTTATTCAACTGTTCCTGGATGTGATCTAGCAGTGTGATGTGTTAAAATCTCTGCTCATTAATAAACACTGCCAATGGAAAAGAAGACAAGTATATATGTATTTTTTTTAATAGAAGAAAAAAAAAAACATCAGGAGGTGAAATCCAAAGGGCTACCATGAGTGGGCTGAAAAGAAGTTGTTTACTTTTTCTCAGTGAGGCTCAGAGAAGAAAATACCTCCAATTTTCCAGTGGCTCTGTAACGATCCAGGTGCAGAGCGTGTCTGTCCTTCTCCCAGTGGCTAAATATTGACTGTGCTTAATAGCGGCAGATGGGCTGGATGGAGAAGGCAGGCTGTGCTGGAAGGATTGAGTGAGTGTATGAGTGACATCTGGTCCTCCCTGTGCCCAGTGGACCTGGTTGCTACATCAAGCTGCCTCATTAAACTAGCAGGGGCTTTAGGAGCATTCTGCCACTCAAGCCGCTGCTCTGGTGCTCCCCATCAAATCCCTTATTTTCCAACCCTGAAGAACCATATAATATGTTGGCGTCTGCAAGTTTTCCACAACCCCCTCTTTGTCTCTTTTCTGCTGGGGTCACTTACTCTCACTTTGGGTGATTTCATTTTGCCAAGCAAGGACTATGCTGTGGTCAATATCCAAAACGCCCCCAGTCAAATTCAGCTCATAGTTGGCTCTCAGCAAAGCTTTCTGACAAGTGGGATGCAGCTTTTGAGGTGTAACTGAAAGTAAAAATGTCCCTGCTTGCAAATTTAAACATAGTATTAGTGTCATTCTCTCAAAATCTGCAGCAGTGCAGATATACATGGAAGCAAAAAAACTTTAATGTTGTCACTTATAGGGGGGTGTATTATGCAAAAATCTCATGTTCTGAGTTTTATATCATGTTATGATGTCATTTCCTCATCAAAAAAATATTCAGAGTGTTGCTTTGATTCATCTATGCATAGTAGAGAAATCCTTTAATCTCCCTGTGAGCTGCCTAAATGCTTGCTGGTCCAAAGCACCTCCTATTTACAAAAAGCTCCTCCCTGGAGGTCAGTCTGCAGCCGAGCTCCCGCCCCACAGAACACCCATCCTTTGAAGCATTGTTGTGAAGACGTGCTGAAGTGGGAGTGTCAGAAATAGTAGAAGGTTCTTAAAGAGACAGAGGACAATTTAAATTTCCATGTGTGCCAGGAAAATACATAATACCACCTCCTCCTAAAATGTCACTATTAATTGTGTAAGTTTAGAACTTCTCAGTTCTTGTTTATTCAAACCTTTACTCTATTTTAAACAAATGTAAAGCAATAAAACTACTTTGGAAAATAAATTCTTTTCACAATATTAGCATTATAGAATGAATCATTTTCAGTATCAGAATTCATGTTTTTCAGCCTCATAAGCAAACTGGAAATCATTCTGACTAACATAAGCTATAACTGTCAGAGCATTTTATTTATAAAGGTTTTTGCTGAGACAGTTCCAACACGCAATGAAAAATGAGAATTCATATATAACAGTGGTGGAGCAGTCTATTTATTTATTTTTTTTAGCGCTGCAGAGTGAAACACTGAACCCACCCACCATCCCCTCAATAAGCCCATTGTTTACTGAAGGGGTATTTTATACAGGCAGGTGAATGAGAAACACCTAGTAACGTTTTCTTAATAAGGTTAAATGCGCAGCAGGCCATTCAGCTTTTCTGATTATAGATGGCGCTGAAGAGTGCTCGATTGCAGCCTGTGGCCTCTCCACTGCCGGTGGAGGCGGCTGATCTGGGCGCGGGTTCAGCAGCTCAACTCGCCTCTCCTCGGGGCTGCAATCATCTGTGGCAGCATCTACTTATCACAGAGGGCTGTTTGGATTACCACACCATGTTTAATGGCAAACTGCCATAGGATGAGTTTCATAATCTACATCACAAGCAGTGCTACTCATCCTGTGTCCCCTTTATAGAAAGCTTTTTGCAGATTTCAGCATCTAAACCCTCCTTCCTGTGGTTACCACAAGCCCAGCATACAGTAAAAATTGCCCTGAGGCCTAAGGGAAAAGTGGGGGGAAAAAAAGGAGAGCATAAAAAAATATTCTGGATGCAAATTCTGCTTTAATATTTAAATGATACTTGCAGAGCAACATGAGCCTAATATGCAGAGTAATCTGGTGAAATAGAACATTCTTGGAATCAATCAATAATTATTCATAAAAGCTTTATTTTTTGCTTTCTGCAAACTGAATGGAATCATGAGTCTGTGACAGAATGCGCAGGTAAATGGCAGTAAGCTCCTGTGCAATAGGAAGGTGTGGCGCCTGTCACATTTTCTCACTTAGATCCACAGCTTCAATCATGACTCTAAACTCCCAGTCCGATGGAAAAGAGTTTTTCTTAGCTATTGAGAGCACGGCTGCACAAAAGCAACAACTGTGCAGCAGAAATCAATGCACTTCAATAGCTTTGATATAAAATCCTACTTTTAAAAGGGGTATGGTTTTCCTAGAGTGTGCCACAGAGAGTTGGTAATTCAGAAAATGTTGAAAGGTGTGTGTGAGTATTAATACAGTGCTCCACTAGTGGAGGAGATTGCATTTTGATCTTTGTATCTTATTAATGTGTTTGCAACCACCCTTCAACTGTTTTCTTTCATAGTGTCTTTTCAAAATAATTTCAAAATAATAATGCTTGTAACCATTGCAAAAAGCACCTCTGACTCAGTAAATGTAACTCTTTATTCTGATCTTTTGCTTTTTGACAGTGATTGTTAAAGAAGTGCTCTCATCTGACTTCCAAAAGATTAAAAAACATATAGACATAAACTTACACTCCAGATGCATGTTTTCCACATCATTTTGGATAATATAATTTTTTTTATATAAGTGTTGACTTTTTATAGCTTAGTGTAGATGTTTAGTTATAGTATTTTTATTTATTTTGCATTAAATGTCTACTTGTCTGGTGAAACATGCAGGAGAATTCCTATGTACCTGAACCTTGTGTGAAAAATGGCAAATAAAAGCTCTGATTCTCTGAATAAAAGTTTTTCTTACTAACTGATGTTAGCAGTGATGATAGGAGCAGTTTAATGCCATTATAGCCTTATATATACAATTTCTTCTGGTTTTTAATATGAAAAGTAGCACATTTACCATACTTACAATGTAAGGAAGCCTGGCAGTGAAGAATTAATCTTATTATAAGATATTATTATATCATATTTGTTGCAGTAAACCCCTGTAAACTTGTAATACGCTCCATTATTCAACAAGCTGTGAGAGGACAACTATAATTTGCTTAGACAGCAATAATCACATGTTGATGTGAATGAATCCAGTAGTAAACAATTATTATTTATCTATAAAATTACTTTTTTTTACCCTCTGTGATTCTGTTTTGCAATGATTTATTATAATCAGCTTTAAAGACAAAAGCTGAAATGGAACTTCAAAGCTGAATAAATAAGGGAGAAAAATGAAGAAATAAGGCCAGTGGCATTTTATCCCTTTAATGTAAGGCAGTCCCAGGAGCTGCCGGGCAGCGGACGCCTGAATTCATGTTCTGTTGGGGGGACGGGGGGTGCTAAGAAGCGTCTGGGCACTATATTAACAGGGAGAGGGTTACTGCCTGATGGAATATTGATAAAATGTTTTTTGTTTGCTGCTCATTGCTCAGAGAGTTGACGGCTCGCTGCACTAAATCATAAAGCCCAGTTGGGCGTGCAGCAGAGTCAATAACCAGTTCTTTTTCTATTCTGGGAACACTCAGGTTCTGGGAGGGTCTCCACTAAAACTGCACTGATGTTGAAAGACTGAGAAGAACTTGTGCTCTTTTATGTTTTACACGTTTTTTTCCTCCTCCCTTTATAGAGCCGTACTTGATAAACAATTTCAAAAATACCTGATGATCTACTAAAAATCTTCTAGGCCAGTTACAATTTATGATTTTTTTTTCATTTTTAAGATTTGAAATGCTGATTTGAAGTTTTTTTTTTATCTATTGCTATCTATGACAAAATCTATTTATTTTATTAACAATCACACAGTTCTTATAGTAAAACATTTGCAGTAACATTTATTCTAAGACTGGTAAGTCATGCTTTAAGTTTTTGCAGCTAAACTGATGGCAAATCACAGTATAATATTATTATTATTTATCATCCTTATAGGTCTCAGTAAACTGGACTCAGCTGTGTAATGGAAAATAGAAATCTGAAGGTTATTTGTAATATGTATTTTGTATCATTATTGTACCGCATGAATCATGTTGCAAACTGGGACAGTAAGTGACACACATGTGACCTTAATAAGTCTCACATGACAAGTGTAAAAAGGCCAAGCACTCCCCAAAATAAACTAATAAACTGAAGGAAAAAACTGCTCTGCTGAAGCAGCAGCCAAAACCTAATAGAACCAGATTAAAAACCAAGTTATAAAATAGTAAGAAAAGTAAGACTCTATAGAAAGGAGCACAGCTGAGTATTTTACACAAGACAATCAAACATCTAAGAATATTTCGTCATGAAGTAAATCTTGACATTAATACAATTCCACTGTCACGACTTGGAAATTTGAACCTGGTGTGAGTGGAGAGCAGTTACAGTAGATTAGTTTTACATAATAAGATTGCCTTTAACCTTTTTGAAACAAAATAAAATTGAAGATACCTTTGAACATTGTTTGTACACTTCTATCTTTTTTATTCTACCACCGTTCTCCTTCAAAATACTGTTTCCCAGAATGAATTCACCCTTAGTTTCTGATGCCATTACACCTCTGTAGCACCATGTAAAAGCCATTGGCTGCGTGAAACACTCCTAGCTCTGACATTTCCTGTCTATGTAAGTTCATATTTGAAAGGCAGATAGTGCATCAGAAAAAAAAGGCTGTAGATATAGCTCCTCCAAAACTGAGCAATTTGACAGGTATTGTAAATGCTTGTGGTTCTCCATGTGAGATACTGACATGTATCTTCATCGTGAATGAAATGTTTTTCTCTGCATGCTGACAGTTGGATGAGGCTTGCAGGAGCTCTGGCAGGCTGTGCAGCAGCAGCAGCGGCAGCAGCAGCGGCAGCAGCAGCGGCAGCAGCGGCAGCTCCAGCATTGACGCTGAGAGCAGGAGACGGCCTGCCAGGGGACAAGATGATGCCAAGAGCTGCGGTATCATTACCAGGCCTTCTTCCCTTTATAAATTATAGACTAGGTGTTTAAAGCTTAACTCAGGTATCTCAAAACACTTTCTACCTGAGTGAGTGGCCACTTTAATGAATATTAATGATTCTGGAACATGTATCAGTATGACATTTTGATTTGCTAAAATTAAACTAATAGACAAGCGTGGGGATTTTTTTACACAATTAGTAACATTATATTTTTGGATTGTATTTGAAGCTGTGGGTGTTCATTAGTAACAGATTAGTGCTGGTGAGTAACCAATAAAGTGCCTTAAATGCATTTATTATTCATATGTTATGAGAATAGCTACTTGTCAGAATGTCAGTTTAAAAATCCAAAATAAGCAACCAGTGAAGAAGACGTGATACTTCAGTATATTTAAAGTATATCATAATTGCTTCTTAAAAAGAAGAGTGTTTAATTGGCAAAAAAAAAGCATGAAAGAGGACTTAAATGACAATGTTTGCCTGGACAGCCCCATCTGTCGGACTCGCCACTGAGAATGTGAAGCTGTGATGTGTTTATTTATAGAGTACAACGAGCCTAATTGGTAAATTGGTCTAATGATTGATTCTCTATCGAGTTGGGTGTAGCCTGTCTCGCCTCTACAGTGAGGGATGTCTTGAAATAGCAGGGTTGACAGAGAGGAGAAAGAGAAGCCAATACTTTTCCCCGAGCGCCAGATCATCTGATTAACTGTCCAAAGTCAACCTGAGAGTTCAGCACGCAATAAGCAATTAGACAAATCAAGGGTATGACCCTGTCTGGCTGTCACCAGGCTGAATTAAAGCCTCATGACGATGGTCACTGTATTACAAGGCTGGCTGAATGAAACCCATTGTTTTTTTTAAAGCCTATTTCCTCACTCAGCAACTGATCTGAGGGGCTTTAATAAGTTGCTGTAGAAAGATTTGATGTAACATCATTCCTATCATGCATAAACAGCAAATAAATACAATTTATCAAAGCATAGAATAACATAGTCTTCCTTTCAAGCTTCTAGACTATTGGTGATGTTATTCAGCTCCTCTGTTTCAATATTTTCTGCAGCTCTACTTGGGTGCAACCTACAAGTTTGTCTGATGATCATCCAGAAGTGTTGTTTTAACAAATGGGGTGATTTTTTTTTCCTTTCTGTGACAGAAAAAAACTCGTTGCGAGATGTGATAGGTCCAAATAAATCAAGACTTTATGCAGAGCAGTGATCCACCTCATGCTGGGGACTCAACTCGGGGGCCTATCTGCTTCCTGGCTTCAGGTTTGAAATTCAATTACCCGCTGCCCTGGGTATCTGCTTGCTGGAAGCAAATCATGGATCTGAGGTAAGGTTTAATGGATTTGAAATATAATTTAGCTCTGGCTTTGCTCCTCAGAGACAGGTCACCATTACCTATAACCACATTAGAGGTAATCAAAGATTCTCCTGAATTCGTTACTTTGGCTTCCAGCTTGCACGTAAAGTGTTCAATTTCTCCTCCCCCCCCACAACCTGTGATGCATTTAAAGGGCAACTCATGTGTGGGCATAAATTATGGGTTTAATAGATTTACAGTGAAAAGCAGCATCATTTCTGTGTGTCTCAACAATCTTTCTCTATGTCTGGGCTATAAACCGTTTTCAGTGTTTAAGGCTTCTGGTTCTTTCTATCACTCTAGCTGTGGCTCAGATTTGTGTTATACATGTAAAGTCTCACACAGGTTGTTATTGCAGACTGATGCAACACAGACGGAGACCCCTTGCTCCTCTACTTTAATTGCAGATTGCAGCTTACCACTTGGCTCTTCTTCCAAAGGAACTTTTTTTTTCTTTCTCCCAGACACCTGTTATTAATTCTCTCCTGTTTAATCGAAGACCTGGGAGGTATCAGCCGCTCCTCAGACTGTGAGGATGACAAATGAATCGCTGAATTAAAAAAATGGACTCGAATTCATTCCGTACCTAAGATTTGTGTTCACATCCATGCATTGTTCTTCCTCTGGGATAATGGATGGCATGAAGGGATTTGGAGGCTGCACTGCAGAATCCCAATAAATAGTTAATGTTGCAAAAAGTCCCCTGTTGCAGCTCTCTGGCACTTTGCTGGTTTGGACATGTCCTTCTGTCTGTCTGTAGCTGGGCATAGAGCAGTATGGAGATAAAAAAATCTGAAGCATTTACTGACAAAATATGTACATTTTGAACCATTCACAGCTTTATTTTACATTTAAATAAGAGTCATTCTAAGAAAATTCTTTAGCTCTGCTGTCTTTCTATTATATGAGATGTCATTGTTGCTGTCTCCCATTCAAATACAGTTTCTCCTTCATGAAGCATATGAGGATAAGGCTGCTCCCATTTCAGATGTGCTGCGCTTCAATTTTCTATTAAGATATATTCAGGGTTTCGTATTTAATTAGTTTTGGTTTATGTTAAACTAACCATAGAACTCCTTTTTTTCAGTTGTAATAAATTTGTGTCAGACATCAGGTTGTATGTTCTGCAAAAGCCATCTTTTGCACTTCATTTACATTTTCTTCTGCTTTCCTAATTCATTAATCAGCTTATTAATAGTACAAAGAAAGGGAATTAATTTTCTGTGCGCAAGTCAATGTGCATAAGGACGGAGCATGTACAGAGGCTCAGTGAGCCGGGAGAAAATGTTACAGTAGAGTTAAACAAGTTTTTGAGGGTGGAAAAGTATTTACTCAGTGTTGCGTCATCAAAAAGAAAGAAATAGCTTGGCTAAATCCCTGAATGGTCGCTCTTTCTGGCGAGAAGGAAAAGGCATGTTTCTTCTGTCAGCTGGCATTCACTGCAGGGCAGAAAGGAAGTGACCTTGGTCCGCCTGGTGCTGAAATGGGTCGACTCAAACCGTGAACCTGTTCCTGATGTGCTTCTATAAATTCAGACAAGCTTTGTGAAAAAAAAAACTTTCTCCGTTTTGCTGACAGAAAATAAAAAATACAACAACTTTAAACTGTTGTGGTTTTGTTCAGGTTTTTAAATGTGTCATGTGAACCACAACAACAGCTACATTATTCATATTAAAACATATTTAAAGTTTTACAGAGTCACACCATTAAAAAAAATCACAAAAATACTTTATAAAGGTTTTGATAACACTTTTATTTAGTATTTATAATTTTTTTCATAAAAAACAAAAAAGTTTGTTAATGCTTTATAAAGTGCTTACAAAAACCTTATTGTTTAAAAATCAATAAATTATTTTATAAATGGAATTTTATTGTGAAATCCTTTTGAGTTAACCAAAATTACCCTTCAATATCTATCTTTTGTTCTGTGTTAGAGTGTAAATAAAATTAAATTTAAACCATTTTAACTTTGCCTTGTCCAACAAATGGATTTTTTAAAATATCAAAATAATCAGAAACCCGTGTTTGTTTAAGATATTTACAGCTTGAAAGTTAGAATCATGTCTGCTGACAAAACTGTTCATTATTTGAACTTCTAAAGAAGTGGAACCCTGGAGTGCTTTAGAATAAAAAAAAGCCTTCCACACTTATTAGTCACTAAAAAAATTCAAATCCATTTGACTCATTCTAGTTTTTTTTGACAATATTTTACCATCAGCAGCTGCTCACCACCTTGTCTGCTCATGAATAAGACAATGACCACTTAGACAGATGAAAACAAGAGCAGCGTGTTCCTAATCCTTTGTGGATTCTGTTGTTTTAACATCAAACCAGCTGCCATTATGCAACACACTTCAGACAATATCATCTAGCGGTTTCCTTTCTGACAGTAAAGTGTGCAAACGTGATACAAGCAACGCTCTGAGCTTGTCCTGCTCAAGTCCTCGCTCGAACAAAACATGACATTGATTGAAGTTTGAAGACTGCTTTCTAGGATTTATGCCCATTATGCACTATTTATTAGAGAACATAATACCTTAGAGGGTTAGGGGTGCTTTAAAAAAAGTAATGGATATAAAAAGAGACTTTATTGGCGCACAGAGAGGAAGTGGTGTGTTTCTAAGGTTGCAGGCAGCAGAGTCAGGCTTTTGTTTCAAAATCAAAAAAATGACATGCAGCTGTCTGTCTTTGCCTGCTCTTCTGATACAGTGGTGCCACAGAATTGGATTTCTCTCCTTAAAGCTATCAGCCTTTGATGTGACACATTGACCGTGAGAGTGAGCCATCAGGTGTAAGAATGAGCAAAAAAAAAAAAAAAAAAAACTCCGATGCTTCAGGTCTCAGATGCTCCTTTGTGTCTTTCTGGACTTCTAACACGGCAGGCTGCTCAAGGCACAAATCAAAGCCAGCAGCCCTCATTCTAGACCTTAATACTATTATCAATATAGCTGAGGCTGCCCGGACGAAAAAGCCCAATTATTTTATTTTTTTTTCTTTTCCTTTTTAATGAGCTCAAGTGTTCAGTCACTTTTAAGCATCTGGTTCAAACCAGATAAGGTTTTATAACAGAAAGAAGATTTAATGAGTCAAAAAGCCCAGGAACTTTTTTTTAATGAACAAAACCCCAAGAACACAAGTGTCTAATGGGAGGAGACAGTTATAAACAAAAAAAAAAAAAAAAAAAAAAAAAAAAAGAGAAAATGAGCATTGAGTAGGCAGATAGTGTGGGATTTAAGGTGACTTCAAAGCCAGCAGTTCCATCAGAGTCATCCGTATTGTGAGGAAGCAGCCCACAGTGAGGGGGGAATAAAGCAGCTTTGCGCTGCATCTTCCAGGTTTGGCTATGATCACGAAGGACCAGTGGGCTGGTGAGTAACGCCTGTGTGGTTGTCCATCCTTTGGCTATTTGATCACTGTGGGTGGACAGCACTGAAGTAGAACATGAAAAAAAACAAAAACAAATCTGTGCCACACTCTAATAAGCAAATAGTTGTAGAGTTTCATAAAACATCTAAGTATCTGAGAATTCAGGAAGAACATCCTGGTAGTCCTGGAAGAACTCAGAAGAACAGCAGGTGGTTTGTACATATTTCAGAGTAGGGACTAAGAGAAACATATCTACAACAATGTTTACTTCATACTTTATATCAAAGTGGACGCTATGAAAAAATGCCTTGTGTTGCAGTGAAGCCACAGCTGAGGAGTTCAGTATTCTTTACACTCTTTTAATTGTTAGGGTCTCTGTGACTGAAGCTGCTAAGGTTGAATGAGATCTCAACCATCAGGATTAAAAAAAAGTTTTACCTGGAAAAAGTTGATCGATCGTAAAATTCTGTATTTATTTGCAGGAACTTGTTTCTCTCAGAAGAAATATGAACCGAAACCTAGAAAATGCTTTTTCAGTTTTTGTCAATTAGTTTTTTTTTACTTTGTCCACTGGTCTGTATATAAATAAATTTGTATAGAACTTATGTATTTTTCAAAACTTTTGCCCTTTTTTCCAAGAAAAGAGACTGGACTTTTTTTTTTTTACCAGTAAAATATTAAAGTGCTGGCATTAGGAATAGGTAGGAATGCTTGCCGCCTGCAGCCTTTCATGCCAGAGTTATAGAGAAATACTATATAATGTTGAAAAATAACAGGTTAACATCGCTTTGATCAAACCCTGAAAATATCATTATGCACATTTTGGTGCTATATTGTGAGATACATGTGCAGAGACGTGTTGTGAATGACTTCTAGCTCAAATTTTAGCTCAGTCCCTGTAAACCTGTCTGTGTTACAGGCATTTTTTGTGTTGGATCAAGTATTTTAGCAGTGCAGTTTGTCTTAAATTAGATTTAATACAAATGTTCAGTGGTGGGCACAAGTCCACAAATCCGCTTATCCGCTATTAGCAGACCTAAATATATGTTGATTGCGGACTAGCGGATTTACTAATTTTCATAACACATAAGCGGACTTGCGGATTCTAAGAGTATAATTCGGTACCGCTAACAACTAATTATTTACCTGATATTACTGTCTTGAACAGCGGAAGGTATGGCTGGTAACGAATCACATTAAATGTAATTCATTCAACAGCACCCCTCCCAGCTGAACGTATCAAATGGAAGGTATATACCCTTGGTAACTGTCGTTTTCTATCACGGTTGTCATTTCCAGATATAATAAGATTATTTTCTTCTTCTGCTACCTTTCATTTAATTTATGACTTGTAATTTTGTTTTGTTGTTGAA
>JAUBOC010000043.1:17761980-17775832 GCA_032275365.1 Anablepsoides cearensis
AAGTGTTAACGAGCAGTTGGACAGGTGTACCTAATAAAGTGGCCGGTGAGTGTATATATATATATATATATATATAACCCTAACCCCAGATATCAAATGGATATTTATAAAGTAATAAAATTACACAAAATTAAGGATGTTTCACTCCATGCTTCTGTATTTTAATACTTAATTTAGCTGTGACATCACATCATATCTTACATTTTTGACTTTAAACAAAACTTGACTTCCCAGAAAATTGCGACACAATTTGGACACGAAGGACATTTGAAAAAAATAAAATAAAATAAATCTTTACAGACTGAAATAATTCGAACGGGTCCACGGCAGTGACAAAAAGGACCACATGCTGTTGTGTTGTGCAGTTACTATGTTTTGATGTTGAACAATAAATTCTCAATGAAGGTGCCAGAGGGTGAACAACATGTGCAGACGTTTTATCGATTCAATCCCAAACACACACACAAAGTAAGTGCAGAGGTATTTAGAGATGTTTTGAGAGTTTAAAAAAAAACTATACAAAGAAGGCAAATAGATTAGTGGAAGCTCCAGGGAAGCCTTTGTGGTATGTTAAATCAAACTTGTTGCCAAAACATGGCTGTTACTCATATGGATTTAGCATTTCCACTGAGGTAAAAGTTGTGGTTTTTCATACGACAACAACAAAAAGCTGCAGTGCACCCGCAGTGACAAATTCATTGGGAGAGTTCCTCAGAGGTAAGCACAGATCCCTAGTATTATCAGTGTGTGTGTGTGTGTGTGCCATAGATAGAACATATTTATAGCCAGTGATAGGAATAATTCATAGTGATCAAAGTGCAGATCATGCTCCATTCCATCACAGAGCAGATGTGGTGGAATGACAAAAAATAAAAAAGCCTGCTTTTTTTTTGCCGGCTCTCTTGTGGCTCCCCAAATGGAAACAGAAAGACAAAGTTGTCTTGGTGAAGCCGACTGTGTGTGTGTGTGTGTGGTGCTGTGTTTTCTGCACGCGCTCTCAGGTGGCTTTACTTTAGAAGGCGAGCGCTACGCCTCAAAGATGTAACACGCAGAAGAAAAAAAAATAAAAGCATGAAAAGGCTCCCGTGTGCATCATGTCTTTTGAAATCAGAGTGACGACTGAATATCAGATTGTGACCTCGCAGCAGGAGGTCACGCCACCAAACAAATATGCAAAAGATCAAAGTGCATCGTGGGGATTCTGAACAAGCGTGTGATCAGGGGTCAGAGTGGACGGATGTAAAGTTTGTAATATCTGCTCACTCTAAAATGAGCTTTTGGGGCAGTGGTAGCTCGGTGGTCTTGTGATCGTGAGGCTGCAGGTTTGAGCATCCAGCAGGAAACATTTGCCGAATTCGGGTTCCTTCGTTATGGCGACCTCTGCTGCAGGGAGCAGTGGAAAGAACAACCAAAGTTTGCATTAAGATAAAATGAGTGCATGAGCCTTTCTTTGCAAACGGACTCAACCAAGCATCTGTTCCCTCTGCTTTTTAATTTGTTCCCTCTTTTTATACTCCCCTCCTCCACACAAACACACACATATTTCCATTTTCTCCCTCTTTCTGTGTTTATCGTCTTACTATTTCTTCTCTGCGGCTTCTGTGCAATCTCACACAGCCACACACACGTGCACACACACACACACACACACACACACACACACAGACACAGGTTTGCTTCTTCCTTTTTCATTTTCTCTCCCTCCCACACACACAAACACACACACACACACACACGGTGTAGCACACATGCCTGTTTTTTTCTCTCTTTCATTTCGTGTCTCCAACTCTTTCTACTTCCCTGTCACTCTCTGAACATCCACACACACACGCACACACAAAACACAACTGCACACACGCTTGCAAAAAGCACACACAGACATGCGAGCTCCTTCATCTTCTCTTTCACTTCTTCTCCCTCCCACACTCTTCCTATCACTCCTTCCTTGCATTTGAGCACACAGAGGCGCCTGTATCATTTTCTCTCCCTGTCCAATCACTCCTTCATCCCACACACACACAGGACACCCACACCCACACACACACAGTCATGCACGTGCATACTTCTTCTTCTCCAGGTTTTCTTCTCTCCTTCAGTCCCTCCCACATTCATGCACACACACACTCACACACAGGCAAACAGCATGGGCCGTCCAGCTTCCCGTACTCCCAGCTGGGCTTGGACGGCCCTCTTCCTCTGGCCTTTCTGAGCCATCTGGAGTGCAATGTCCCCGCTCTGCTGGTCTCCTGCCAGCAACTGAACCTCCCGGGAGAAACGCACCATCTTCAAGCGCAATTTGTACGCGTCAAAGCTCCGCTGTGTGTCCAGTGACCCAGCTGAGTGAAGAACGTTGAGTCTTGCATCTCCCACCTCAAAGGAGCCTCGCTCCGCTTTGATGACACCTGCACTCCGCGTCCAACCAGCCGGAGGACGGCGCCGTAATTGATTAAAGCTGCTGAGCAACCTTATTGGCAATTACTGCGATGTTTATGATCCTGTGGATTGTTTGTCCTTGTATGAAGAGTGAATGTCAAAATCAGGTAAACAGTGTGTTTCTGCATGGGGCTTTTCAGGTGAAAATCCACCTGCCACAAGTCTAGATCTTATACTCCGGTTGGGATTGAAGCAGAAAATAAGATCTCAGCCAACAAACTACACAGATCAGGGCTTTATGTTGAATCCATAATATTTAAAATGAACTCTAAATGACACGCTAAACTCAACTCCTGCAGCTTTAAGCTTTGTATAAAAACTCCAACACAGACTTCAAATGCAACAAACATGGTTTTCCAATAAACAATTTGAAGGTGCACCCTTAAAATAAGCCAAAACCTAACTGCAATATATAAGAAATCAAGTTGCCAAATACATTAACACCATAAAACTAAGTCTGTGTAAAAACTTTATGGCACCTGGCTTTAGCTTTTATTCTGACTTTTTTAGGTTTAAAAGACAGAAGCCAAATCATTTACACTAAAAGGTGACATGATTTCAAAAGCTTTAGTGTATGAGATGAGATTTTATATTTTCTTCATTTGGCACCAATTCAGGACGACAGTGAAGAAACGATGAAATAAAGGAAAATAATAATAACATATAGCTAGAGTGGAACAAAACACTCTATCACTTGTGACAATGTTCTGTATTAGGAAAGCCTAAAGAGCAGTGCTGCATGAAGTTTCCCGCTCAGCTGCACAATCTTTTAAAATCACTGTTCACGAGAGACTCCTTACTGTATCATAATGTTTCAGTGACCCGTGCAACAGGCTATAAAGGCGCATTCCGTCACTTTGAAAACTCGGAGCAAGTGATGCGCATGAAAACATATGAAAGCAAGCTGCGGTAAGACTCAGGCATCGCGTTGTTTCTGAAATTATATTTCATGAACGTGATTTAAAAAAAATTAAACTTGAGGATGAAGACAAGAAGGAGGAGGAGATGAAACAACAGTGAGACCGGTATAATTGGCTCATCAGTGGGTCAATAAGTTTTTCTTGTTTCACTTCAAACTTTAATGCACCAGAGTCACACAGAGAAGACAACAACTTGGACAAAAGAAGAAGAAAAAAGACTAAACTAATCCTGTTGTCCTGTAAAACAACCTGGCAGACAGAGACCAGCGGACTCACCTCAGGAAGGCTCCCAAATCCACCATGAAAGCTGGCGACGAAGAGCGAGCGTCCTCCTCTTCTTCACTAGTTGATCAGCCGCGTCCTTCTCTGGCTTCTTTCAGCACCACGGAGAGCGCGTCCGTCTCCTCGGGTCGATGGAAGGAGGGGGGAGGCGGAGGGGTGAGGGGGATAGAGGGGCGACGCAAGTTTAAACGTCCTGGTGCCGCGAACGCATCGAGGGGGTGAAAAAAAAAAAAAAAACAACACGCGCGTCTCCCTCAACTTTGATGCCGCCTCGTTAATTCTCCGACTGGAACCGACATGCCTCGCCGCGCCCCGCGATGCTTTTTTTTTTTTTTTTTTTAAAGATGAGTGCACCCAATCACAGTCCCTTTCGCTCCCTTTTTCTATTTTCCCCCCCCTCTCCTCCCAACACTCTCACATCTTTGCGCATCCCATGATTTCTTTCTCCCCCCCTCCCGCCCCGCACCCCCAAAAGAGTCTCCAAGGACTGGTGCGTGTCTCGCCTCCGGAGGGGGAGGAAGGAGGTGTGGGGTGGGATGGAGGAGGAAACGCGGCTGCAGTTAACGGGGACTTGCTCAGGAGCGGCTTCTCCAGGCTGGATCGCAGCGCGTCTTCATTTGGCAGAGCTCAGTGTCTTTGTCTCCGCGTCGATGGGGATGCTGATAAAGGATGGGGCTTGCCTCTGCGCAGCGGGAGGAGTCTCGTCGTCGCTCTGAGTTCATTAAAGACGCTCCTTCTTATCCAAACCATGGTGAAAAAAAAAGCGCGAGTGATTAAAGAAACGCAACGTCACTGAGTTTCTTATAAAGTGGTTATTTATGATCAGACAAAAACAGTGGGTGGTTTGAGTTTTTTAATGACTCTCCGACCAAATGACTTAGGGCTTTAGTTGGACACAGCTCAGATTTACCATGAGCCATAAGGTCAAAGGTCAGGAAGTTCTAAAAGAGAGAATAAAAAATACAAAGATTGGAAATACAGCCTACAGCTTTCCCCACCTGTTATAGTCAGAGTGAAATCAGAAATGATCCATATCTGAGAGTGTACCTGTATGCCTCCTGGCAAACTGCTTCACACATTCAAACACCTCTTCTGCTGCTGTGCTCTGGTGCAATTGATTTGAGCATGATTTGAGGTCCTGTCAGTCTTTTTTTATTATTTTTTTTCTGCTTTGATGAGATCAAAGTGCCACTTCAGCATGTTGGCTTTACCAAATTACACCCGGATGAAATATTGCTTATAGCCTTAAGCCCGCACACGCTCATCAGTTTAAAAAAAAAAAAGGTACACACAATGAGCAGTTTCATCATGGCAGTGATTTCAAGTAAAATATTTTGCCCAGTTATTTTTCTCAAAAAGAAGAATGCATCGTTGGGGAGAAATAGCTTTAATGAGAAGAAGGAGGAGAGGCCTGAGGGACCCCAAAAGTCAGTGGATGTGTATAATTCATCTGAGATTATTTCAGAATGCCCTGCAGGAGGGATGTCTTTTATTTATTTATTGCATTTTTAGAAATTAAAATCCAAAATATAACCATTCTGCTTCATAAGACTTACACTTCTATTTCTCGTTTGTTGCCTATTGGCAGCCCAACATAAAACTCTGACATCAGAACTCCACTGTCATCAAAGAGAATTAAAGAATCTCCAAGTGTCAGGTCTGCTCAGTTCTGTGGTTTGAAATGAAGGAACGCAGATGAGATCTAATGTCAAAAAGACAGAATGTTTCAAAGTGTGTATTAAAATTGTTTTTGTTTTCAGTTCAAATGAAAACTAAATGTGCACACACGTCATTCTGAGGTTTCTTCAGGGTGTGGCTGCTTAAGAAAGCATGTGAGGCATCAGTGGACTCGGCTGACACACTCGTGCTTTTCATGACTTGAGCACAACTCCCTCTGCTGGAGCTAAGCAGCAAAGAAATTGAATTTGTGGACTTGCTGCGACTACAGGTAACTCAAGTCCAGGTTCAAGTCGAAGACACACAAGAAAGATTTGCTATCCGCTGCAGCACAAGCAACACAAGCAGGGCTCATTGTAAAAGCCTTTTCCTTTTCTTTTTTTTTTTTTTAATCACAAAGCTGCTGCATGTACAGTAAGTGGGGCAAAACATCGCCCAAATCCCAAAGATCTAAGAAGCCCCAGCACAGCAGCTGTTCCATGTCTCTGGTGGGACTGTGTGCTTTTCCCTGCATGTGGTAACCTGACTGAAAAGTGCAAAAAAAAAATGTCATTGGGGCCTGTTTTTTTTCCCAAAGATGTTGAATATTCTGCACATGGCTTTTGAATACGGCTTTACAAGGCATTATGCACAAATTGAGTTGTTTTTTCTCAAAAATAGGACACTCTGGGAAAAGATTATCTAAAAATGCATTCTAGTATAATCTCAAATATGAAAAGTACTCTGTACATTTCTCAACAAACAAGCAAATGCATGTCATGATGTAATAAAAGTTGTTTAAAGTGATCAGAAAACTCCATGATGGTGAATACATGACAAAGGCTCATTTAAAAGCAGGTTGGAGCTGAAGTGTCAGTTTGTGTAATGCGCTTTAATAAACATGTATTCTGCAGGACAGCTGCGAGCTGATGGATTTTGAAGGTTGTGAGTTTTGACTCAATTCCCTTGCCAAAAGACAAACAACCTCCTTGTGGCACTCTCATCAGTTTCATCCTCTCACTGCTCATCGCTCATCCAACTCTGGCATCTGGTGTTACTCATAATCAATAGTGCTGGGGTCTAAAATCTGCCCAGAGCAAACAGATGCCTATTATATAGCACCCACAGAATATTGACACTGCCACGGCAAAATATATTTTTATCCGGCTGCAGGTAACTGAAAGTCTCAGCCTGTCAGTCATACTTGTTATTAAAATGTTCACTTCAAATATGTATCAGTGTTTTATATTTCACAAATCAGCTGTCACATGCCCTCATCTCAACTGTCCACTGTGTTTACATTAGACTTATTTGTATATTAGGATTATTAGAATTTAGGTAATGAAGCAGGAATATTCTGAAGAAATTCCTAATGTGACTACTGCCCAAAAGTCAAATAAATCCCAATAAAAACCTTGTAATAATCAAAGAAAAATGTTTGTCTTTTGATGTATAAACTGTAGACTGCAGGAAGTGTAAAGAGAACCAACATCAGAAGAAAAGTTAAAGTTGCTGCCATTGGCTCATTAGGATTTGGTAACCACATATCTGTGTGTCTCACTCCCTGACAGAAAACTTGAGAGCAGAGATGGGTAGAGTACCCGAAACTTATTCTCAAATAACAGTAGCAGTACATTAACATGTTTTTACTGAAGTAAAAGTAAATATTAGCCATCCAAGTAATTACTCAAAAGTAAAAAAATATTTTGTAAAAAGGCTACTTGAGTATTTACTAATCATAACAGCTGATTTTTTTTTTGTGATTTTACAAAAATAACAAATTCCAGCAGAAGAAACTAGTTACCCCGAAAATTTTCTCATTATAAAAAATATGAAAGTAATACTTATTTTAGGTAATGTATGTATGTATATGTGTGTGTATTTGTGTGTACGTGTTTGTGTGTGTGTGTGTGTGTGTGTGTGTTCTTTATTCAGTTCAGCAAAGTTACTAATGATGGGTAGAGTATTTCAAAATTTTACTCAAATAAGAGTACTTCATAATAATATTACTCAAGAGTAGTGAAACTATTCCTAAAAGTTTTTTCTTTCTGAAATATTTGCTCAAGTAAAGTAACTGAGTAAATGTAAGTATTTACCACCTCTGCTTGAGAGGCAGAAAGAAACACAAACAGACTAAATGTGCAAAAAAAAAATGTGTTAATTTAAAAGTTTGAAATAAAACAGGAAATCACTTCACTTGAATATTTATTTTCAGATAGGTAGAGTTTACTATTCACTCAGAGAATAAAATTTAAACAAAAATGGCTCTGGGCTTGCGCATCTTTACAACGGTTATAGAAAACCTGGTAGTCCCTATCAGCAGTGGAATGATATTTTCTTGAGGCGTGTTAAACTTATAAAGACTTATTGATTCTCTAACTCTTTGAAGTAAATGATTACAAATCAATCAATCACAAAGTTTAAAATGTATGTGTGTATCTGAAATTCAATTTATCACAAAATCTCTTTTAAAAGGAAGCTTCAAACAAACAGTTGCTGTAGGAAAACTATTACTGTAGTTGTATCATGAAAATTCTTAAGCAGCAGCTGATGGTCATATGTCAAATTTGATGTTTTTATAAACAGACTAAAGCTCTGAACATGGGTTTTCTCGTTATACTTCTCAAATGGAGAGTTAGTTTAGTTAGTTTAGTTAGTTTAGTTTATTAGTTTATTCATTTTAGGATTTAAACAAAAAATAATTTAATACAACAAAAAGTAACACAAATCTCTTAAAATGAAAGGAAGCAGAAGAAGAAAAAAATCTTATAATATCTGCTCCTATAAAGTTCATGAGTTCATATGTTTATTTTTTATTCAACAATTTTTCATTCTCATTATAGAATGTACCATTACCTAAAGTCATGGCACACTCTTCCAGATGGAACAATGCATTTGGTTGCATAATTTGCACGTTTTTTTTTCCCCCACTCAAAGCTGTGGGGTTTGACAATGAACAAAAATAGTGAACAAAATAATAACAACTGTGCTTCAATGCTTATACATAGGCACCCTTAATTATACATATAGAGTTTCATCCAATTTGCAGCCAGAGGGTCCGTATTGCCTTCTATAATCTTTCTGGAACTTATTACAGACTCAGCAGTGGCATAACTCTGCCGTGCCCCAAATTGCTCTTTTGGTCCAACTGCCCTCTGATTGATTTTGATAAATGGCCACGAGCAACAGTTTAATAAATTACACCGGCCAGAATAAATTCAGGATTCCCCATTAGAGCAGGCTGTTTTTCTCTTTGGTATTGACCGGTTACGCCGCATACAAACATCTCCAATGTCATGTAGGTCACAGCCTCAAAGGTTTCACTGTGTTTTCACTCTGGTTAGGATGGCCTTTGGTGGAGTGGTGATTTATCAAAGAGAAGCATCATAAAAGAAAGACTCAGCTTGCTGAAACATTGAGGGCATCAAGTTTTCATGCAGCAATTTTAGTCGAAGTGGAGGAAAAAAAATTGAGTTCTATGCAAGATGCTGCAAAACAATGGCACTGCAGAAGTAAAGGCCACGCGGTTAGCTTAAATGCTGCACAGAAGCAGCAGATAATGAGCCAGACACGGTTTTGTAATGGACACAAAACACTTTTTCACTAGGAAGCTGTCAACACTTAAAGCAATAACAGCAGAAAGAAAAAAATAAATAAACATCTTGTTTTTGCGGTTTAATTGTAACGATCTCTGCAGCAGAAGAGCTTTGTGAAACTTCATCCTCAGATGAAGATGAATGCATTTGTGCTGTGCCTCATTTGAGGTTTTGAGGGCGCACTAAGCTGGAGTCAGGCACTGATCAATTGACAGGCAAGGCGCTGCGTGGGCAGCCAATCCCCCTGGCTGGAAACGCCACCATCAAGGTGTGGAAACAGAGCTGCAGACCAAGAAAAACAAAACAAATATTTAATACGAGAAAAAAACACCAACTAAACTGCAAAGTCATCTGACTTATTTGTGGATGATAAACAATGATTTCATGCTATTTTTAATTTCTGCTCCTGCGCAGTTTCCCCCTTTAACTCCAGACATTTTCTGTGGCCTCTTTTCTTAGAGAATCAAAAAAAAAGAAGAAGCAGCAGCCTCAGTGGCTCAAAGCTTTGGTCTCTGTCTCTGAGCACGTGCCTCCAGACAGCCTGCTTTGCTTTGGGATGGTTTTATTTTGGGTAAAGAGGATTCATGTTTGTGTCAGGACCACAGGATGACCTGTCTATTCCCGAGCAGTGAGAGGTAATGAGTTGTGGCTTCACTTGTCCCGCAGTGATAAGTCAGACTCAAACATCTGCCAGACTCTGGCAGCTTGCTGGAGTTCAGGAAGAGACACGTTTAAAATGAACAGAAGGTATTGATTTTCTGCTGCTGAGGCTTTCCCTCTAATATGGAGGCACTCTTACATTTCCTGTGTTTGTTGTTTAAAACAGTTTGAGCACAAGTGTAAATCTGACTTGTTTTTTTTTTTTCAGAGGTGCAGAGTTCAGGTGATTAATGATGCCATATAGAAATACTCATAAATTGTTTAAAGTCTGGGAAACTTTTTTCCATATTTCAGCGGGATATTGAACAGAGTATGAATATCTAAAGGCAGTGAAGTTTTTGAATAGGTGCCAGAGGACCTACGACATCCCTGGAGAATGAAGCAGCTCTGGAGCAACACATGCTCACTGTCACCGGGAGGACTGTCTCACCCCACTGCAGCTGCCAACTGTTAGGTGAGACTGGTTTCTCTGCCTGTCACTACTTTTAAAGACATTATCTGTGTTCACCAGAACACAGCGGATAGAGATGTGGAAAAGAAAATAAGAAAGAAAAACTGTTTCAAGCTGAACTATATTAAGCTCTATTTCAAAATGATCAAGGTTTTGTGAAGCACACTTTTTAAATTTAGATTTTAAATCAATCTCATAAAGTAAAAAAATGGACATGCTTTATGGATTTTAATCTTATGATTCGGCTCTGGAAACATATTTAAACTATACAATTATTTACAAAAAACGTTTTATTCTTATAAGATCAAAAAACCAATGTAGGTTCTAAAGCTGGAGCTATTTGCCTTCTGCAAAGTTTGTTACATGAAACAGAGAATAGTTCTGAAAATAATGATGGTTAACTTTCAGCTATAGAGGAAAACCTTAGTGAACAGACAACTCAATCTGAAAAAAAATCATCCAAATGTTATTTTGTAAATAGTTATTTATAAACAGTGATGGAAATTCCAGGGCAGCCTGGGGAACTTCCTGCAGGAACATCGAAGTTCTTCCATAACCATGTCATGTAAAACTGGTGCTGATGTATAGGTTTATAAAACAGCATTCACAGTGAGAGTTTTGAGACTGTAATTGTTTCAAGATGAAAGCAGTCCATTTTGGTCTTCTCCCCTCTTGGAACAGTTGGTTCATTATTGTCAGAATTAACCCTGTTTCCACAAAAAGCTATCTGCAGCAGGTAGGACATTACTTGTTCATACATTTACACAGAACCCCAGAAGTTCAACTATTCTTCATTATAGCAAAAGCAGTGCATGGACTGCCTAGAAAACTGTCAGGATGCCTAACTGGCTGAAAAAACAACCTCTAAATGTGTCATCTAATCATTGTGATGTATAGCTGTATTATGTGAAAATAATGAATAATAGATCAAAGAATTGTAAATAAATCTGATAAATCGGATGCTTCAAAATGTTGATCCTAAAAAACTAGACAGTAAAAATGATGCAGTGTGAACTCTTAAAAAACAAAGATTTTACCTTCTGTCTGGCTTTTCTCTCTGTAAATGGATTCCAGACAAAGTGCCCTTTGGTATTGCACAGTGGAATTACGGGTAGCACTTTCTTTTTTCCTCTTTTTTTTTTTTTTTTGGTTGGTCTGGAACATTTTCCCTGTGTCGCAGTTGGTTGTGGAGAGGACCTTGACTCAATCCCCAAACCGCTTAATGAACCTGAAGGATCCACAGGGCACGTTAAAAGCACTACTGGGCAGCTGTGGCACTGCAGTCAGCTCCTTGGGCTCTCTAAGAGTGTTATTTCAGCTCTTTCTAATGTACTCTGGGGCTCACACTGTATGATCGACCTGACCCAACTGAAACCATTTTATCCTTTCTGCTTTTACAGAACCACCACAACAAATCCTGCTTGGAAACAGATGGCTTTGAGTCCTTGGAGCCTTTTAAGATAACCCACACAGCAGACGGAACAACTATTGGTGCTCTCCATTGCAATTTTGCTCTTGTTTCCTTGTTGCTGATGCGGTTTGTGGTCTTTAAAAAAAGGAGAAAAGCCCAGTTCTCTACTTCAGGTGGACGTTATTAGAGTGTTTGTTTCTGTTGTGTGATCATCTCAGCCTGTTGTTCAAATCTTCAGTGAAAACAAAGATTAACCTCACACATACAATAGTGACCAAGCTGCTTTAAGTAGTGATTGTGAAGTGCATGCAAAATCTAAATCAAACTGGATTTTAAATGTCTGCAAAACAATATGACATTTCTTCTTGATTTGGGTTAAATGTTAGGTAAACTTTTATATGTCAAAGTGGAAAACTATGCAAGTTAAAACACTTCCTCGGGAAGTTTTTCTCAAAATATTTTTATGAGAACTCACTAGTGTTAAATTGGACAATGCCTACTGCAATGCTTTGTTCTGAATTCCTTGTTATTGCAACTCCACAAGTCCCACATTCGCCCCTGCTCTTAGGTATGTCTCAGATCAACTTGTTTTGGTGCTGTCTCTGAGTGCAAAAGAGGCGCTTCACATCCCGCCCACTCCTTGTCTAAATCTCAGTGATCACTAACCACCCCTCCCCGTTTGACCATGTTTGTTGTTTGATAGCAGAGATGCAATTATCCAGTGGCGCAGAAACAAATTGATTAAAAGATGTCAACATCAAAAGACCTGTCCATCCAGCCTTACATGTTGGAGCCAGAGTCGGACTCTAACCGCTAAAACTGTGGATTCATGAAATTAGTTATCCAGAAGTCTGTGACCTTGTTTAGCAGTTCCACAGCAAGTGCTGTGATGTAATCTTTCCAAAAACGTAATAGGGAATGGAAAAAACTACATGGATTGAAAAATGACTCAAACAAAACATAAAGATATACATATAAATTCAACTTTTCTGCACTCCAGGTACACAATTAAATGCATTTACCAGTTTAAAAAGTGGATTTTGCTTGATATGTCCCCTTTAAAACCCACAGGTCAGTGCTGGGTGGCAGCAGTTCTAATAGTTAACAAATCATATTAAATATCCTGTGTTGTACAACAGTAAAGTAATGGTATTCTACAATGACTAAATTCATGTTTTATTTCTATGTCCAAAAGAAAATAATATTTTCTCTTTTTCTGCTTCTTACACATTAACTCACTTGGTTCCTGTTCAGTATCACCTCCCAGTGTATAAACATACTTCTCTGTTGTTCAGTAACTTGTCAGATCCTCATGCTTTCTAATGTCCCCTGTAATTCTCCATGTTCACCTGGTTTATTGTATTTTTATGAGCTGCTATATGATTTCTGCACATTTTTTGTCAGCCACAACCACCTCAGTGTCAGGTACCATACAGGTGAACCCTAAAAGAAACCTAAAAAAAGGAGCAAAAGGCTTAAGTGAAAGTGATTGGTGGGAGTGTAAAGAGTTGACCTCACTAGGATTCAGGTTGACTCTATATTTTGTACACATTTTGCCAAGCACATCAACAGGAGGGTGAGACTGGTGGTTGATATAACTAATTTAGTTTACAATTTATTATATTCCCTGAAGCAGCTAGAGATGATCATACCAAGTGTAATCTGTGCCCTGTCACCACACTGACGCCTACGTGATGAAAAAAAGAAAGAGCTCGGAGGCCTGGTAACTCTGACACTCCAAGAAATTTAATACTTTCAAACTTCTAGTCCTCCTACTCGACCAACTCTGCCTCGAGTGACATCACTGGAGTTATTTTATCAAGTGGTATTTTTCTGCCCCCTGGGAGGTATATGAAACTTTTTGCAGATATTAAGCAGGGTTCTTCAAGCTTGGTTTATAAACTTTAATGTGTGGAATCTGATAAAATCATACTGTATGAATCATCAACAAAGCAAGATACGGTCTAAAATTAAATAAAACACTAGAATGAAACCTTTTGTTCAATTTAAAGTTTTGTTTTTCTTTCCACTGCGGATGATTTGCCTTGGGCTGGTGCTGCCTTCAACCATGACAAGCTGACCTGACTTTAAACTGAACTATTTCCTCAGACTGGCAAGTCCTATTTCTGGAAGCAGGACTCTCAAACCAGCATCGTTCAAACTGGACATAAAAAACCCTGAAACTGTGATGTTCATCTCCCTTTAGTCATTAATGCAATGCAACTAAGTTTCAATAACTCCTGACAAACTTTTTCTGCCTTTCTTGTATGTGAAAAACATGAGGCGGGAGACAGATTTAATTGTTTTAGAGCTGTTTAAAGGTCACCTATTATGCAAAACTCACTTTTTTCATGTTTTTAAACTGTTTTTGGGGTCTCTACTGCTTAGAAAAGCAGTCCAAACACCAAAAAAATGCACCCAGCAGTTTTTTAGCTGTAATTAC
>JAUBOC010000043.1:17775932-17786678 GCA_032275365.1 Anablepsoides cearensis
CTAAAAGGTGTAATTTCATAATCTGAGAGTTATTTTGTGAATTAAATTAAATGAACATGTTTTATATAGCCCACAGACGTGTCCTAACTTGTTCTAGGACCCCATAATAGAAGACCTTTAAGGTCAACAACATCTTTCTGCAATCTATCATTTACTATGACAAAGGTGAATACACAAACTAGATCTGTTTACATAATGTGTTATAACATAATATTCTTTTTCAACTTTAATTCCAATTGGAGCAAATAATCAGTTGAAGTACAAAAAATCAAAAAGTCAAAAAATTGTACAACTAAGTATAACATCTACTACCATCATATTTATAAATATAACCAACTTTATGTGTTTTCATGGTGAAAACCAACAGATCAGCTTCCAGGAACATATTTAAGTTTCAAGTATGTAAATACTTAGCATCTGTAGCTTTATCAGGCTATATTCTGCCTAATAGCAGAAAACTTTATTTTTTCCCTGTCTGGACCACAGTGATGAGAACAGGCAGTCAGAAATAACTTTTTTTTCCCAATTTGAACAATTTCCCTGGTGCACACTGTTAAGATAATAGTTATTCTATCTGGGCACTTAACGGTTGAGCAGGCATTTATCAGCTGCAGTCAAGCACTGCTCATCTGCGTCCTTCTGGATGGTTCAGTTTACCTCTGGGCCATCACTAACCAGTGCTACAGACTGGAGTATATAGAAGCTGGTCTCAGTGTGATGGAGACACATGGTGACAGTTTGTCGAGAACTTTTCTGCATGTTTTTTTTTTCTGAATACAAACCTAAATTTTTAGCTTCAGGTTTTAGAAAACTATAGGTAAATATAACAACTGAACAAAACTGCCCCACAAATCTAAATGAATGGTGTTGAATAATAAACAGTACAGCACCTTCATTCTTTGTTTAGAGTGTGTAGGAAAAAAATCTGTATTTCTCATTTAACAGTAACAAAACACACAAATACAACTTATTATTATCTGTTTGTATTAATACAACTCAGCAGGGTTTAAGACGTCCTTCTTTTGCTCCAGGAAATATGTGTTCACAAGCCAGGGTCTGTAACACAAGTGTCACAGTGTCAACAACGGCATCTGAGATGTCATAATTAAAGTGAAATATACTGGATTTTATTACTGAAAAATAACCATAGTTCTAGTTTCTACATCCAAGTAATTGGTTTTAGTGCCAAAACAATACAGGTAATTTTCCAAACTTTAAAAAATAGTTGTGATGACTAAATCTAACAAAACAGCAGGAAGATCTGTGAATAAAACATAAATGAAAATTATTATAAGGAATAAGGTAAAAGATAATAACCAGACACTTCTGTTTACAGATCATGTCACATTCTATAACCATCAATGTACATAGTCCCAATGGGATACCATTTTTCCTCAAACTGAGTACAAGTACAGGCACTTCCGTTTGGATACAGGTACTCACTAACACCAAGTACCAATAATGAGTTAGAATTTAAAAACTACATAAGGACTTTAAAAATATATATTTTTATTTAGAACAAGGTTGATCTCTTCCTTAAAGGGTAAATCAAATATATTGCATGATACAAACATTAAATAAAAATATTAGGATTTTGTTTTCAACTTGTAGAATTTTTTTAAACATAAAACTGGAAACTCTCACCTGAAATGTAAATTGCAACACATTCGATGGAGTATTGAAACTAGTATGTGTAACAGTTCCGAGTACAGGGCCTTTTGTACGAGTACAAGCACTGCTAAAAATTCTGGTATTGGGCCTGATACCGGTATCAGTATTGGGACACCACTTAAATAAAGTGTGTCATCATGTTGTAGTTGGTAAACTTTACAGAAGGTTTTCTTCCTAACATGTTAGAAACAACATACAGAGATCAAAAAATACCAGGGCCAAGGCAACATGTCTGTATTTGAGGCATGAGAATGGCAACAAGTTGGTATTTTAAACTAAATAGAACTACATGCCATTACCAAATGGTAAACAAACTTTTGTGGTAACTTGTAACTTGCAACGTTTTTCAATAACCTCATTCTCAAAATAGACATGAACTTTAAAATTATGCAGTGAGTCTGAGTTAATGTACTAATTTTCTTGTTTACATGGTAAAATTAAGAAGCTAGTGCTCATTCAGTAAGTGTTTGCTGGAAGTTAAATGTTTGAGAAAATAGTAAAGAAAAAAAAACTGCAGGAGCTTCAGCACATGGTTTTAAATCTGTTAAAGTATTTGATGTTGGGAAGTGGTTGTAGTTGGAAAATGAAAACAGTTGCTGATTGGAAAAAAGGACAACTTTTTCTGTTTTCACAAGGGTCTTCTTTCAAGCTCTTAGAACGTTGGAGATTTATATAAATGAAAAAAAAAAATCTTCTGTCTCAAGCACTTTGAGAGCTTCCAGTAATGGAGAGTAAATCACTAACGGAGCCGTATCTTCATCAGACTGGAAGTATTTGCCCTCATTTTAAAAAATGAAAACATTTTCAGCCTGGATCTGGAATCTTTTTCTTTTTCTTTTGATGCATGAAGCACTAATCCTCTACCGTGTGTGGTAAAATGATGGCATTTTGAAAGTGACTCTGCAGAGTTGCGTCTTTTCACAGGAGCTCAGCTGTCAGGAGCACTGCCTGATACGACTTTAATCAGCAAACTGAATGGGTGCATCCAGTTTATCTGTGAAAGGTTCTCACACACTGCAGAGCTCCTGCAGATGAGAGCTTCAGATTAATGCTGATTACAATGAAGGAATATTTCCATGTGCTCCTCTGTTGTGGCTTCATTTGTATTTATTCAGCTCCTGGCTGTGATGTGCCCCTTTAAAAGTTCTTCTTTTGAACTAATTAGAGCTGGGCTGGCTTATCTCCACTACTGAGTTGGTTATGGAAGTTTGCATATTGGGACACATCATTTCTCACACAGTAAGCATCTTATTTTTCCCAAGATATCAGTGCTGATAAAGCTGTAATGGGAGCAACAGCAACATATTACCTTTTATATTCTTAATTGCCTTTGCACAGCTTGTAAAGCATCTTGTTCAGAAACATTCTGTTAGATAAGCACACACACACACAAAAATTCACACACAAAAATAATAACAGATGAAAAGATGTGGGCGCAGTCATTTTCACATGACATTTTAATTTCTATATTTAGTTCTGTTTGAAGGAACATACATATGTAATTAAAGACGTAACATATTGGCCACTAACTCATTTTTATTATTTTTCACTTTAAAAATGTAAAATCCTAGTCACATTTTTTTCACTAACATGTTCTTGTTAATTAGCCTACTGTTCTTACATTATGCTCATTTTTACTAAATGTTCAATTTAATTGATAAATAATATTTGTAAATATTAAATCCAAAATCTTAATGTTTAAATCTAAATGCCATCACCTTACTGAACTCCCGCATGCACTGACTTGATTTACAATCAGCGAGAAAGTCATAATGTGAAATAAATACATCTGTAGGACACATGTCACTTTATTTTGTTAATGATCATCTGCAATACAAGCATAATCCATTTACCTCAATATACTTAATGTGCAATATTTAAACAATGTGTAATATTGTCGTTTAACTTTTCTACTTTAGTTCACATTTACAACTGACTCTGATGGTTCTCTTTTTCCTATTGTTTTCTTTATTGTTGTATATATGTAGGTATATGAATATATACACATATACATGTAGGTATACATGCAGATATATAGGCATATTTAGCTAATTTAATCATGTTACACTTTTATTTTCTTCTTATTTCTTTTAATGTGTATTTGCACTGCTGTTGGAGTGGCTCAAATCTCATTATGCACGCTTGTAATGACAATAAAGGCATTCTATTCTATTCTATTCTATTCTATTCTATTCTATTCTATTCTATTCTATTCTATTCTATTCTTCTAAAAAAGTTAAATGTTAAATGCTTACGCTTACATTTAAGTATTTCATAATGGAACACATCCTTTGTTGTTGGCGCTCACCACCACCTTGTCTACGTCTATGTAAAACTGCAACAACTGCTGTCGCTTGAACACTTGAACAGTGCTTCCCTATAAGACATCAAACTTGCAGTTGTGGCCAGTGTCCAAGCTGCACTTCAAACTGCCGTATGACAGGTATCATCCATATTGTTTTCAACTAACACATTTCCAATTTAGATTAGCAGTATTAAGTATCCAGGATGATTTCATCATCCTGCAACAAACATCAACACTAACCACTGCTGAAAATGGTAGCCTCTTAAAATTCTAGATTCAATTTATTTATAACAGTTTTCTGTGGCATCCATTTTTAATTCAGTTGTCTTCAAAATTTAATAAACTCTAGATGTTCTTCTGTTAAATTTGCAAAATTTTATTTAAAATCTGTTTATTTTGCTAAAGGACGGACTAGCAAAACAAAAATAATATTACCAGTGTGCCGGAGAGTCAGCTTTAGCTGTTTTAGTATCTACAAAATGAGAGCACGTCTCTCATGTGTAAGAGGCTGTCTCTAACACCTGGGTGAAGTTCGTGCCAGCTATGCGAGATTGAAAAAAAAAACTCTACAAAGAGGCTAAATGAAACCTGTGTCCTTCTGGCTGTGACAAGGCAGCACTAACCGCTGAGCCACGATGGCTCAGTAGCATTAAGGCTCCACAGTCAAGCTGCAGCACGCCGTGACGGATGGAGGCCATTTGTGCTCATTCTCCCCGCAGTGAGCCATCCCACCTGACTCATTTGCTTGACCTTGACAATGAAGTCACTGTGCCTCTGATAGTGTAGATGTAAGCACCCCCGGGAGACAGCCTAACCACCACATTCGCTAATCCACCCTGTAAGAAGCCTCCACCACCACCTCCCTGCAGCCTGCTCATTAAAAGAGGTTGCTGGTGTTGACAGGTTCTGCAGTGTGTGAGCCAGGCATTACCTAACAAAGCAGAAACATTGTCAGGTGCTGTAGAAATGGGTGGAAGCTTTTTGTTCTTTTGCTTGTTTGTTGTCACAGGCTTTTTTTGTTGCCTCAGATGAAAAAAATATAAAACTAAAAAGATCTGACATGATTCTCTACATGCAAACAGAAATGTATTTGACTACAAATCTTAAATGTGTTGTTCAAGTTATTATTTTTTGTCTCTTTAAAAAGACAAAGTCAGAATACATAATAAAAAAAATTATCTTCACTTGATCACATTTGTTCTTTTGAGATCATAACAAGAAGACAGTTAAAATGTATTCTTTTTGAAAGCAATTTATAACCTTTTAGAAATGAAACCCTGAGAGTGATTTGTTGGTAAAAATCACTGAATCCCTGAAGACTCATTTATAGCCTTGCATTTAAGTTTTTATGGGAATTAAAATAAAACATGAATGCTTTGACACAGACACATGCTTGAAAATGCAATTTATGAGTCGCTGATTAGAATGACAGCTGATTAAAGATCGACCCCTCACAAGGAGCCCAGTGGCAAAGTTAAAAAAATGATGTTATGACAACACACTGAGGAGGGAGAGTGTGTGGCCTTGTTTTCATACATCGTGGGGACAATTTTCCTGAAAAAGCAGCCTTGTGGCGACCAAACATGCACGTTAGGTATTTCAGAATGGAATGCAGCCTTTGCCGTTGGTGCTCAGATCTTGTTAGGATGTCATCATACTGAGACAACAGCAACCGATGACAATCCAACACAGTTAATGCTTTCACACAAGACATCAAACTTGCAGTTGCAGCCAGTGTCCAAGCTGCACTTCAAACTGACCGATCACAGGCACCATCCATGTTGTTTTCAATTAAAACATTTTGAATTTAGATTATAAATACCGCCTTCAGCAGTGTTAGCAGCATTAGCAAGAAGGGTCTAACTGCAGCCGCAGGCAGACACTGCAAAACGCCCGTAGTGTTATTGTAGAATTATTACTTCATATTAAAATCAAAATATAATCCAAGCATGTGCACCTGCCTGTCAGTTTTATTTCACAGTTAATGTGTATATATTATTGTTTCAGGTTGGAGTGAGGGTGATGTGAGTGTTGGTGCAACAGGGAACTATTTCACCTGTTTCTAACCTTGTGTCCTTCAGCCGAGGGATGCAAAGGTTTCAATAAAGACCAGTGTCTTTTTGGGGAGAGCAATGGGCCCACCTAGCCCCTGTTCATATGGGTTCTTTATCCATCCCACTCACCATAAACCATGATCCAAAACCAGACTAAACACCTCGGTCAAATATAATTAATAATACTGAAAATCAGCAAAGTACATTTACTTTGTTACAGTACTTCTGAGGATCTGTAATTTCATCAAGTACTTTGTATAGTGTAACTTTTACTTTTATTTACATTCAAAACATCAAAATGATACTTTAAGGACTGGAACTTCTGAAAGTTGTACAATTCAACACTTCATTTTTTAGGAGTTTGTGTGAAATTACTTTTACTTTCCTGATTACTGTGAGCAGTTTTATAACTTTTACTTATGCACTTTTTTATCAGTATAATTCATTTTTACCAAAGTCATTTTCTTATGAAGTATTTTTGCTTAGTTGTTTTTTCAACTTTTTTATACAACTCTGTTCATGAGACATAATCTCAGCCTGTGGGAGGGAGAAAAGATGCAGCAACTTTGTGTTCAAAAAAAGCAACAAGCATATCCCACCAGTTTTATTTTATTTTATTTATTTTATTATTTATATTTATTTATTTTTTTACAGAAAATGTAACCCAAATTGTAACATTTATGCGATTAGCTACCTCCACCCCACTCATATTGATGCTCAGGAGCCTCTGCTGTGTTTGAGTTAACACATTATTAGGGCCAAACAAAAGTTTCACCTCCAGCATTGCAGCACAAACTGATACATCTATTATAACGTCGCTGCCTTCCTTCATTGGCAAGTTTACCTCATTATGTGTGAGCAAATTGCAGCCATTAGAATGGGTTCATCTGGCTTTATATCTGCCTATTCTGCCCTTGTTTGGGCTGTTGAATGTTCAGCTCCTTTAGCTCACTGTCGCTAAGCAACAACCAACCTTTTGAGTTTATTTTTGTGTGACATTTTGACATTGTCTGAATTATTTACAACGCCTTTGAACATTTCATTTGTATCTAAGGCGATGATAAACAAAAAAAAAAAACGTGTCGATTTCACCTGACAGAACTAAGTGATGTAGGTAAAACAAGAAGCTGGGAGTTAAATTAAAAATGTGTTAAATGTATTTATGTATATGACGCTGTTTTATTGTTGAATCAGAACAGTTTTATTCTGAACTCGGAGCTGGATAACAGATGACTGAGTAAACTTCACAGTGGCAGATACCAGCGAATCCATTAAAAGTTCTATAAAAGGTTTCTGTTTTTTCTAAGTTTTTTTTTCCCTCCAACATGAGCTGAGTTTGAATAATTCATCAGCTTTGCAACAGAGTATTGTGACTTACTGCAGGTGACAAGAACAATTTAAAGCAGTTTGGTGTGCCGTAGATTTTACAATGTGGAGAGACTCTTTTTAGTCTTTAAAGAAAGGATCCAGCTAATAAATCATTTAGTTATCATGTAGCACAGATAGCCTCGTGGTGCCTCGAAAATAATAAGAATCCATTGGTTTGTACTGCATTCTTTCATGTCCTTTACATCAAGAAAGAGCTGCACTGGTAATGACAGTAGATGTGTTGTATATTCTTCACCTGGGGTGAACATTCCTCCCACCACATCAACCCAGGCATGGTTTGTTATCTTCTACTCCAACTTTGTGATTCTTCTTGAAAGGAGCTCTACAAAGTGGAAGAAGCCCTGCTGTGAAACTGATAATAATGCTGATGTTTATTACAAACAACCAATTCCAAGTTTCTATGCAAAACCATTATGTCAAAACTAATTTCATTTTATTTAACTATTATTTAACCACTGAGATCAGAGCTCTCATTTGCAAGGAAGGCCTGGGCCTGAAGGCAAACTGTTGTACACGTTTCTAAATTCAAATTGGAGTACTCAGAGAAAACCCACGCAAGCATGAGGAGAACATGCAAACTGCATAGAAAGACTTTGAGTCCAAACAGGGGACTGAACCCAGGACTTTCATGCTAATGACATTTTTGACATTTTGTAAGTCATTTTATTTACAGATATGTTGTTCAAAACTAACCTAATCTTTAACACAACTTGTTTAAAGGTCACACTCTAAAGTTTATGTCAACTTAAAGGCATCTACGTTGAAAATGGGAAAGAAAAAACATCTCCTTTTGACATGCAGGCTGTAATGCTAATCAGTTAAACAAATATAAACCCTACAGTTATCTTTTTACAACATTGTATGGTTCACCATCACTTCTTTGTCAGTGTGGATCTGGAAGTCCCACTGTACCTTTACCCTTTCATTCCACCACACTTGGAGTCTCCCACTTCAACCATGACACGTTCAGTCCGTACTCTGAACAGTTGCTCCTGTGCTCTATTCCAACTTTTGGTAATGGCATAACAGAGTATGCTGGTATAAGCTGAACTGTCTCAGGGACATATTTGTACAACCTGTCTAGTATCGTTACAAAATGTAAGTAATTTACATTATTATTATTATTATTACTATTATTATTAATGCAATTTTTTTTCTTATTCACCCCACCAAACAGAAGATAGAACAACCAGCTCTAACATATAGATGATAATTTATGTTTTAACCATAACCAATGAAAAATTTTAGTGCAAAGTAAGGAGCAGTATCAAAGCACCAAATGTAGCCTTATAGTGAGCAATCCTGAAGCAGTTTCCCTCCCTCTTACTCACTTTCCAAGAGATTTCTTAAGTGCAGTTCACATATTTACCCAAAACACAAAAAGGAACTCAGGCAAACATTTAGACAGAAGGAAGAGCTGCTGGCAAACAATGAGAGGACAGCCAGGGACTCTAAACAACTTCGTTCTTGCATGGATTCTTTTTAGGTTCAGTTATTTTTGAAATTTATTGACTGCTATGCCACTGATATATAAAAAATGATTAATTACATATCCCTGCATTATAATTTCTTCAATGTTGAGATTGTGTTTGTTTGGTGTTTTTCAGATTATCGGTTTATTCTGAGAAGTTAAACACATACAATATATTCATGACCACAGTTGGACAGAGAGCCTTTAAAAAGAAATAAATACTAAGTGTGCCAAATGAAGTCCTAAAATCTGCAGCAACACCAGCAGAGAAAAAATTAAATATCTGAAATAAAACTGAGCTGGAGCTTTAAAAACGTTAACGCTTTAGGCAACTATCAACTGCTAAAGGTTGCAAAAAGAAATGTTTAATACTTTTCTGGCTATATGGGCTAATGTAAAATATTTACTGACTGTATGAAAATGTAAATTAAGGAACAGTTATTTGAAAAAAATATATTTTTTTATTTTAAGTTAGATAAATAGATAAAAGTTATTTTTCAAGACCTTGTTGATAGGCTTCATATTGATGGAATCAAATCCTGTAAAACAACATCATTAAATGGCCTTCCAATGGTTAAATTGGGTAAAATGAAGGTTCTGAAAAACAATATTAACTAATATTAACCACGGACCCCAAACTCAAAGACCCCTATATTTTGCGTCCTGACGCGTCAAAACCGAATGCCGAGGGAACCCGAAAATGCCTGATGCGTCAATAACTGACGCGAAGGGGTTACCCGGCGCGTCAAAATAAGACGCAGAGGGAACCTTGGAAAAGCGTCAATATGTGACGAGTTGGGAGTGAGAATGTGTTACCTCAGATGAGGAATCAACACTGGAAGCCAGGTTGTTGGAAACAACCGGTATGAAGATGAAGAATGGAAGTCATATACGGATGAAACTGACCTAAATTTAAATTAAGTAAATAAATAAATGAAAAAATAAAACGTCTAGCCTGTTAACTCTTCTAAATTATACTTAGGTTAGGTTGAAATTTGAGTTTTTGTTTAATACCACGTGATATTTTTGTTATGAAATATGTCAATTTGCATAGAAAACATCTGATGTATTACATTTAGTAACAGCATGAATAATCTGATAAATTCCTCTAAATACTGTTCAGGAGCAGTATTTATCCTTAAAAAATGCATTTTTTAAAGTTTTGTTTAATATATAGGAGACAAATAAAAATCAGTAAATGGGCTCCTGACAGTTCCAGCATTAAATCTTGTTTAAATTATCCTCTTCCATGTAATCTCCTTAGAAAAGCCCCTGTGCACAATAATGTAATTAAAGCTTCTTAACTTCTCTGCAACAGGCATAGAAGCTCATCTTGATTACTTTTAATGATCATCGTTTTCCACTTAACTGGCAAACAGCTTTTCATCTGGTTGAGAAAAAAAATACTAGAGATTTGAGGTCTCACCAGTTCTTTTTATCTGCACCAAATCAAAAATAATTCATATGAATATCTCGGCATGACAAATCTGTCTTGAGCTCGTAGAGGGATGCTGCACCTGTGTTAATTTTCATGAACCACACTGATAAACCATGTTACATGGGTGAAAAAAAAATGTTTGCACAAAACAAAGATTTGTACATGAAGATTTGTAAAATGAAGCTTCATATAATAAAAAGAAAATACCCTTAACAACCTTTAAAGGCTGATTGCTTTAGTGCTGATATGAATTTTTTGGATAAAACAAATTACATGATATTCAGTAATAGGAAGAAAAATGTTGATGTTCCATTTAGAGTGGATGGTGTTGAAATTGGCCGAGTCAGTGAGGTGAAGTTTTTGGGAGTCATCATTGATGAGAAACTTACATGGAGACCTCATATAAATTACTTAAGAA
>JAUBOC010000043.1:17813019-17831563 GCA_032275365.1 Anablepsoides cearensis
GCTACAGAAGATCTTTCCTGCCCACAGCCATCAGCATCTACAATAATTCTTTACTTGGATGAGTTACAACAACACCTCATTTCCCTCTGGGATAAATAAAGTATTTTTGATTTTTGACTGAGGCTGTGCAGTCTCTCTCTGTTTATTCAAATTCCGCTGTGGGAGCACACTTGGCTGATTGGCTGTTTGGAAACTGTCTGGAAGCAACACCATTGGACCAGCAGGAGATGATGAGGCCCTGCTGCTCTCCATGGCTGTGTCCAAAACAGTGGGCCGGGTCCTCCGAAGGACCCAGACTGGTCGAGGTGGGCCGGGTCCTTGGTAGACAGAGAAGACCGGAAAAAAAGTGTCTGTGAATTTGGACGGTCTAGCCTCCCGTCCGTACCCCCGCGTACGTCATGTTGCCTAGCAACATGACGACGCTAAAATCACAAAACAATAAAATTAACTTGTAGAACTAATGGACCCGCCATAGGTGCATGTTTATTTCGCTACAAAACTTCGTTTTTTTTCTGACAAAAATAATATTTAAAAACATGTCCATACAAACGATAAAAGTAATAAAATTACAACTGCTTGAATTTTTTAATTTTTATACCGCCAGATTTTTATTTAAAACATATTCTTTTCTCTCGCTTCGTCCACCATTACTAGCATAAAAAAAAAATCTCCGGTCGGGCCGCAATGCATTCTGGGATATGCTGGGCCGGGAAGGATCCATCAGACCAGTCCTTTGATTCGGGTCAAAGGAAGGACGCATTTGTCGGCCGCATCGGAGGAGTCTTCGGTTTTGGACAGCCTTCGTCGCGGCGTTGTGACGTATGCGGCCGACGAATTCGGCCTTCGGAGGACCCGGCCTCGCCGTTTTGGACACAGCCTATATAAGGCTCCTAGAATCATTACCTCTTGAGGCAGCTTTAGGAATTGGTTGTGTACAGCTGACCCCCACCTAGGTTGTTTGTTTATGTGTTTGTAGTCAGTTAAAGCCTATTTGAATAGTTAAAAAGCCCTTGGTGTTGCAAACATGGTTTTGTCTTGAGTAAAAGTAAACTTTGACTCTGGCCAACTGACACCTTAAGTAACTTAAAGTCTTGTATTAGGAGGTGTTTAAAGCTCCATTAGAGTGACTTTATTTTGGTTGGTTTGAAGTCTGGTTTACGTTTGTTATTTCTTTGGTTATTTGTGTACTTGGCCCTATCTAATTTTGTTTTCTTTGTTAAATCAAGTTTGTTAACCCTTTAATTGGGGCAACTGTGTACTTTGTTTGGTTTGAAGAAGCACTTTTGTTATAATAAACCTTTTTTTAAACTACCCCATTTTCTCTGGACACATTTTATGTTGCCACCCAAACCTCCTAGACTTGGGGTCGTAACAGTTGTACAAAAATTAAGCTAAAATTTAATTAATTTACACGATCACCTGAGATTACTCATAGTCTTGTTTTTAATGTTTGGCCAAAATAACAAACCTTAAACTATCTTAGTTTAAATGACAGCATAAAGGCAGCAGGAGACACTTACTCTTTGAAGGAATGCTATTGGTGTAATGACTGGTTGTTAGCGGTGACATTGAGGACCCACAATTGCAGACTGCCCACAGGAAGGTGAAATCCAAGAACAAAACCACAAACAGTAAAAAACTTAAAAAAAAACAGGGCTAAAACAGTAATAAACACTTACATCCAAGGTCCTGACGAGGAGCAGGCTAGATCAAAGAGCGTTTATATGTTCTGAGGATTGATAAGTGAGCAGCTGCAGGTGATTATAAATGATATACAGGTGTGTGTGACTGGGTAAACAGGAGAGCTAAGGGGAATATGCTCATGGAAAATCAAAAACTAGAAAAATCAGGATAAACTATAGTGCTAAATGTTGTGTGCTATGTTATGAAACAGAAAACACTTGCAGAAAGGAATAGGATTCTAATAATAAACTGAAATCACAAGAGTCCAAAACATAAATAAATTTTACTAACAAGCATAAAAACCACAACCGTGACAGCTAGGTTTGCTTTATTGTTGTTTTGTTATAAAGTACAACACTGCAAAACCCTAAAGGCTGTGGCTCTCTAACTGTTCAACCTTGAACAAGTTTTAAAATAAATGGAATAATTAATTTCAGGACAAAATTCATTCTGGCTCCCTCTTCCCAGCGCGTTGTTCTTTAATTTGAGAACTAGAAAATGACTCATCTCATCATAATCTTTTAAGGCTCTCCGAATTACATTACAAACAAGGTCAGAACTTTCAGAAATAATAAGATTTCGATAATCATTTCTAATCCCCCGCGCTGCTGCGGCACAAGACAAATTACGTTCTTAATTTATTTTCCATCAGTGCTGTTTCAAGTAAACAGTTTTGGTTTCTTCCATCGGCACAGGGATTAATCACCCAGAAGCACACGTTGTTGAGTTGATCTGGGATCTGTGACGAGATGTTTGTGAGAATGCATCGTTCGACATCGTTCCACAACCCGATACACCCCCCCTCCACAAGTAAAATGTACATGGGTCAGGTTCATTTAGGTGTATCTGCAGGATTGGTCCCTCTGGGAGCAATTAGTTTTCACTAAAGGTTCTGGGATGTTGGGAGCAGCGAGATGTCAAACAATAGCTTCACCCCTCATCAGCTAAACGCCTCTTACCCTCTGTTTCTGAGAGAGGGAGCCGCTCGTGTTTTGTGTTTGTCACGCACCATCGCCGAGAGTGATTTCAAGCTTTGTTCAAGACATTTTTCTGCATTGTTTGGGTGGAGCTTGAAGCCCTGTGGTGGGTTAAATCTGCTTCATCAAACTCTTGATCGTGTCTTCTCCCCCCCCCCCCTTAATCAATCCTTGACACGAGGCAATACATTAAGTCGTGTCTAATCTTTAAAACTGATGCAAAGTGATGAAACGCTCCAGAAAACATCAACAATTTTCCTCTTTAAGGAGTCATTCATCTCGCAGCGCTGACAATTAAGCATTGACAAAGTGCTGCGGAACAATGTTCCAAACTCATTGATTTTATTGGGCTGTTTTCTGTTTAAGGTAACAAAGCAAACTCACGGTGCAGTTGTTGCCAGTTAACGTGTCAAGATCTGACAGCGCTGATGAAAGTTTTGCGCGAGGTGTCATTCTTTTTTTTTTCTCTTCATTTTAAGCACAGAGACACCTAGTGACAGGAACTTTTTTTTTCTATTTTTTTATTTCATTTGGCAAAGAGAAAAAGGAGCAGTTGTTATGGTTACAAGTTATAAATAGAGCAGAAGTGTAGCTGACAGGGGAACTGAGTCTCGGGATGAATAACACAATGACATCTAACCCACAATCCATCGCTGCAGATCTGCCAGCTTGGAGCGAAAACATCGGCACACAGGCAGACTTCGACAGACAAAAGAAACCTGCACTGAATTAATTAAAACGTTCCTATTGGGATGTCTGGGAAGACGGTCTGTTTTAATACCTCGCTCTGATTGTATGCTGGTTATGAAATTAAATAACAATAGTCACTGGAGTTTTTAACTACACTTAATGAAGCGACCTACAGTATGAGATGTGGGCAGTTTGTCTTGTCTGCCGAGGATTCCCAACCTCCCCAGTGATTTTTTTTTAGGGGGCATTTCTGACACGCGCATTGTTCCCGGCCCCAGTGCTCAGCACAAAGGGCCTCCTGATACAGCCTGCAATTAGAGACAGCTCAAAGATTTAATGAAGAAGAGCTCACTTGATGGCAGAAACGCTCGAGACATTGCCAGCAGCTCTGACTTCAAAGCTTAGAGATGTGCGGGGTTTTTTTCCCCCAGAAGTGGCCAGAGAAAAGCTGCAACGAGATAACAAGTCACGGCTTTCAAACGATTTGTGACATGCTGGGGCACTTTGTAAACTGCTTTGGAGGCAGCAAGGGCACATCGCGCAGACGGTTTGAACAGTGTGCCGTTGCATGTCCCGGCTATAAGTATTTTCAGCAATAATAAAGCCCATAATAATGTGACGGGGGAAGTAGAATTAGTCAGTTGGTGTGAATTTCCTTAACTTGCGTCTTCACAATATATAGGTACAAAAATGACTTCCTGTCGTCTACTTTAGAGTACACTTCCTTGCAGACGAAAAAGAAACTGTGGAGGAGGTTTTTTTTGATCAGCTTGAAAGGTTTAGAGGAGGCGGATGTGCTTCAAAGTAACTTCCAACTGCAAAATTTGGTAGTTTAATGAGAAAAGTCAAATGACGCTGAGGTTTTTAAAGTAATAATAATGATAGTTGCCAGTCTGTAACCCATAGCTATCTGTTTGTACACGTTTTCATTCGAATGCTCACAGAGTTGGTTATTAAAAGTATATCATGTTCTCATTTGCATTGCTGAAGGGTTTCTATCCCCACCCTAACTGCAGAGCGTTCCTTTGACTTAATTCCACTGATAAGAAACTTTCTTTTCACTTTGAAATGCCCTCAGATTGCATTAAGCTTCTTCATAATTCTATTTTTAAACTGTTACATAAGAGCCCTCCACAGGGTATATAATGTACACATGTATACACACTGACTTCAAAGCATTTAGGGGGAAAAGACTCAAGCAAAAAAAGGCTATTTTTTCCCCCCATGAAATTCTAAAAAATGATTATAAAGGCACATCTTATCTCAAATTAGGAATTGACATGAATTTATTCTCTATTTCACGGTTTTCCATTCGCCTTCATGTCACTATCTTCCCTCTGTGTATGTAGTCTCTTGCAGTCAAGAAAGGTCACTGGTTTTAAGAACTTAAAAAAAGATTTACAATGAACCCAAGTTTTACACAGTGATACGCTCAACTGAGCAAACTCTTGCTTTGGTAATCATTAGAGGTATATAAAGTACTTAAAATAAATAGGTAAGCAAAAGTAAAAATACCTTAACAGAAAATGACTCAAATTTCACTGATAAGAAAAGAACTTAAGTAAAAGTCATGCAACCGACATGCAACTTTAAGAAATTAAGTGTTTTCAGGTCTCAGAAAAAATGACTTAATTTTGTAACTTTACACTTGGCTGTGAGGGAAATGTGTCATAAACCATGTTTTCCTTCAATTAGCTTGGTCATTACATGTTAGTGATAACACCTCCATACAAATCATCAACATTCTATAAACAATCATTACAAATAATATTTCAAGGTCTTTTGTTTGCTGGCATGTTTGTTTTGTTCGCTTTCTTGATATGCATGTGCATCAGTTTGCTTTGTGTTAATTAGTTTGTGCCACTGAGTGACAAACAGTCAATATTGATCCCTGCTGGAATTAGACTTAACCCATTACCTCTGGCTACAGCTCAGGCTCATTTTTCTCACTTAATACAGGTGAATGGAACAGCACTGCTGTGTTGTTGTTGTTTTCACACATTTCTCCAGCTGTCTTTCTTTAAGATACACATACATTTTAAACATTGTTTGAAAGAGAGGATGAGTCGGAGGGTTTAAGGTTCATTTTAAGCCTGGTTTATACTTTTTGTTCTGTGCCTCACAGTGAAACTGACATCACAACACCAAGGTTGGGGTTTATGTTGTTTCAACCTGTCGTGGACATCCAAATTCTTGTAACTTGTTGCACGCTGATGGCTGAATATCACCAATAGACATCCAAATGTCACACAAATACATGTCAAATTTGTGCAGCTGACTAGTTACTCATATTGTACATATCCTGACATTTGTCTTATTCTATAATAAAAAGTTTATTTTAGCAGGAGGAAGATATTTTTGATAGTGTGCATGGTCTCTCTGTGCATGTGCGGGTTTTCCCTGGGCACTACGTTTTCCTCAAACAGACCAAAAAGTGCATGTTAGGCTAATCAGTAACCCTATATTGTCCTTAGGAGTGAGTGAGAGAGTGAACAGATGTTTGTCTCATTTGTCTCTGTGTGGGTCTGTGATGGACTTGTGATCAGTCCAGGATATACCTCGCTTCTCGCACAGAGACTGCTGGATATGGGCACTAGTGACCCCCGTGACCCTGAAAGGAAAGTGGTTAAAGATGATGGATGGATGGATTTTCACAAGCTGGGAAACTTATTTTGATGAAATAAATGGCAACTTTTGTCACAATTTGCTCACGCCACGGGTGCCAGTAAAATCCAAGCTTTAGGGTAACATCAGGCTGCCAGAATCACCAAGGTTTTGAGCCTAACATTTTTTTTGTTTTGTTTTGTTTTTGCTTAAAACTATCAAAATGAAAGCAAATGTAATTTTGTTAAATAAAATTACTTTCATATAGAAATTATTGGTGTCCAGTTTAAATCTTAAAATGATGTAGTTCTTCCTGTGATATTGTGTCATCGTCTTCAACACATTGTACACCACCATAGTTGTAAAAATATCAATGCACCCATTGATCATCATTCCTAAACTAAAACCTATTCCACTTTTTATGCTAAAAGTGAAAGAAAATTAGGTAATATCTCTACCTGAAAAGCTATAATTAAACATATTTTTAGTTTTTTTTTTCATTATTTATTGCTAATATATGACATTTCCTTTGTTGTTAACTCAATAAACTAAATCAGTTTACCAATATTTTTGCTTTGCCTGTGGTTGACAGCTTAAACATTTGCATGCATTATTTGGTTATACAGTATTAACATTTTCATCTCATATTATTCTTCACAGTAGAGGCAATTATTTTGCATTGATGGAGTATCAGTGATAAATCTATTACCAGTTGTCACAGCGCACCGCTGAGAACAAAAGGCCCCACTTTGAGAATATAAAGCCCAACATATCCACAATTAACTTTTACCCTCCACACCCCTTCAGTGCATGAATAACATTTATGAGCCATACTTTCATTCTCTTTTCCAGCAGAGCTCGCTCCTCAAGGTTAGGCGTATAATCAACTTATTAAAATAGCCCACATCCAATCTCTTTTATTCTCATTCATCTGTCAGTCTCCTCCAACTCTCACGTTTTGAGTCAAATATGCATTCATGCCTTAGCATGCTCGTGGCAATATGAGAAATTATAAGACATTTTTCAGCTTTAATCTGGGGTAATTTTGAGCATGGAAGAAAAATATTAATGACCAAGTATTCCTTAAAAGAATTCCAGCTACCATTTATGCAGACTTTTAAACTAAATCATCTTCAGAATTTTGAGTTATATTAATTTTCGGATTGGCCAATGTTAATTAGCTGCACTGGCCATCTTGAATAGAGGTGACGTTAAAAGTTAATCAGTTGTTGATGAGCATTTAATAATTATTTTTTGAGAGTTTCTTTAAAATCCATTCAGTGGTTAATGAAACATTTTGCTAACAGACAGACACATTTGACTCCAATAATTAATGGCCAATTTTTTTAACATTAGTGCTCAGATAAGGTGTTTGAAATCACTCTCAGCTATTCTCACACCAACTGTTATCTCAATATCTGTAAAATTATGTGCGATAAAGCTATTTTTATGTTTGTGAAATTTTATTAGCTGTGGCAACCATCTTGAATGGGATTGGTATCAAAATGTAATCAATCTAGGAGGATCTATAGAACAACTGGAGTATAATAATAATATTTCCATATTTTTAGATTTCTGTCAGACAAACCTGCCCCATTAAGAAAATGGTTAGCTAATATCAGAAGAGACAAGTCTCATCCTATAACTGGATATACAGTGAAATGGTAAATATTAATTATTATGTCATATTGTTTTCATAGTGTTTACTTTTTATTATAATTTTTTTTTCAGTGATATTTGGTCTACCAAAGCATTGAAACGGCTGCACGGATCAACATGAACTTTGTCTGGAATGTAAATATGTCTGACTTACACTGCACCATCCAACAGTTTTACAATAGACCTCATATTTGAGGAGGGGCCTCCATCTAAAAAGGGGGTGTCTGGGCATACAAAAATGCTTATAACTCAAAAACTCTGTGTAGCTCTAATGAAGGGCTATCCATCGGCCAACCAATGAGCACCACCCCCCCAAGTTCTGGTGCATTGGTGCTTTGCCTATATTTGCCAGTCATGTATGCTACTGATAGTTAATATTTATGACTATAAATAATAAATATAAATGTATTTGCTGACGTCATCATTTTTCAACTCTCTAAAAAGTCCAAGTTATTGACTGACCTCAGGTCTTGTTTAGAACATTGTTATTTATTTTCTGGTATATCTTGCTATTTTGCATGATTGTTAAATGAAATGGACATAATTATTTTATTGTAAAAATATTACAGATAATTTGTGACAGATCCAGTTCTTGCTGTTAATCTAATGAGGGCCCTGTTCGGTCAACGTTTTAGCTCCTCCATGTTGTCACAGATGCTAACAGTGGACGGGAGAGGCTGGGCTTACTGTAGTGATATTCAACTCTATGTAATCAATTGGAAATGTTTATTCAATCATTATTTTCTGAGAGTTTTCTTCAAATTTGTTCATTGCTTCATGCGATCATTTGCTAACAGACATAGGCAAAAAAAATCATTGCCTTTCACATTCAACAGTGGGCAATAACGAGTATTGGCAGAGTAATAATATTTTCTGTAACATTTTATTCAGACAGTGAAACACAAATGAGTGTGTCAGCTCATTTATAGAACATTTGTACAAGTCTTGTCTCTAATGCTTTGTCTGCAAATTATATCCTGCCTACATAATGAACAAAGCAGCTGGGACAGTTTTCTGCCCAAGCATTTATTCTGTTTTCATATGAGTTTTGATACTCTGCTCACCCAGGAGTTTAAATAACTGTCATTTTCTGGTCCACGCATCACTTCAAAAAGTCAGGTCGTCTCAACAAATCACCCTCTCACTCTAACCAGCCAGGGTGTTCGATTAACAAACAAAGCTTCCTTTTTGATGTTTTGAACTCTCTTTTTGAGATTGAGGGTCGGTGAAAACCTTCACTGGCCTTCAGACTGCTCATCTCGTGGCTCCAGTATGTAGAACAAGGAGAAATCTAGATTATAGCGTTGGAGTGCTTCCAGCTGCTTGCTTTTGATATTCATAAGGAGTCATACAAAATGGATGAAAACGACTGCTTTGGTTAGTGAGTTTAAAAAGGAACAAAGAACAAAAAGTCAAATCCAAACAGCTGTGTCAGTTGCCATATTGAAACTCTGGTTTCAAAGGTTTTATGGAGATTTTACCGCAAGAGGCTAATAATATGTGCAGAGCATTTTTTAAACCTGAAAATTTCTCTCCAAGTTGTTTAGTTAGGAATCCAAATGTGGATTTATCTGACTCAGTATACAGAATCACACAATGATGGGCTGTATGTGACACATTGCTGTGATGAGTACATTCTTAAACCTCACCAGTGTGGGCCTTTTGTCATGTGAGACATGGACATGTGAGAGCTTTCTCCAAGTATGTCTTCGGCAGCCCAGAAACACGCAGGTTATAGATTCTAAATTGGCTCAAGGTGAAAGTAAGAGTTATATCTCACTGAACTGTGACTGTGTGTTCGAGATGATTTAGACTTTAAACTACAAGGAAGTTTTGAGAAATTAGATGAACTTTCAGCTGCAGACTCACAGAATTCTGAGCAACCATGTGAGTCATGGGATCACATTTTGAAAATTACATCCTGGTTTCCAAATGAAAGGCCTGCAAAAAGCTACTGGCCAGGTTGTGTACATTATTTTAATCCATCCACTCACATTCTACACATCTTGACAACCCTTCCCAGATTCATGATTTAATCTACTAGAGCACTTTTGAAATGAAAATGGGCAGATTTAGACTTGTTTTGTTTAAAATATACTATGGGAGGGATTTAGACTTGGACATTCAGGACTGTAACTTTGGAAGTTTTCTTTGGGAAGGGTTTAAGATGTCAGCGGCAACTCTGTATTTGAGAGAAACTATTTTCTGGCACAAATTTTCCTGTTCAACGGACAGCCTGCGAACCTCAACTATTCAAGAAATTGAGAATTCCTTAGCACAGGGATGGACAGCTGATGGCCCTATGGTGACTTCAGTCCAGCCTGCACCATTTTTTAGTTGTTCTGTTCACAAAATTGCAATGTAAACCTATGTGTTTAGCCTGCCTGTGAACTGGTATTCCTGTAAATAACTATTGCATCATGTTTGCTCCAGACATGGAAATGATTGTTTGACAAAGAAAGGTTCACACACTTTGTTAACTTTGGGATCAGCATTAAATTAAGTGAAGGCCTTTATTTGAGCTCTTCTCTTATAATTGCAAATGCATGTATTTAATTCAATAATTCAGCTTTTGATTTCTTTTCTTGTAGAACTTGAATTGTATATTTTGAGCGATTTTTAGTTTGATTTGAGTTATGATTCCCTGAAAATTTGCTAGCTGTTGGCAGTGCAGGAGTATTTATACTCCTTCGACTCGGGATCAAATTTGTTTTGGTACAGCTTTCCTCCAAGTTCCTCTGTGTTGATTTTGATTGACTGTGGGTCCGGGACGAGCGCTGGTGTCATCTGGAGATGAAAACAGATGGCCTTCATTCTCTCCTCCCGGCACTGTTAAACCTGAAGGACATCCCAGGATAATAATGACTGATCTGCCGAAAAGCCTGGAGTGCTGGTCGAAATGACCTCCACCGGACAGAAGTTGCATAATAATTGAAATTATTTAGCAGCTTAAGTGAGCGGCTTTAGAGCAATCCAGTTTTACAGTTTGACCAGGACAAATCCTGATGAAATATGTGTGCTGCCCCTAATCTGCTTCCGTCAAAAGCAGCTGTGCCAGGTTATGGATGTGACTGTTGCTTAACCTGCAGACTGAGCGGCCTTTTAATCTGGATTTGGCTCTGCTTACCCTAACCTGATCCCCTTTTCCTACCATCTGTCATACTTTTATTACTCATATTTCAAAAGTACATTTCAAAAGCTAAATAGCATCACCAGCCTCAATTCTTTTTTTTTTGTTATTCATGATAACCATGGGTTTACTTCTTTGGTCATGTGCGTCATTCAACTTTAGTGAAAGATGTTGCTGAACACAACCGCAGTATTTGCCATCTTTAAGTGCGTGGCTTAATGTCATCTAATGAATTAATCCTGCAGGAAATACAGCTTTGCAGTTTGAGCTAATTATTCTGTTCTGATAAGCTATTAGGTGAATTAAGGTCAAAACTCAAATTTACCCTCCAGTGTGAATTTACGAATTGCGGATAAAATTCTTTTGCTGTTTTTATTCCTCATTCCAGCATCAAATGCCTTATATTACAGCCTGTGTTGAGGTGTTTTGTATTCATCTCAAATAGTCCTAAAATTAAACTAAAAGGCTCTCACTGGAATTGCAGGCTGTAATTTCCCACTCAGATTTTCACATTGTTGACATGTTGACAGCTCTCATCAATGCAAGGCTCTGTAATCGGGTGTAGGGTTCTGTTCCCTAAAATATAAATAAGAAAAATAAAAATACAAGCTATAAAAAAACAGGATCAGCTTCAGTGGTAATAGAACACAAGGTCGCAGCCACTGTTTTAACCCAATGTCTGTATCTGTAGAGAGGCCTCAAATGTTAGATTATGCTGTTGAATCATGTGGGGGGAAAAAACTGTGACAAGCTGCAAAGGATCCAAACAAATCCCATGTATGACTAAAAAGAAAACAGACAAAAATAGTTCTGCAAATCCATGCAGTTCAATCAATGAGAGTGCTGTTTATTTTTCAAAGTAAATGTGAGCGCCGCAGCCAGTCTGTGGGAGATACGTGATATTTCAGTCTAGAAGAGAGCACAAAGGGAAATCAATAGGCTTTAAACAAATAAAAAACATGTCACGTCTAGTTACACCTGATAGGAAATGGTCATTTTATAATGTAGGCCAACAAATTATTGTCATTATCTACAGGCCCGGCAGAGACACGAACAATCTGTAAATTTTACATAATACAAAAGAGACTTTACTGGCACAGCAAAGCCATTTGCTTTGCATAAAAAGGAATTTCAAAATGATTTGCCCTCCATGGCGTGACATTATTTATTCTGCTCTGAAGGTTGTCCCTACCTTCTACAGGCATATTTATCTTGTGCACCTCTCTGGAGATCAGCTTTTAGTCAGGTTTCTGACGACAGTATGACTCTCGGAGGCATATTAACAGGATGGAAACAAGTGGAGCTAATTCTGCAGGACCATTCATCTCTCTGTCTGGCATCTCAGCAGATGGAAACATATCAGCTCATAATACTTGTGCCACCAACAATGCACCCACGGGTGTACAAATGAAGTAAAAGTCAAACTCTCAAGGACAGTGAACTCCTAATTAAGATTAAACTAAGTACTGCTGTGTCACTATTTTTGTCTACTGCTTGCTATGAGTCTACACTAAATATATTGTGAATTATTATAAGTATCTGTGTTTGAGCTTTAACATGAAAAAACATTGAACTTGGAGTCTTTTTATTGTTTCTGTGGATCAAGTCCTGTCAAAATAAAATTATCCCAGCATGTCAAGCAACCACTGACATTTCTTCATCACATTAACACAGCTTTCCAGGTGTAAAGAGCATCTTAATGGAGAAAGTTCAGATTTATTGAAGGTTCTGTGAAGAGGTTTTGACCAGTCATTGTCTTACCTGTTGTAGATGGTTCTTTAAACTAGTGTTTACCAACCCTGGTCCTCAAGGCACACTGCTCTGCATGTTTTGGAAGTTTCCCAGCTTTAACACACCTGATGCAGATATTATTAGTTCAACAAAAGCCTGTTAATCAGTTATCAAATGAAATCAGCTGTGTTGAAGCAGGGAAGCATCTAAAACATGCAGGACAGTATGCTTTGAGAACCAGGGTTGTAAAACACTCCTTGAACACATAACTTTTTTTCACCTCTGTACTGCTACAGTTCATACTGAAGTCTGAAGGATGTCACTTTTTAATGATAATGTTATACGCCCCTAAAAAAATAATCTGAGCAAAAAAATCTAATCTATTTATTTTCCCACTTTCTGATTCGCGTCACATCCCCCTCCAAAACCACTGGCACCCCCTAGAGGACAAATAAAAGACAACAATAAAAAAGGTGTTTATGCTGTTCATATCTTAATTTTATTTGGCTTATTAAGAATATTTATAGAATTTTATCAGGAAAACATGGGGTCACAAGGGTGTATTGCTCTTATTTTGTAGGTTGAACACTATAAAAATTAGGAATCACTGAACTCGCATGATAACATAATGAGGTATTAAAGCCTAATGTTTTTTTTTTTTAATTTAAAGCTAATCTGTTCAATTTGCTTATTTATACACCATACTTTGTATCAAATAGTTACTCTATGTGGATTCACCTTGCAACCACAGCAATTATTATTAGTAACAGACTACAGATTGATTTGGTTTTCATCATAAATAACTGTAAACGTCTGTAGAAATAAATAAAAGTTGCAAAATTAAGCAATGTAAAAGTTTAGAAAAATGGCATTTTGCCAAACTGAGGTTGTTCATATGATCAGGTAAGATTTCGACTGCTCAAATATTCTCCACAGACCTCACTTCAAAGAGTTCAAACTGCACCTTTAAGGTTCTGTAAATTAAAAGATTTAAATAAATAAGCCTTGATGTCACATTACATTTTAAAACCAAATAAACTAAAACCATGTTTCACTCATCAGTGAATTGTTTCCAAAATGCTGAGGATTGTTAGATAAAAGTTAGTTAAAGAAAAGAGGATTTTTCATTTTGCAGAACTTGCCTTTCCAGAGCCAACCTGACCTTGACTGTAGTTTATCTGGGTACTGAGAAAAAAAATTACAGTGAAAAAAAAAAACAAAAATCAGTTTTAAAGTCTGATAGCTGAGGGGTGATTATCGGGTCACTTTTAAAGTTATGTTTTTCCTTTTTTTAAAAAAAGCTCAATACAGAGTTTTAGTTGGAATCTTGTTTTTTTAACACATAAAATGCAATGAATGCAAAATAAAACTTTAGATTTGTTTTTGTTCTTCTTTTTTTTCTCGCATGAATATAATTTATGTTTCAAGATTTGTTTGATGTAGAACCATGCATCTACATCATTTACTGTACAGCTATCTGTGAATTTTTTAATTAAGCCCATCTCACCCTTCAGTTACTCACACTCACACATCACTTCTGCTTATAATTAGAAGTTCAACTGGGGCTCCTTCTTCTCTTAAAGCAGTGATGAGGAGAATAAAAACGTAATCAGACTCTGTGTTATATAATGCAAGAAATCCAAAGGTCTGGTGAAAGAAAAAAGTCTAAGAAAGAATGTAAAAAAAACATATTAGTCTACTTGGAAATTAAAGTATGTAGCCTTTTCAAATTTCAGAAAAACATATTTTTTCCCATATGTCCATATTCTTTTTACCAATAAAAGCCCAGAATCTGACTGTTAGTGCTTTTCTTTCACAGGTTTTCTGACTTATTTTATGCTAAATATTGTTTTTCCTTAACCAGGTTTTTCACTTTTTAGAACAAAAAAAATTTTGGTAGATTTGTCCAAAAAAAGGTCAAGAAGGGTTAAAATGCTAAAGACAAGTTTCATTAAAGGCATAAAGTTATTTTGGTTTTCTGTTACTTTGGATTTCTTCACAGTAAATGCTTCATTGCTCCTGTTTAATAAAAGATAAAGCTGCGGCTGATGAGTCATCCAAAGATAAGTGCAACATTTTTCCAACTAAAAGATGGTGGTTTTGATACATAAAGAAATTACTTTGGATGCAATTTAGTTTCATTACATGGCAGTGTCATCTTCAGGCAACTAAAAGAAGATGCCGTGCCTGAAGTCCATTTTTAAATCTACAGAAATTTGCAAAAAAAAAATCTTTATTACAAACAAGACATTTGGATATAACTGTTGTGAAGCTTTTATCACACTAATTTAATACAGTAGTACTATACATAATAAGGCTTTTTGAAGCTTAGGTTATAAAGCACTCAAAGGTAAATTTGTTCTTTAATGTCTGATGTGAAAATATATTCCTAGATTAGACAAATTAGACAAAAAGATTTTCAAGAAGAAAGTCTATATTATTTAGTCTCTATTTACGGATGTGTGTAACATTTTGACCTCACAAATGACAACACAAAACAGACTTTTTTTTAAGCCAAGTAATAAAATGGTTCCTGATGGTTGAATGGAAATGCAGTTGTATGCTAAAAGTTCAAAGGGAACAGGCTGGTGGATTTGTTTATCGGAACATACTGAACATTATAAAATAGTGATAATCTGGAATTTCATTTGACATTTTGAACCAAAATGTAAAGTTAGCAACAAATTTGGGAAAATCCAACACCATGAAAAATCCTCTTATAAACCTTTAGAAACACCCTTAATTGTAAGGTAAATTTGAACTTATTCAGTTTTGACTTTTTTGTTTGTTTGTTTTGTATATACAGCCAATTAGTCATTCCCTTAGTGCTTTGAGGTGACAAAAAAGGCATCCCAGGTCACTATGGAAGCCACAGATTGTTTTGAATCATGCCTTTGGCTCAAAGCTCCATCCTGAGCAATACAAAGGCAACAGTGGAAAATAAAATCTCCCTCTTAACAGCAAGAAACCTCTAACTGAACCAGGCTAGGGACAAGCATCCATCTGCCTCAACCAAACAGGAAGGTTGAAAAGACAAGAGACAGAAATGTTGGGCCAAACATGATTCCTATGGGAAGAAAAAAAAAATTAAAAAAAGTTTATGGCCGAAAAAACTAATTATATACAAAACATTAAAAGTAGAGTAGAGGCAGCAAAGTGAGTAAATAAGCAGTTTGTCCTCCAGCAGCTTTAGCAGCATGACTCAAGGGAAAGTTAAAGAAACACAAGCAGACTCTAACTCAGGGGCGGTTCGGGGCGGGGCCACAGAGGCATTGGCCCCAGCTGAAACCTGATTGGCCCCATGAAGTGCCCCTAAACTGTCACTCATATAACCTTTACCTGGGAGGGATTATGGTCAATGCAGTTCCATGTTCAAACAATAGTTGCACTAATGAGTCAAGTCCAGAATGAATCAAGCTGACAGAATTCTTCTTGTCTTAAGAAAATTTGAAAAAATCCTGCAAAAAAAAAAGTCTTTCAACTGACAAATGACAGCTGGATTTTCTCACATGTTTTGTGTTTGAGACTATTTTATCTATGTACAGTAAAGTGTATGAAGAATTGGTGAGGAGAATTTACTGTGCAAGCTTCTGTTGTACCACTTGTACAGTTTTACACTTTACAATAAGAATCCCTTTAATACTTGTAAATATTTATAATGCAGTAATACAGTACAATGTAATCTGTTAAAATATGTGTTTCCTAATCATCATTGTGCTACAAGGTAGTAAGCTAGTCTGAAATGTTTAATATCAAAACAGTATTTGGAAAGAAACTGGACAGTTTAGTCTCTTTTTTGACCTTAATTAATGCATAATAAACACTTAATAATACATTTTAAAGTGTTTTCAGATTAATTAATAACCTATAAATAATCTATAAACTCTTTAAAAGCCATAAGGGGAGCCTTATTGTAAAGTAGTACCCTTTTTTTTTAAATCACATTACATTACAAATGTTACAACCTTATCAAAACTAGGGATTTGTCTGAAAGAATGTCAAACAAAGACTTGGCTCCTCTATGAATATTGTGGCCCCTTGGTGGCCCCTTACTCAGAAAAATCCTAGATCCGCCACTGCTCTAACTATAGGATATATGAAAAATAAAAGGGTCAAGGGATTTCAAAGTAAGTCATTCGTCATAGATTAAATATTAGAACTGTTTCACAAGAGAAACCTGGAAACTGAAAGATCTGCCACCTATTTAGAAACTCTATGGGAACCCCAGGTAAACCTGCAGATTAAAAGTAAAGCCCTCTGAAAATTAGAACAATTATATGTTTAATATAAGATGGAGTTTGGTTGTTGAGAGCTTTTTATGTGAAAATGTAAGATTTTATTTTGTTCTATATTACTTTGTACTATTATTTTTTAATTATTATTTTTGAAGGGTGCTAATGAAGAAAAGCTAAAACCGGAGAATTAAGATCTCTTCTATCACTTTCTTTAGAACTCTAGTAGCAACATTTTGTAACATCTGGAAACATTTTGAACACCCAGATAATAAAGAACTGCAATAGTCCATCCTATAAGTGATATGAAAAGGAATGGAGAAAATGTTTTGCATTAATTTAAGACAATATATTGTGCAGGTGGAAGAAAGCAATTCTGATAACTTTTTCTGTGAAAGTTGCATTTTGATTAAACATCACACCAAGCTTCTTTACATTAGATTTGGGGTCCTAGTTAATGACATCTGCTTTAAAAAAAAGTTCCACAGCTGCTATGTCTGCATTTAGAAATAGGAATCATCAGGGATGTTTTTTTTTTTCTTAGACATGTTAGAAGTCTTTGATTCATTAGGCTTCATGGTTGAATATAATTATCTTAATGCTGTTTCCATGTGTCTGAGTTTGACTAAACAAATTTGGTTTAATGTTATGTTGTAGCGGATGGGTTTCAGCAATTAGTCAACAACTCATCTTATTTAAGAGCTTCTAATCAGCATAGATTTACCTCAAAGAGACCCCTGCTGAGGGAGCTGCAGCAGCAATGCTCTTGACTCAACTCTTTGTTCACATGAGAGTCAGCTGCACATTAAGGTTTGTGTACATGCAATTAAATGATCAAATCCACAAAGCTCTTCATGCAGCATAGAGCAGATTATTGTTCTGAAATCAGAAAACTGCACTGCAAACAGGTATATATGAATAATTATTCCAAATAAACAGGCATGATATAAACTTTGTGATCTTGCTTCAACCCTTTAATCATTCATAAATGACTTTTAATGGCTATTATGTTTACTAATAAGAATACCTTTCTTTAAAAAAGTGTTATATAAAGACTTTTAGAAATGAGAAATTCTCATGTTATAATAAAGAAGCTCAAATATGGAATGCAAATGGACGATGCACCCCACTTTATGCACATCTTGTGGAAGATGAATGCTAATTTTAAAAGGTCAAAGAAGTAGAGGTGTTTGATGTGACTGGTGGTGTGATGATCAGAGAACACAACATATTAAAGCTGCTGCTGAAAATGAGGGCAGAGGAAGGCTGAAAGTGCTTCATGTGATGTGAAGGTTAAAAAAAGAGTTTTGAGGTGATTAGCATTTTCTCAAGAATAATTTATATCCTAAATACAAAGGTTAACTGAAGTAGAGACTGTTCATACCATAACTCACTAGACAAATGGGTAACCTTGAATAAGTTCATAGTTCAGTTTATTTAAATAAGGTTTTATGTGTGAAAATGGCATTCACCTTTACTTAAAGACCATGAAACTTATGAAGTGTATATTGAAAGATAAACAAATGACGTTTTCTCATCCCACCTGTTATCAAAGATCTGCCTTTCATCACAGAGAAACTATTTATGTTTCATAGTGGGTGCTCTGACCCTGTTGGCAATCTGTCATGTGGGCCTGGATGTTTCTTTCATATTATTTAAAGTGCTCTGCATCATGTATCTGCAGTCACCCATAAATTAATTATTTGTCAACTCCTCCAACATTGTTTTAAAAGGGAGATGGATCTCCCCCTACTGTTTTCAATGCTTTAAAATGTATACCAGAGGAGATATTTTCAAGATTCCTTCCTCCCTTCCTTCCGGGAAACAACTATTATCCA
>JAUBOC010000043.1:17832885-17845359 GCA_032275365.1 Anablepsoides cearensis
ATATAGTGTAATCTTTATATCTCAAAATTCCCTTTCACATATCTACAAAAAAATGAAGCCTCTTAGATTGATTATACACAAAAGAATAAACCCATAAAATAAATATACACCCAATGTGCACACTCCTATGTGTGTGAACTTTTTATGAAGCACTTAAAACCCTTTAAAATGTCTGAAAAGGGGTAGGTATGAGTAAAACTTAAATATATATTTAAATAAATAATAAATATTTAAATATATTTGAAAAAACAATGATAAAATGGGGAAAATCGTGCAGACTATGGCTTAAATACAATCTAGAGAAAGTCCGTTAAGCCTTCCATGTGTAAGGTAACTGTCTTATTTTGTTTGACATCTGAAGTGTTAGAACATTTCCAAGCCCCACAACTACGAGGCATTTCGCTTTCCCCTCTTTGCCACCTCCAATATGGCGGTGACATGGTTTTGCCATTCAGCTTCCTATAGGGCGTCTATCGATGTCTATGGGGTCAGGTCTCAAGAAGTTTTTAAAAATGGATGCATTTTCGGGCCGATTGCAGACTTGAGAAATAAACTCTCTATCGGAGTGGTTTTCAACCCTGGTCCTCAAGGCACACTGCCCTGCTTGTTTTAGAGGTTTCCCAGCTTTGACACACCTGATTCTTCTTCTTCTTGTTGAGTTTATTAGGGGTTGGCAAGCCAACTGTCATGGTGCAATACCGCCACCAACTGGACTGGAGTGTGGACATGTGATCAACAAACAAACAATTCTTTTCTTCCTAATAACATTGGGGTTTTTTTCAAAAATGTTAGAAATGGACCTTTTATTCTGCTGATATTACACACCTGATTCAGATGATTAACAGGCTTTTGTTGAACTGCAATCATTCACCAATTGAAATCAGCTGTGTTGAAGCAGGGAAACATCTAAAACATGCAGGGCAGTGTGTCTTGAGGACCAGAGTTGAAAAACACTGACCTACCGGTCCAGCGCTGTGGTGGTTGTGTGACTTTTTTAACATTCTACATTCAAATATTGTTGAAATTTCTATTTTGTTGTGAAAACATAATACTAACTGAACACGCTTTAAGCATTTTAGTAATTTTCTAAAAATAAAAAAATAAAAAATGAACATTGCTTTTTTGATAAGTTTTTTAAAAACCTTGACTACAGTGAAAAATATGAATAAAGAATATAATTTGAAACCATGTGCAGCTGATTTGTTTAAATTCCTCTAAAAGTCAGTTCTGTCATAAACTGTATAAATGCGCTCTACTGAAATATGTAAGTGTATCATCAGGTTTCTTTTTAGAAAACATGTCATTATGAGACAAAAAATGTATTTTCAGACAGGTCAGCTTTTATTTTTTTTGGTTTTGTTAACGGAATAGAGGCAAATGCTTGAACAAGGATAATAGGCCATTGTGTGGAGTTGTGGACTTTTCTTTTCCAGTCTTCTTAAGGTAACTTATATGGTTAGTCATATTGTGAAACTGCACATGTAACAAAGAATAGGTAAAATAAAGAGTATTCATAAAATACTAAAATGATGTTTGACTCATATTGACACCATTTTTCATTTATGCCAAATCAAAATGATGATTCCTTTTTATTGTGATTTCTAGAACAGTATGTAATAAAAAATGCATCAAGTGTTACTTTTATTTTATTTTTCTTTGCATCATAGCTCAAAAAACACTGGAGCACCACCAATTTATAGTATTTATTTTTATGGCCAAACATTTTCTGAGCTCTTTGTGTTTGATACATTTAAAACTGAATAAAGAAAACAAAAGAAAAATCTTGCTTGAAAGGATGAAGAATTGTAGCCTTTTATACAGTTTAAGTTTTATTCTCAAAAACAGAAACATTTAATTTTGGTGGTGCCTGAAGTTTATCATGTTGTTGCATATTGATGTTAGGATTAAAGAGAATAACTGATGTCAGTATGATTATGATGTTGTAGATTCAAATTTGTATCAATTATATTTTAATTAAAACCCTTTAAACTTACTAGTCAGGCTTCAGCCACATCTTCACGGTACTCTGTCTTCCTGTCTCTTCAGACCCGTGTATTGGCTGGGTAATGAAACCCTGAGGGTGTCGGCTGCCCTTTTTGCTGAGAACCATCGGAGATTGTGTCAGGGGTTGAAAGCTAAAGAAGGTTTGGTGCCAAAGTCTGTGGTGGTGCTGCAGGGAGGGGAGCAGAAGCAGAGGTACTGCACAGACACTGATGTCCTCTTCAGGCAGGTAGTTTAGTTTATTTCTCCATCTAGATCCCTAAACAATCAGTAAGTTGTTGTCATGAGAACCTAAGACAGGTGAAAAGTGGGCAATGGTATAAAACTTAACCAAACATAACCTTCTTTGTTGATCTCTGATCCTTTCACTTGTCCAGGAGTCTTTCTTTCACTGGGCTTTAGGTGTTATGGAGCCATTGATGTGGACTCTGTGAGATCCATTCTTTTTCTTCCTAAACTGCCTGAAAGCTATGCTACTTGGATGGGAGAGTAAGTACCACTAATCCTCAAAGAGCTGTGTACGCTGCCAACACCAATCAGCTGCGAGGACAAGGATGAAAGCTGTGAATTTAGCCGTCAAGTTCTCAACCAGTCATTTTTAATTTATTAAAAAGAATTATTTCAGACATTTTTTTTTCCTTCACCCAAACGTCTTAGTTACATATTTGACTGCATTATTTAAAAGGCTGCTCCTGTCACATCACCTTCACACTATAGAGAGAGAAACCATTCAATAAACCGCATTCATAAAACATAAATGTTGCAGTCTGACATGCAATCGAATTTTTGATTAACGTTTATAACTTAGTTGGCTATTTTTGGAAAGCTAATTTAAATGCTAATTTGTGGGAACAAGGTGGCAATTAGAAAATATTATGCATAAACTGTTCCAGTTATGTAAATGTAGTTGGATTTTGTGTGGAATATTGCATTTAAAACATAGTTAATAGAATCATCTGAAAAAAATATATCACAGTTCTTTCCTTCAATTGATTTTCTTTCAAAGGTATTAGATATTTAACTATAAACTCAACATTTAACCTGAGCACTAAGTCATGTTTTGGATGCTGTCACCTATTAATCATTAAATGTCTTTACCTGGTACATGGTTTTCTTTTAACCTGAACTTGAATCTTACTACAGTCTGGCTGCTTGATGAACTATAAAACAGATTGCATTAAGATTGCATTAAGAGCTCCAGTTTTTAATGTTTGTGTGACAGCCTAATGTAAAATTAATATATCTGAAAATAAAATAATCTTTTTTAGTGTTTCAGTTATATGTAAGTCCATAAGTTAAACAAAAACCAAAGTACAATAGTAGTCGCTTGACACAAGTACACACCAATTTTATGTCTTAAATAAAGCAAATACTGATTATATCATGAATGATATGTGAAGTACATATGTGTTTGTTACAGAGCAGGTTGGGAGATGGTCATTTAATTTTAATTAATGTTTCTTTAATATCCTACAGCAGGGCTATTCAACTAAATTGTGCCTAGGGCCACAGTTACTGCAGGCCAACAGTTAAAGGGCCGAACATCCAGAAATTACAGCCATTATGTAAATAAACCAAGTATTACAAAGATCTGTTACCTTTGAAACAGTTGATTTAATTTTTATTTAATCATAAATGCAACATACAGAACTGTATGTAATAAAAGTAGCGCCAAAACAATATCAAACTGAAAACAACACATTATGCCTCCTATTGAACAGAAAAAAATATTATTTTGACATCTCTGATTTTTCAAAAATTTTAAACCAATTTTATTTTTTACTTTTATTGTTTTATCTTCAACTGCTTGTAGTTTTAACTGGCTTGGATGTTCATGGTTAGCGTCTGCCAAGATTCTGACGTTTCTGTAGATATCAAACATGTCTATGTCTAACTAAAAGAGTAGGTTTGGGCTTAGGAGATGAATGAACCAATTGGCGGGCTTCCAGTTGAATAGCCCTGTTGTACAGGCTCTGAGACGGAAAATATTTGAAGCTGAGTTTTTTGATCATATAGATATGTGTGATTTGAAAAAAATCTGTGAGGTTTATATGTCTGTGCACCTACAAAATAAAGGAGATTTGGTGTAATTTATGGAAAATCTGTACCACTTGACATTTATGCTGTTGGCAAAATATCTCATAAACCACTGGATGGATTTTAAAGAGGTTCTCAGAAAATTATTATTAGCTTTATTCAACCCTTGGCTGTCAGAGTTAATCTTCATAAAAGAACAATAGTGTACACCTCAGTGGATTGTATCGAGCAAATATTTGGTGTGATGGTTGCTGAGAGTCATCGACACATTTTCTGAGCACAAAGAGATTTCACAAGGTCTTTGTTTAAACCTTTCACATTCAAGGTGGAGGCCACTTTTTAATTAGTTATTTGCTTTATTTATTATTTCTAATTTATAAACATTTCATTTAGAAATGTTTCACAAAACAATATCCGCTCTGTCAAATCACTGGTTCAAACCAAACAAATCTCCTCTGTGCCTTTTAAGTCATGTTCTGTGTTATTCATGGACATTTTCTTTTGTCTAATAAAAAGGATAGGAACCATTTTTATAGATGATTTTGTAAATCTGATCCAAGGTTAAAGTATAAAACATGTCATGTGTTTGTGTGTTCATTGCACTTAGTTTTATCAGTGGTACTGGTTTTCTTCTTGTTGGCAGGATCTTCTCTAAAGAGCACTTCAAGGTGAAATATGGTGTTGATGAGGCGCACCACATGATGTAAGCATGTTGATACTTTTCATTACAGCTATTCATGTGCCCTAAATGAGCGTATGAGTTTGACTCGTGTCCAGAGTCATTAATGTCCCTGTAATTATTCAGCAACAAACATTTTATGTGCACTTCTTGGCAGAAATAAATGTTTGTTGTTCCAGATGGTTTGATCAATATGACATTTCCATTTAATCCATGTACACACTCATACATACATATATAGGCCTATATGGGTGTTCTCCATCATTATGACAATTATGATTCAGCTCTGACTGAGCTCAGCTAACAAAAGTCTTAGCTGACTTTTACTTAGAATTGGATTTTCATTCCTAACCTGCAGCTTCATTTAAATTGGCCCATTTAGAAAAGTTCACTCATTTTCAGGCTGAGCTAAATTGTCTGTTCTGGGAGTTTGGGGTAAATGTTTATCAGTGTTGTCAGCAGATTCCCAGGAGAGCGATAGAGCAGAGTTACAGCTCCAGAACTCATTTTGGGCTGCATGAGATGCATGTTAATACATTCAAAATATTATATTCCCCCTACAATAAAAATGCTTTTTGCCAAACAACTGATCTTTGAGAAAGTTAAGTAGTCCAACGATCCTCCACTCGTTTTCATATTTACACTTTATTCTTATGACTCATTCTTCCAATACTTGCAGTATTTTTACATCTCAGTACCTGTATGAGGTGTTAGATATCTTAATTAGTCACCTTTTTTATCAAGCAACAGCTACTTAACACTGTAGGATTAAATTAGAAAAGTGGGATATGCGTCACATGCGGCACTTGATAGTGAATAATATTAAGGTGTCAGTGCTGCGTGCAGAAAGAAAGATTCTCACTGTGAGCTCCAGATGAGATAATGGATACATTTACCCAAAAACTGAAAAACATCTATCAGGGAGAAATCACATTTCTCAATAGATATGCACTGTCAGTTTTTAATGAACAAATGCTGCGCATTTTATTTTTTTTCAGATTTTATGGTTTCCTCCAACAGACCAAAAACATGCATGTTAGGTAAAATGGTCTGAACTTACACTAGAGTCACTCACCTGTTTATACACACATTCACACATTCATTTTATGTAGCTTGTACAGATGCATCCTTTGTGTTGATTTACTTTTAAAGCTGGTCTTTTTTGAGGATAGTTCACTGCATCCTTTTTTTCCATTCAGGGAATTAGTGCCCCCCCACCCCCCCACCACCTTCTTCGGGGGGGGGGGGGTGGGGGGGGGGCTAATTGTTCTAGGTCATGCTGTCACCGTGCTGCAATGAAGACACGTGGTTTTATTAGACATAGTTATTTACCTTCAGCAATGCATATTCTCTAAATCAGGGGTACATAAACATTCTCTCGAAGAGGGTTAAAATGAAAATTTATCCAGAGCTGCAGGCCAAACGCAGTAATATAATACATAAAATACAAATACTTTTTAAGTAAAATCCTGTATTTTTAATTAAGCTTGCAGCCAGTGCAGTGACCCACTTTGTTTTTAGTCTGTGCACTTGGAGAAAATCTTCCATACGCTCAAGCAGCAATGGTTCATGAGATATTTCATAAATTGATAAAATATGGTTTTGGGGCTTTATAATGTGCAAATAAATCTACAATCTTTGAATCTAATCTTAATATCTTTCGTTGTTACCTGTATTTCATGTTTCATGTCTAATCTCAATATATCAAAAATAAGTCAGCACCATGAGGGAAAACTATCTGCAATCCGTATATATTCATTGGGCCAATGGATGAAATGACAAATTGGAAATACTATGTTTCTACATAAGATGACAGGTTACTACCTAGTAACTATGACATCTGCTGGAGGGCCAAATCAAATAGCTTGGCGGGCCAAATTTTGCCCACGGTTGCTCTAGAATGTATCCCCTTTATAAAAGTTAAGTCTAATATTCATAACACACTAGAGTTATTAATTCTTTACAGTAAACATGAACAATTTCATATTTCTGACAGTTTATTTGTAAATTCAAAACGATTCTTATCCCGGTGCAGGTGCAGGTGTTTCTGTTGGTGACAACAGTAAATCTTACTAACACTGTGAGGTGACAACCAGCCATGGGGTTTTCAGGAAACAAAAGAGGCCTAGAGGGCTAAGTTGTCCACACTTTTTTTTTTGGGGGGAGGCCAATTGTTTAAACTGACTGTGTTGTTGTAAATTCTCCAATCTCTTTTGTTTCAATGCATCAAAATAGCTAACACGTTTATTAATGTGAGAATATTTTAGCTTTATCAATACAAACCTAAACAGCTGTTCACTTTAAAAAACATTGGAACTGTGTTTAGTTTATTAGTTTCTGCTGCTCTGCTTTTCTTACACTAGATTTGCTAATATAGGTTATGTACTGTATGTCAGTCAGCAAATTAGTCTGAGAACCCAATTGAGGTGGTGTAATGATTCTTTAAAGTTCACAACATTTAAAACAAATGTGACATCACAGCCTATTTGTGAAGCCATATTCTTCCACACTGAAAAAACTTTATTAATCCTGGTAATAATTGTCAGATTTTAAATGTGATAAATGAGAAAATCTGTTTCTCCAGTTTAGCATTAGTAGAGTTGGACATGTGTATCTTTTAGGTTGACCAGGGGCAAAGGTCAACCAGAGGTGAGGGGTTTACCTACACATTTAATTGTTCAGTCATTTCATTAGAACAAGATTCAATTTAGATCTAATTTCTAGGTCCAGATTTAGGAATGACTTTCTGTTTTTATTACATTAATTTAGAGAAATGTCACAAAAGTGTTTCAAGAATTTTAGCAGTTTTAATTGTATCACGGTGAAATAATGTCAGAGTGTTAGTCAGCTTTAGGTGGTGGATTTGTTTGAGACATTTAGGCTGCTCAGGGAAGGACTTCCTGAGAGACCATAGAATGACCTTTATTTCCAAAAAACTGAAAGTATATGAAAATTAATTCTTGACATTTCATGAGTGCTTCTGTGGGTCCAACTTTTTAATTATTTCCCTTCTGCAGTCCTGCAGATTGCTGATGTCCTGCTAAGCTGAACCCAGCCGTTCTCCTGACACCAGTAATCATTGTGTTTTATACATCATTACAGTTTAAATGTTTATTTGATTAATTATAAGCTACTAGCTCACATATCATATAAAATGTAAAAAAATAAATAAAATTGTGTGACGGGTTTTAAAAACTGGGAAGCAAGTTGATCTAAAATGTGTAAACCCCTTGTTCAGATTTTACTGTGTGTGCCAAAATTTAATCTAATATAGAGTAATAACATTTGAAGTCACCTGGAGGTGAATCAGATTTTTCCTGCAGCGAGGACAGAACTGTGCTCCAGCTGTGACGCCTCCTTTGACGGAATGAGTCGGTATGATCCCTGGCATTAATTTGCCGAAATATAATCAGAAATATATTTTTAGGGAAGTTATCTCTGTAAAATTTATAATCAGAAATGCAACAGACTGTTCCACACACTGATTATTGCTGCTTTGAATGAAAATTAGTATAGCAAGAAATCTTGTTTTAGATTGTTTGCTGCCAATTAACAGTAATGTTATTTCTGTCTTTACATTTAGTATTAATCTTTTTTTTCTAACTCCACAAAAAATTAGCTTAAAAAGTGAAAAATTTTCTGTTTGGTTGACTGTTTGCTTGTTTATAACAATGTTTACCGGCAATCAATCTTACACCCAGGTGCGGCCGGTCCATAAGGGCACCCCACCTGAAACAAAATTAATTTGCCCTACAAAGTAGTTCCTCCTAATAAACAATGTACATTACTATGTATTGTATTTAAATGATATTTAAAATGGGTTTTAGTGATTAATTCTTGAATTTTTCTTATTTACAGTTAGTCCTATAGGATCTTTTTTAATCTGATCTGTAGCAACTGTATGTGAAATACTGTGCTAATGTAGAGCTATGGTTTGGAAATTATCTGTCTGTGAGTTTGAGTCTTGTTTTAAGGCCTCAGAGTTGAGATGCATGATTTGATGTTTGTTTATTTATTTTTTTAGTTATCATTAATATAACCCCGCTGCACGAAACAGCAGATAAATGAGGGACAATATGCATTCCTTTAAAGTGAATTTAACAGGCTCCTACAGCATAATAATTCTGATAAGCATTGTTACAACAGAGGAATACACCGAATACACATTTTATTACATTTTGTTTAGCTGATTTTATTTCCTCACACTAAACACAACTGCTTTTGAAAAGTCTCAATAATTTGCATGAAATATCATCTTGCATCTTGTAGAGTGGGTACATCCTGTTTTCCCCTTTTTGTCACCATCTTCTAAGTGAACAGCACGATGGCTCAGTGGTTAGCACTGACGCCTCACAGCAAGAAGGTCCTGGGTTCGATCCCCGGGTCGGACCTGGGGTCTTTCTGTGCAGAGTTTGCATGTTCTCCTTGTGTTTGCGTGGGTTTTCTCCGGGTACTCCGGTTTCCCCCATCCCTAAAAACATGTACAATAGGTTGCCTCCAGGCCGCCCTTGAAAAAGAGATCTGAGATCTCAATGAGACTTGCCTGGTAAAATAACGGTAAATAAAATAAGTGAACAACACTATTTTATACCCAGTTGTTGTAGAATGGTGATTGTGTATTTGTATACTGAACAGTCAAGTAAATTTAAGATTATTTAAAACTCTGTAAACAATCTGTTGCAGTAAGTTAAGTAAATGTTTGTAATTATAAATAAGGTCTTCTCTTGGTACTTTTCCCTCTTTTTTTTCCACTGTAGATTGAAATAAGGAACTTCGTGCTTGTTTGGTTGTCTTTGTTATTAGAATTTGGACACCTCCAGACAAATTGACATTTCCAGAAATGAGGAAGAATACTTTTCAGTCACACCTCTTGGAGAGCAGATCTGTATGAACCCTCTGCCCTCTCCTCTTGTAGCTGACAAGCCTCTCTTTTTATGGCCTTTCAAAAAAAAGAAAGAAAAGAGGAATAAGTGTTTTTTCTGGTTACCTTTGGCTCAGATTTAATAGATTCCATTACTATACAAATAAATCTGGTCCCAAGCTATGTGACAAATCAAAGTGAAGGGTATGACTCCGCTGCCTGCCTAGAAAACAACTGTTTAAATCAAAGTTTCTGGTGCAACTCAATAGGTTGGAACCAATTCAGATGCTCTGCAAAACCCAAGTGAGAGAGTTCTCCATGGAAATGACATGTTGCATTTATTTAGACGCAACATTCTGGAAAATTATTGCTCACAAGCTGATTTAGAGTTTTTATTTTTTTGGTTTTTGGTTTTTGCACCAGATATTAAAGTTTAGCTCAGAACAATATCTAGTTTAGCCTTTTATGTTACTGATATTGTATCATTTTATTTAAGGTTAAATGTGAATTCTGCTTTACTTGTACATTTATTATCACATCATAATAAAAAATAAAAAAAAATGTTAACTTTGTGTTTGCAGTTGTGTTTCTTGGGCTGACTTTGAGCTGGAGGTCCTGCCCTGCACCAACAGGATTTCCAGTAAAGATCTATTTATTTATTTATTTATTTATTTATTTGTAGGTTAGGAAGCATGTACCTGGAAAAAATAATGGAATGGAGAGGTTAGTTATTTCTTTAACTACTGGATTTATAAGTCTTTAATGACTAACAGGACATGAATGTATTTTAGTTATTTTACAATGTAAATAAATGAGCCAACTACATTTTTGCTTTCAGAATGTTTGCAACTGCAGTTAAATGGCACATTTAAAGCTTTGTAAATATTGATTTAATGGTAAAGTGCTGTCTGCCTTGATCAGTATGTGTTCTACATGGTCCTAAACAAAGAGAAACACTACAAAATGTAAATAAGACTTGGAAGGATCTAGTTTATTTTTGGCAGGTCACACATGAATCATTTGTGAATTATAATGAATAAAAATGTAGAACACTGTTATCAAAGCAAAATATGACTCATATGCTTTTAAAAACTTTACATGTCAGAGTTTTGATGTTTTCAAGAAAAATAAAGTTTTGCATGATTTAGGTGTGTGCTTCAGACTTTTATTGCTGTCGAACACAAACCAAATCTCTGGAGTGATGTTTGACTGTCTTTTAGTATTTGAAACCTTGTTTTTCTTTTCAAAATCTGCTTGCATTGAAGGTGTGAAGTGGGCTGACATGCACTGCCCGGCTGTCAAGACTCACCTGGAAGAACATGTTAAACTCAGCATCCTGCGTGGCGATGTCGAGGACATGTTGAAGGTCCACCTGGGCTCCGTCTTCATGCCCCACGGCCTGGGACCCCTGCTGGGGTTTGATGTGCATGATGTGTGTGTGTGTGTGTGTGTGTGTGTGTGTGTGTGTGGGGGGGGGGGGGGGGGGGGTTATCCTGAGGTGAGAAGAGAGTGCTTACAATTCTGCGAGTGTTCTCACCACCACCTCGTCTGCAGCTGAGGACGTAACAAAGACAGCTTTGAGTCAGCTGGAGAAAGAAACACATTCCTGTTAGTTAAATATTGATGTGTCATCTATAATTAAACAGACTGCAGAAGTGAGCAGGTAAAAAGTTCAGGATGAGGGCAGCAGGAGAGTCTGAACCCTGGACACAGATGGTTTCATGCTGCGGTGAATAAATTTGTTCTGTTTTGACAAGTAAAAGGCAGAGCAGTTCAAACGATGCTGCTGTCAGACGCTGATGTTGGAGAAAATGCTGTTTCAAATTGACCAAAGATGAATGCCGAGTTCAGTCCGTGCAGAAACATGACAAGCAATAACTTCAGCATCTCTTGGAGAGCAACGTTGAAGAATTTAAACATGATCGCTAAGTGTAATGACAAGATTAGCTGTAAAAGTGCCATAAAAGCACTTTGCACCTAACATTCTAAAATAGGTTTTCTTTTTTGTGTTCAAGGGGGTCGAGCATATCGACGAGCCGGGACTGAGGAGTCTTCCTATGGGCCGACCTGGTCCAGGAGCGGATGGTCCTCACTGTGGAGCCCGGCATTTACTTCATCAACCACCTGCTGGACCAGGCCCTGGTTGATCCCACCCACAGCTGCTTCATCGACAATCAAGTGCTGGCTCGATTCCGAGGAGTCAGTTTATTTTGTCTTTTGGTTTTGATTCAACTAGGACACAAGAAAAGATGCTAACATAAATTCTGAACAAGGGTCATTATAAACTGATGTTGGGGTTGTTTGGTTTAAGTGTCTACAAATGTGCAGTTTAGTGACAAATTTAAATTTTGTTGTGGGGGAAAAAAATTCTACTTTTTGATGCATATTTTGTATGGAATTATTGCGCTCATTTGTAGTTTGTTTGCATTTTTGATACACTAAGCTGTCTCCTGATATTGATTTTAGTGTTGCCTACTAATCATAATGTCACTGTTGTGTGCAGGTTAGCATTGAAGACGACATCGCCAAGATGCATATGGAGCTCAAAACTTTTATGGCCGACTCTGCCAAAGCTTTCGGCCCATTTGTCAGTAAATCTGATGACAAATATCCAAGCTGTATGCTGCAACAGCTACTCTCCATGAAAATGTACTCTTTAAAGATTATTTTTATACTGCATCTGAATGCAGCTTTCAAAAATAATGTGACTATTCTCAGAAATATAAGAAGCATCTCTTTCAGGAAACAAACTTTAATGTTCTTTAAATAAAACCATGTGATCTGGTTATTTAAAATTTATTCATAGGTTTTAGACAAGCTGACTCGTGTGTGTGTGTGTGTGTGTGTGTGTGTGTGTGTGTGTGTGTGTGTGTGTGTGTGTGTGTGTGTGTGTGTG
>JAUBOC010000043.1:17880981-17898610 GCA_032275365.1 Anablepsoides cearensis
ACACACAAACACACACACACACACACACACACACACACACACACACACACACACACACACACCTTGTGTCTGGTACAGCTAGCTTTATGAGGACATTGCAATGACTTCTATTACAGTAATTTCTACAGCCTAACACTGACTACTTACCCTAAACCTAACCTTCGACCCACCACTAAGCTTAGGTCCCCATGAGTACCAATTAGTGTGTATGCCAAAAATGATCGTATGGAATACCAGAAAACACATGCTGGAATGCTGATCCACATTCGTACACCAATATAGTCGTCATGGCAGATAAGATCTGTTGATGTCTCTGTACCACTTCTGCAGCTCAGGTCAATCTGTCCTTTCACTGATGAATCCATCTGGTCTGAGCTCCCAAGCTAATATGGTGATATGGCGTTAGCTCCTAAGCTAATAATATTAGCTCAGGAGCTATTACCATAGTTATATATGTGGAGTCACACATTTTGTAAACTGACAGCTTTTAAGTATTGACTCTGTGTTTTAGTCTCAACTGCAACCCATCATTATCATACCCAGATTGCATTTTGACAGTGACAAAATGGTAACGTGCTCAAGTAAAAAAATAGAATGAACATATACAATTTTTTTAAGTAATTAGATGTTTTCATGTGTCACAGACAACTTTTAGTAGAAAAGAGAAATACCATATTAATGTCAACATGTGCAAATAGTCGGAGACTCTTTTAAACATTCAAAAAGATAAAGGACATCTCTTGAAACAAGTGTGGTTCTCATCTGTTTCTCAAACAGGATCATAAATTCCAGACGTCCAGTGATTACACTTTAAGAGCCTCACACTGCTGGGACACCAGAGAAATTCATGAAGCATAAATTCTGATCAACTGTTTCTTTACAAGCGACAGCCACGCATATAGAGCTATTCAGAGTCAACAGCCATCTGTCTGAAAAAGACCTGTGTCACCATGTAGAGCTAAAAATACAACCTCATATCTGTAAAGAATACCCTCATAAATCTGTATGGGAAGCAAGGATGGTGGGTCCCACGGTGGGACATTTTACAGCAGCTCCAACAACAACAGACCACCTTATCAGGCATCTCTAAAGACACCAGTCTCCGCTCAGCCACATATGTTGAGTCCACAGGTTTGTGTTCTGATCACATTATGAGTCAGTGTCCAGGGAGGAATCAAACAAACAGCAAAGTAAGCTAAAGTGGCAAAAATGAATTAACATAAAGTCGACAACAAAGCAAGATAAATTTTATATCAAACAGGATATTCTCCTCACCATAGCTGACCTTGAAATTATTCCTGCTTTATTGCTTTTGGGTCAAACTTCCTTTAGCTGCACAAAAGGAAAAGTGTTTTGTGCTGACACTGATATTTAAAACAAGAGAAGCCCAGCTGTTGTTTAGCTGAGCTGCAAAAAGATGTTCAGGAAATTAGCATTTAACCTTTTTTTTACTCTCTTCCTGAGATCCTAGTGAATGGTGCTTTACCAGGAGAACCCAAACAATGGTGGCAGCTGTGTGAGGCTGCACTGACTGTGACAACAGTTGTGTGTTGTATTTAATGATATTTCCGTACTTAAAACGTCAGCAAAGGTAGTAAAAAAAACTCTCAAAACCTCAATAGGCAGACACACCAATCATCTAACACATGTCATGAATTGGCATCAATTACGAAACGAATGAAAAGGTCAAAGTCAGTGGCTTTTGGGGAAAAGTAATGTTGAGAAAGTCAGTTAAATTCTCTGCCTACAATTTCACATTAGCTCCAAAAATAGCATGAAATTGAACTGTAGTGCTGAAATGACAAAGTAGATGGATGACACACATCACAAGTTTGTCACATATAGATGACTATGTGTCAAAAGAAAACTCTCAATTCAGATCTTTCTTTAAAAAAAATATGAGCTATACACTCATATTTTACGCTACAACCTTTTTAGACTTGTGTATCCCTGAGCCATTTTATCATACCACTAGCACCCCCTAAGTTAAACGTAATGATGGTTCTCCAAAACTATAATGTACTACAACTGATTATTAAATAGAAATTATTTATTTAACCCCCTAGAACATTTATTTATCAGGCATTTTATTCTTTTCAACTCAAATTAAACAAACAATAAAATGTTACCTTGAAAGTAATTAAATAAACAGACCAGCTAATGGCAGGTGAAGGAAGCAGCAGCATCCAAAATACATTAGACACTAACCCAAATGAACAAATTCCATGAGATTAAGCGTTTTATACCGAATCCCATTTTGTGTCAACTCCGCGATTCCGTCTACATTTTTCACATTTGGAAATCATAGGGCCCTACATATCCTAGTCCTATTTTTATTATTTTTTTACACACCTGGGAAATTTTTCTACGTTCCCACTGTAATATGCTCGTACCCTTGGAAATCACTGCGCATTAGAACCCACTTTTAAGTGTTCATTACTTTTACTTTTATACTTTAAAACCATTACTTTTATACTTTTACTTGAGTAAAAAGCTTGAGTTGATACTTCTACTTCCAAAAAAGTATTTTTAAACACTAGTATCTACTTAAGTAATGATTATGAATACTTTGGACACCTCTGTTTTTTAGACGTTTGAGAAGCTGTTAAAGACAAATTGAAAAAGTTGCACCTGTTAGTGCAGACAGTACAAGTCAAGTTGTACAGATTAACCACAAATTACACAGATTTTTCACCCATTTTGCATGGATACAGACGTATAGGGCAATCTTACAGATTTCTAAAAAAAACTTTGCTTCAAATTTATGTCTCTGAGCTGGCGGGCTGTAAGGAAATAGGTTGCCACCTCCTGTGTCAAATTGCGGATTTGTGAGGGTCAAGATACAGAAAAATATCCGAACGGTTGACATGTTAGTAATATTTTGTTAACGGTACCACAAGGTGTCGATAATGTACCAAGTTGTTTCCCAACCTCTACAAAGCAAACTGTGTTGAGCACAAAACCTGCCAAAAATCAATAAGTACATTAAACTCAAAGCATCTACCCTCGCACTTTTATTTAGAAAGGATAAAGTGTAAACTATGGACATGTGCAAGCTAACTCTTTACTACTCAGAGCTTAATGCTCACTCCTCCACGTTAATCCACTGGACAGAGCAAACATGAAAGAACACAAGTTTGTTCAACTAGCATAATTAGCAGCGGTATACTTGTGTAACTCTGTAGTATACTGATGTATTTTATTTATTTACTGTTTAACTAACCCTATTAACTGTTAATACATGTGATATATTACAATACAGCAAGAATAAGTTGTTTTTTAACAGCCTCACATACAAACTTCCGGCCAACAGTGTTGAACATCATGTTGTTCTCTCAAATAAACCACATGAACACGGTTAAGAACTCTCTTATTCCCTAAAGAGAGACTTTATGAGCTGTAACAGAGACCAACTGAAGTGGGGAGGGGGGCAGAACAAGTGTCCAACTCTTTAACATGAACATTTGAGCCTGCTGCAGTGGGACAGGTCACACTGAGACCAAGCAGAACCATGAAAGAACCTTTAAGAGTCAGTTAAAGGGACAATAAAGGGAACATTAGTGTCCAGGAAATCAAGGCCAAATGGAGACATTGATGTCTTCTTCCTCACAGCTTAGCTGTCTTAAAATTGAAATTCTTATACTTAAATCTCCATGACAGTGACAAGTGGCCCAACAAGTATCCATGGATCTCTGTTGGGTCTGCAGAAAGTAATCCTTCAAATCTGCCAAACCTACAACCTTTCACTGAACCCTAAATTAATATTATTATTATAACCCTAAAATCAATATTATAAGTTACATTAAGACATGCCTAACTGGGCTGTGACAAAAACAAAAATTTAAGATTTTTGGTAACTGGTTAAACTCAGACATCTTTACTTCTGATAGATTCAGCCTTTGTTGTTTATTTTTAGAGGTCTTGCTGCCATTATATTTAAAAAAAACACTGTATTTTCTTCTAAGATTAGTTCAATTTTCTAGTTTAAACATTTAATACGTTTACTGTGTTGAATCTGTGTATTGAATAAAATATGAGTTGGAGATTGGCAATCGTGGCATTCAGGTTTTATTTACATTTCACACAACATCCATACGCAAAAGGAATTGTAGGTTGGATTTCATAGTCTGTGATTAGTTGTTGTTGTGTTGCATATAACAGCTGATTTATTTGCTCAGATGGCATCTGGACACCCAGAAGGTGGATTTCTGTCACTGCTGGTCCTTAGCATTAGATTAGAGTGTATAAGGGGTCTTTAATCTAAAAACCTGCATGTTGCAGAAACAGTAGAAAAAAAAGAAGTCCTACCTGGAGCCAAATTTCCACTTTGATCAGAATCACAAGCACTTACAGAGAAGCAAGTACATTTCTTATTTGTTGCCTCGCATCTATTGACAAGCTCTGCTGCCATAAACACATGACCATCTGCAGTGTGTGGTGATGAACTTGTTGTGAGGCTGCAGCTGGGACTTGTCATGGCAGAGATGTAGCTGTCTTCAGCCGTCTGTGCCAGGCAGGCTGTATATCAGAGCACTCATCGCCCTTTTTAACAAGTCCTCCTGCCCACCTCAGTGTAGAACGCACAAAACAGATGCAGCTGTCAAAGAAAACCTAAAGGGGGGGCGGGGGGATGTTTGATGAGTTTAGGCAAGAGCTGCTCAGAGGAGATGCTCATCGCTGCAATGGGTCAGATATATTCTTATTTATCTTTGTTTGGAATTAAAATTGTGCCCCAATTCATTCTGAAACCCTCATGTACGTTACAGTAATCATGGGAGAGCGTTAGAGCTTTAAGAGTTCAATAATCGTAAAGATCCAAGCTCCAGTTTTTGTACAGGATTTTTTTTTTCATTTATTTCATCCCTCCCTCCAAACTAAGCAGGAAACCCACTAGTGGATCTGTAACATTCCAAGCGCAATAGATTCTACCCTCAGATGGGCCCACCGTTGCCAGCGACGAAGTGTGTGGTCAGCGATCGCCCTTTAAAAACACACACACGCCCTTCTCAAATGCAGCCCTTTGGAAGAAAAGAGGAGGAATCGCTGATGAGTGAAAGTCCCACCATAAAGGGACCTTTCTTTGGCTGTTTGTCTGAAACCTGGAGCCACTTTAAAGAGAGTTTCAGTGTTTCAGAGTTGGCTTTTCTACTGTGTGTGCATGTTGGAAAAAATGTCTCCTCCTAAAATTCTGAATTTTAATACGTTGGTTATTTTCGATTATTATCTGTGTACACAGTGCTACTTGTGAAGACTGGGAAGATCATTTCTATTCCAAGTAATCAAGAATATAAACCCAACAATGTGACTGGGTAAAGAATAGACTGTTATTAGTGTATTTGAGCACCTATGATCTGTGTATACTTGTAGCATTCCTGCCTGCATGTTTCCTTGAGATTTGTTGTGTTTTAGGTTTTGTTTTATTTTGAAATGTCAACTTTCCATAATGTCTTTGTTTTACTATAAAACTGATCTTGTTGCTGTATTTCTGTTAGCTCCTTTTGTCTGTTTCAGACCGGTTTTGGGTTTTTGTTTGCCTTCACCTTTTGTAATCAGTAACAATTATTTAATTTAGTTTTTATTTTTTTGAGGAGTATTTTGTTGACACTTAAGCATTAATTACTTTCCACCAGGTTGTCTTTGCACTTTATCTCAAACTTTCCAGCAACTTGTCTGATTGTTAGTTTGGTTTTGACAGCTTAGCCAGTTGTGGAGGATGTCTTCACATTGGGCAGGATCGCCTTTTCTGTATTCTTTTATTTCAAAGTCAAATAATTGGATTTTTATGATATAATAAGATAAGAAATAAATGTAATAATAAATACATTGTATCTCAAACTCATTGGGGTTTTAAAAAATACATTAGAAAACATTTTTCATCTTTATTTACAATTAAATTCACAATCAGCAGACAGCAGATCAATGACAGTTTCACTATTTTACCATTCTTAAAAAGGTATTTGTATATTCCCCTCACTGTGCAGCAGGTGGTGTCACACTGAAAATTGTAGATACTTTTTTTTCAGTTCATTAACAGGATTTACAAGCGTGTACATACGCACTTGGCAAGATTTTTGCATTAGGGTATATTTTTTGTTTGTTTTAGTTTGTGAAAATTGCACAACTGTTAGTAGAAATGCTCATTTCTGGGGAGAATGTCTTCAGTGGGTTTTAAACCCTTTTAAACATGTACTGTAATATTTCTTCTCTGCAGCGTGAAGACATGCTCTGACCTGCTGGATTTGCTTAGTTGGAATAACTGGTTGGAAACTTTTGCATGAATCGGCTGGGATCCAGGCCGTATGAATCAGAGCCTCTGGTAAAGCTCCAGCTTGGAGTATTTCACTAACACTGCACAGAGCTGAGCTTCGGGGCAGTTTGAACACAAGTGTGACGGATAACTGAGCCATGTGGTGACGTAGTTTTATTCCAAAGGGAGCATCAGTTCAGTGCAGTTAAGTTTTACATCATATTGGTCATAATCATCACCCGTCGCCATGAAAGTCTGGAGATCTTCTGAGTGTTTGTCGGTCAGGTAGCAAAAAAATCTCATCAACTGCAGGATGGATTTCTATGAAAATTTCAGAAATCATTCTATCAATGTCCATCTACAACTGATTAACATTTGGTGTCAATCTAATTCAAAAAGACTGCCACAGCTATTCAACTTTAAACACAAAAATGGCCATAACTCAGTCAATTTTACAGAAATTGCACCTCATGCAAGAACCGTTCGTAAGAACAGATTTGTTCTTAATTTGTGCATACGAGTGATTTAGGACAGAGGTTCTCAAACTGGGGTCCCTGGACCCCCAGGGGTCCGCGAGAGATATCTTGGGGGTCCTCAGAAATTTTTACTAAAATGTTAATTTGGTTTTTATTTTTTAAAATGTATGGAGAACAATGAACTAATAAAGCAAACATAATAAACATAATAAAAATATATATTCCTATAGCATTTAGGGGTTGAAATGACAATAAATTCTCTTTTAAAACAGCATGGGGTTTATAAGGGGGTCCCTGGAATTTTTTTCACCTTTGTAAGGGGTCCCCAGACCCAAATGGCTTGAGAACCCCTGATTTAGGAGAACTTGTCACATTCACCACTTTTTTCTCATTTAACAGTGCCTGCAGTGCAAAGTAGGAAAGGGAAACGTGGATAACTTATTTCTAGCGGCAGATCAGAACAGTTAGTACTGGTTGGAAGGTGGTTATTTAATTTAATCTAATAATATTTATGTCACCCGTGGGTCGTACTGTCACTAACTGTTGCAACCCACAGGAGACACAACATTAACAGTAACTGCAGCAGTTATTTCATTCCATTCCTTGGCTTTAGCAGGTCTTTTAATTTCACAGCTGACGCTGCTAATTTTTATTTTATTTTTCTGGATCTCTAAGAGCAGGACTTCAATTTCAGAAGTTCTTCTTTTTACTTTTCGCTGCCATTTTTATGAATGAACATTTGCTGTTATGTAGGGCAGGAAGCGTAGCCTTATATGGTATTATTGGGGTGGTAATTATGCTAATTTCCTTTCCTCATGCACAAGCATCTGAATACATATAGGTGACATTCATCACATTTACGCTGCTCATTTACACACTTTTCCTGAAGATAGAAGCGTTTGCTGAATCTGACGTAGCATGTTCATACAAACCCTTCATATGAAAAAAAAGGAAGAAAAATTTAGGATAAGAATACAAAAATGTTCTTGCATGAGGCCCATTGAGCTTAGATTTAGTGTGGTAGTAGCTGAGGTTGACTCCCAAAATATTCTCTGAGCACCAATAAATCAGCAGAGATCTTGGTTTAAAACTTTGGCATCAACAATTGAAGTCAACACTCTTTGTCTGTTAGCAAAATATCTCATTATTAACAGGACATATTTTTACAAAACTTTCTGAATGTAATCACTGGAAGTAAATTTTCAATTGAATAACCTCTGGAGTCAGCCCAATGCATCGTGGCCATAACATAAGCAACACATAATATGTCTTTAATTAATTTAGCAGATATTGAGCTAAAACTGGATGTGGTAGCAGAGAGTCATTCTTATCACATACCTTCAGCACAAACAGATACTCTAACACAAGGTCTTTCTTTGAAAAGATTGATTTCACTAGAATACTACTTTGATCTAGAATTAAAATATAGTTGCAGGCAAACTGACACATAAGGAGCCCAAAAATAGTAGAATTTAGTGAACATTCAGTATTTGATGACACACTAAATATTAGCAAAAAGCTACCAGAGCCTATTCCAGATGGAGTGAATATTAAACTAGAAGCCTGTCTTTTAAATGAAGCAATAAAACATCTATGGTGGTTGTTTCACATCATGTCAGAAAAAAAAAACCAGTGATGAAACCAAAACAGCTCAAAAACAGGCACCAATCATGTCCGTCACTTAAAATACAAAATAATTTTCTTTGCCCTGCTTCTTTTCTCCCACCTGGACCAGTCCAACCCTCTGTCAAAGGCCTTTTTTATCACTAAACTGTGCTTCCAGTCACAGCGTGATGTATATTCCACATGTATTTATCTGCAAACTTGCTATGCATTCCAGAGAGGAGAGCAAGGCCCCGCATGACCAGATGTGAACATTAGCACTTCATAAAAATGATTAGATTATGTTTACAGAGTACCTGCTCTACTCAAATGGGTGGTCAAGATGAGAAAATTAGTCGGGGTAGGGGGGAAAGAAAACAAATCTATATACGATAATAAAGAACAACATCAATTTCTCCAAACAAATAATAAACTCCTATGTCTCATTTTTGTCATCTGGACTCATGAGTCTCTTTTAGCCTCAATCAGCAACAAAAGTTCAACCCGACCCATTAGAAGGAGCAATGTGACGTGTTCTGCAGCAGTGGAAATGCGATTAGCAGCAAACTCAAAGATTAGAGGGCTGTTTCACTTGATACAATCTTAATGTTGCAAAGATTATAGGTGGATTACATTGCCTGAGAAACACAGGGTTTATAGAGTGAAGTCATAAGATCAGATGAAAATAAGCTCCTTTAACATATCTGAGAGTTAAACCCTGATCATAAGAATGCTAAATAACACTAAAGACAAAGTCAGTTCTAAGTAGGCCAGCAGAGGGATATCCTGCTGTGCAGCCAGCTTTTCACACACTCCTCATTGACCTTCACTTCCTCTTGTGTTGTGCTGCCCTCTCCTGTTCACAGCCATCACTTCATCAGCAGTATTCTGCAGAATAAACGTTTGCTCCTGAACTGTTCGATGACCCATATGTCTAAACATTTTGATAAAGTCACTATGAGATCTTAAAAGATGCAAAACATTAGATAAAAAATAAAATAAAAAAAAAAACACCTTTGTTGCAAAACATCCTTTTTGTTCCCCATTTTTAGGAACTTCTCAGATCTTTGAAAATATCTGAGAAGTAGAGATGGAAAAAAAGACTTGAACATCAGCTGCATGCTCACATTCAATAGGATCAAACCAGCTGCTCTTCAAGCTTATTTAAAAACTGGCTTCAGAGAAAAGATCATTCTAAACAAAATGATAGGCAGAAGGAAGAGATGCTCGAAGTCCTGCTCACATCCACAAAGTTCTGACCAAAGTTCTTCTGAGGGCAATGTACATGATGGTGCTGTCTCTTTACATGAAAATGAGGCACGTTACACCCAAACCCCCTCCAGGTTGCAAAGCATTTCATTTTTGTAATGTGATAGCAGAGATACGTTTGCAGAAAACTTTTATTCACGTGTTGATTAGAAGATATCAACGATGGAAGACTTGTCCATCCATCCAGCCTTATATGTTGGAGCCAGAGTCTGACCCAGACCTAACCCCTAACCCAACAACCAAACATCCTGATTTATCCTCTTGTAGCTCCGACATCCTTGATTTAGACTACAAAACAGCCGAGAGAAATAAAAATGGGGGATTTGAGAAATTACTTAGCCAAACGTTGATGACATTGTTTAGCAGTTCTGCAGCAAATACTGTGACATAATTGTTCAAAAAATGCAATAGGGAATAGAGAAAACTGAACAGATTGAAAAACAAGACCCAAACAGAATATAACATAATCTACTTGTTTAGCACCTTGAACATAAGAGGGTCCCTGAGGGATGGTACTCAAGTGACCAAATCCAACGATCATATAAAACACTGAGTTCCCTGAAATGACTGGCGTAATTGTAAGGAGCTCTGTGACAGAAACAGACTGTAGCAGCTTCACTAGATCTGTTTATTGAACTTTAGCACAAGACATAGGCTAGTGTGATGTCTGACCATATTTTTATAATAAACTAACATTAGAAATCTAAAAGCTGCTACAAATATATTATCAAACTATTTAAAGGCACATTTGGCTTAACCATTGAAAACATGAAATAAGAAGTATGAAACATAAAATAAATACAAAGCATATGGAGTTTTTTTTATTAACATTTTTGGAGAAAAAAATTGCCATATATCACCTTGCTTACAGTATCACAGAAAATTGCAATTTATTGCATTGTGGCTTCTGTGTCATAAAAAGTATTGTTTTTGAAATTCTTGTCAAAATACAGCCCTAATATCTATGTAGCGTCGGGAAAGACTTTCAACACCAAGTACACAACAAAATGTATTTAAGGGTTAAAAGAATGGATTTTGCATGATATGTCCCCTTTAAGAGTCCTTCTTGAAAATCTAAACAACAGTCTATCTGTGACTTACCTCACACTTTCCTGCCACACAGAGGAACGTGTCGTTCAGTCCACACGGAGTCCCGTCAATCGCCCGGTCTGACTGCCGCACGTAGAATCTGAACCCTACAGCCCGGCAGTTCAGCTCACAATGCTGCTCCTGGGGAACTGAAGGGAGAGAATATAATGCCAGAAATAGTCAGGGATTTTCACTATATGTTCGTCTGAGCAGAAAAAAACACTGAAAGACGATGTAATATGATACGATAAGATATATGATGTGATATATGACAATATTATATGATACAATGTATGTAAGCATTACTTGAAAAAGAGTTTTGTGCAAAAGGCAGGCGATACGATATGAAAAACCAACAGTTACACTATAAAACATACAGAAGATTATTACTTATTTTTGCAGCCAAAGTTTGTTAACAAGCAAAGAAATCATGCTGTGTTTTACTTTTTCATATTTTGATCTGCATTTTAGTTCAGCTTTTTAAAAAATAATGAGACATTAGGATGAATCAAGTGTCAGTCAATAGTAGCTTTTATTTCAAAATAAACCTGGTAGGGAACATTGTTTTTATCCTACTGATATGTAATTGGAACCTTACAAATAAAATATGTATCAAACTATCCAGCCTACCTTCATTGAAAGGTTCCCACTTGTACAGTCTGCCCATGAAAGGCTGGTTGTTGTAAGAAGAACACTGGACAGCTCTGATGTGTTTGCTGGACAGAGGACAGGCCTGTGGATGGATCAGATAAACACAAACATGCATTTATTTTCCATGAAGACAGACCTCGCCGGGTTCATCCTTCAGAGCCTGCTCTCAGTATTGTGCTCTGCAAGCAGCAATTCATGGCAGCAGTCAACCTCAAATGTTTTAACTCCTGGACCAAAAACACATGTTGCTGTTTGATGTTGCTTTTACGAGGCCATCTCACTGCACTCAATAGGAAACACTATGAAACTGCTTAATAAAAGCCAATGAACATAAATAAAAGTTTTCATAAAGTCACTAACATGTTGCAGCTCATCTGATTGATCAGTAAATAAAAAAGACACTGTAATTAGTAGCTTAGTAAAAGTACAGTGGGAATAAGGAGAAAGAGCAGACTTGCATACGTTACTGTTGCAGATCCTGTACTTAGCATGCTCCCCTGTGCAGAAAGAAGGCAGCAGCGGGCTGTTAGGTGTGTCTTTATGCTGCTGATGGCCTGATTGGAGCTCCTGCTGAACCTCAGCCTGGTTACGTGAAGTAGGCTGATAAAGTGGAGACCAGACTGGGTTATTTTTGGGACTTTGTGCCCTGGGGTGCACGTAGGGTCGGTTGAAGCGACGGATGTTGTTGGAGGCATCCAGATGGATTGATCTAAAGGTACTGTGCCTTCCAGCAGAGGATTGGCGAGGGTTAGCTGCAGCTGAGCGTCTCTGCCTGTAGAGGTGAGGCGTCTCTGGATTCTTCTGCAGCGGGGCAACAAAAGGCGCTCGCCCGTAGCCATACTTCCCTGGTATGATGTGAGGAACCCTCCTGGAGGCACAAACAAAGATCATCACCTTGTTTAAAGTAGCTCTTATTGTTGAGTCTTAATGACATGTTTTACTACTGATTAACACCAAACTGGGTCACATTATCTGTCATAACAGACAGAATCAAACATCATCTGCTTCAGATCCTGAATCATCCACAGGTTGTACAATAGCTGAGAGCTAATAATTGGGATTACTGCCCCAATTTTGAAAAAGTTGGAATGTTGTGTAAAATATAAGTAAAAAATAATTTTGTGCTGAGTTGCAGATCTAATAAACCCAGATTTTATTCTCAATGATACACAGTAAACATATTGTTTAAGAAAATGTACAATGAAAAATAATATTCGGGTAAATAAGACATCTCAAAAATGTTAGCACAGGGGCAACAAAAGGCTGAGCTAGCTTGTAGCAAATTAGAGTCATCAGCAGCAGGTCAGTCATGTCAGACATGCTGGTTAAATCTCTGTCATGCAAAGATGAAGCCATATGTGAACACCAATCAGAAATAATACCATCTTCTCTGCGACTAAACTCTGAAAGTGTTCTATAGTTGCACAAATCTATTTTTTTAATTTTCATATAAATATATATACATATACATATACATATATATATATATATATATTACAAAGCATAAATACTACCAGTGGTGGGCCGCACTAATCTAAATATATAACCCTAAAGCACTAACTCAAATATTTAGGTCCCCTAATTCTAAAGCACTAATGCGCTGAAGAATTTAGCAAAAGCTAATTCTAAAGCACTAGTATAATCCAGCTGACACATGGAAAACTCTTCAGAGTCAACATGACACAATATTTACTGTGTGCAGAATGTTGTTACTTAGTACCCTTGCAGGGCCAAATGGGAGTCACCTGCAGGCCACATTTGGCCCGCGGGCCTTGAGATTGACATTGTAGATAAGTGACGCGTATATGAATAAAACATTTGACAGCTTTCACCCTCAACTGTGAGCAATAATGTTGATCAATAACATTTAAAGACCTCAGTTAGTGCTTCTAAATTTAGCACATAAATTTAGCAAGTGCTGATTCACTAATGAATTTAAAAAATAGCAAAATCCCTAAAGCACTAATCAAGATATTAGTTCCCCTATCAGTGCTTTAGGGGAACTGTGCCCACCACTGAACACTACATTTCCTCTACTAACGAGGAGATTGATTATTAAGCATGTTACCAACACACAATTCAAAAGCCTGCTTCTCTGATGGTATGGGGGTGCATTAGTTTCTATGGCATGGGCAGCTTACACATCTGGAAACACACCACCAGTTTCAGTAGTACATACAGGTACTACTGAACATATGCCGTCCCATCCAGTATACGCAGGACTGTTGAACAGCTAGAATCCTATATTAAACAAGAACAGGACAACGTTCACTTCCATAACCTCCAGCAACTGGTCTCCTGTTCTAGATGTTTACAAACTGCTTTGAAAAGAAGAGGGGATGCTTCAGAGCTAAACATGACCCCGTTCCCACGTTTTTGAGTTGTGTTGCCATCATAACCCAAAATCATCTTTTTTCCCCAAAAGGAATGGTACAAATTCTTATTTTAAATACTTGATATATTTATTATGTGCCATTGTGAATACATTATGGATTTGTAAAATTGGCAAATCATTCCTGTCTGTTTTATTTAAATTTCACACAGAGTCCCAATGTTTTTAAAGTTACAGTTTCTTCTTTTATTAAACCTGTTTTAGTTACACTTGAATATTTAATTAGAAAACTTAAATTTGCTTTTGGAAAGCAACCAGTTTGGTCACTTTTAGCAGAATTCTGGGAGCTTTTTGTTGTTTCCTCAGCACTGTGGAGTCCAACTCAAACAACCCTCTCACCACTCAGCTGTCAGTGTTATTTGTTTTAAGGCAAGCACAACAGGAAATAGGTCACAAAGCTGCCAAACACAAGCGGAGCTTTTGACTCCAACTATAAAAGAGCGATTTTCCACCGGAGGGCAGTCAGATGGCCCACAGTGATGGCTCCAAAGAGTCAGTGTTACAGCAGGCTGCTCAGCATGCAGCACGGATCAGCTCAACAAAGACACGGGCTGCTAAACTGAAAAAAAAAAAGTTAAGAACTAAACTTTTTCTTTCTAGGATAATTAGTTTTAATGCTTAAATGCAACACTGAAGTTTGTTCAAATAACTTTTAAGATATGTGTTTAGGCTCATTTGCTTGCAGGAAGCTGCAAATATGACTAAGCCAATATAAGTAGATGCTCCGTAAATAATCTGTAAAACAAAAAAAAAACTAGAAAAGGATCAAACTAAATACTTTCAGTTTAGGATTTGCTCACTGGGTCATATTAAAGTTACTAATCACAAGGTTATAAAATAATCATAAAGTAAGAAACAAAATTCAGATAATAATTTTCTCATACAAATAGTAACGTGTCCTGTAAGAAATACATCTGTAAGCAAAATTTGCAAATGGTTGCCAAATACTGCATGTGATGTTAATCTATAGAAACAGCCAAAGTGACATAAACTAGATCAACAACAGCCACATCCATGGAAGAGATGTTTGAGACAAAGAAATTAAATAATTTTAAAGTATTTACTCTCAGGTTTGTTAAGTAAAAGCTGCAGATAAAAGTGTTTGGTTTACACTGAGCGTGGACCCACATTTCAGAATTGCATACCAGTATATCTTAAAACTATTAACATATTAGAGTAGAGTTTGCAACAAGTACTTTTGGTCAGTTACTGACTTATAATTAGGCTTTCTTCTTACAAAACTCTGCCTGAAAGTGACTCTTTTATTGTTGATCAGCCCTAATTACCCCTTTATGATGATGAGTGATTTTTTTATTAGTGCTCTTGATCCAAATCCCTACTTTAACTTTTAAATTTTACATAATTTGATTTTGTAAAATGCTTTTGTTAATAATTTATCTTCTATTGTCAGTCTGCCCCAGGGCAGCTGTGGCTATATTGTAGTTTACCATTGTCTGTGTGTGGATGTAAATGATAAATGGACTGTAGTTATATAGTACCTTTCTATCCAACCAGGATAAAGTGATTTACAATACAATCTGTGTCCTCATTGACCCATTCATACAGCACTCTACAGAGCTAACAAATCATCTATGGAGACTAATCAGTGCCAATTACATTCATACACTGATAAGACACACATCAGAGGCATTGGGGTTTAAGCAGTTGCTCAAGGACACAACAACTGTGACAGCTGGAATGGGGGATCAAACCGACGACAAAGACGGCTACCCTAACCACTCTGCCACAGCTGCCCCGATGTGTGTGAATGAATAATGTAAAGCCTTTTTGAGTGTCCTAAAAAGTGCTATATACTGTAAGACTGATGCATTATTATTATTTGTATTATTATTATTATTATTATTATTATTATTATTATTATTATTAATAATAATAATAAATGAAAGACTGCATGAAGCAAAGATCTGCTTATTACCCATGACTGTTGCATCAGGTCACAGTTGGACATCTTCTAGTTTGAGCTTAAAAATTTATAGAGAATATCTCAAAAAGATCACCTAAAATTTAGAATTTCAGGTTCTTATTCCTATTATTTTAGTGACTTTGGCAATCTTTGATTTTTTTTCTTCTTCTTCATTTGCAGGGTTAGGGTTAGGGTTAGGGTTGCATTCTTAATAATTAGAGACAAGGAAGTTTCAAATGTTTCCAACAGTATTCAGACAGAGTTTGAGTGTGGGATGTTACCATCACCCTCTGCATACCTGTGTTCTCCCGGCCTGTTCTGCTTCTCCTTCCCGCTGATCTTGGCGGTTCTGACTCTGTCAGGCTGAGGAGGAGCCGCAGGCCTCAAGGCTGAAATGACCCGGCCCGGCTGCTGTAGCTGAACAGCAGCTCCTCTGGAGGCATACTGAGAGTACACAGGCAGACAGGGCCGGCTCTGCTCCTGCACCCCGTCCCCACATGTGCGGGAGCAGGACGACCAGGCGCCCCAGGCGCCCCAGGAGCCCCGCATCTCTCCGCGCTCGGCTCTGAACTCCTGCCGAGGCTCTGCCCTCTGAGGAACCTGCGCGCAGACAAACAGCTTGGATTAGGGATGCTCCAAAGTGTGAAAATGTGGGATGGTGCCATTAGGCGTGGATGCCAATGGCTGGTGGAAGGCTTCCATCAGTAAGTGTTTAATGTCTGCAGATCGTTGTCTTGGAGAAAAGCTCAAGTCAGTGACCTCATCTCATCACCACAACTATCCTGCTCCTCCTCCTCCCCTCTGCCTCTGTTCATGAAACAGACCTCTGTTTGCTGTAATAAAGTCCTGATTCGGCTGATTAGTCGTGTCTGTAAGTGGCCTGTCCCCTGTGGGCTACCTGTTTTTCCTCACTGTTGACTCCGCTCCTCTGTGCGACGGTGCCAGGGACGCATTAGTGGCGATCACTGCGCTCTCTGTTTGAGGAAGCTGCCAGCAGGAGCTCCGTGCCAAACTGCCGTTCTGAGTGGAGCCGCGTGGAAATGCAGCATTTTAAGGAGCACTTTGTCTCCATTCACAGCAGCCTCTCCGGGCAAACACATGGCCGCAGTAAAAAAAAACAACAAAAAAAAAAAAACTCAGCTGCTGCTGACTTTTGGAGGACGGCAGAAGAATACAGAAGCTGCTGGGAGGGTTTGGCAGGGAGCTCCTCGGGTGTCAATCAGCCATTCATGGAGACCTCCTCTCCCCCTGCTACTGTCATCTCCGGGTCAGCGACAGGTCACGCAACTGGACTCTTAGTGGAAACACGTGGAGCCGAGTCGCACCGTTCCTCCCTTACGCTGACAGGACCGTGGAGCTGTCACTCAGCTGCAAACGCCAGCTTCTTCCATGTGGTTCTAGTTTCTGCAGGGTTCAGAAAGGGGAGAGCGCTGACAACTGACTTCCACCCTCTGTGTTTTGCTGAAACCATCAACAGAGTTCAAAGATGACCACCCCTGTCAGGTTCTCCATGCCCCACTTGGGAGAACTTCTGACTGATGCTGAGAAGCTGACAGGAAAAAAAATCACCATGCCAATGTTACCATCTGGGGTTGGGCGATATTGGCAAAAAAAAAAAAAGATCTTGATTAATTGTGGTATTTAGCCGATAACTATTAATATGATGATTAATCCCCTGGAGTCACTGGACCCCTGCATGTCACATGACCAGTTTAAATCACTAGTAGGAAAGATTTGCTCTCCTAAAAACCTGTTCCAAATTGTGTCAAAACGCTTTAAACTATACATGAATTTTTAAATTGTGTTGATAGGCCAAGTAAAACCGGAGTTATGATGTATAAATTTAGGGCTGCACGATATTAGGAACACCTGCAATGTGTGATAACACTGCTTAATATTGCAATGACGATATGACTTGCGATAAATGAACAAATACATATGTAGTGTTTATATCTTTCTGCTCTGGGTTCAAAGCCAAA
>JAUBOC010000043.1:17941782-17954071 GCA_032275365.1 Anablepsoides cearensis
GCGCCGCCCCCCCCCCCCACACGGAGGGGCCCCCATCACCACCAAAGTGCAAACTCTCTAAAAGAGCGCCCCTGCTTTGGACCTCAGCTTGTTTTCTTTAACCCAGGCTGTGTTCCTGATCTTGAATAGAACGAAGAACTGGTTGAACTCTGTTGTCCTGAAGCCCTGGTTTATAAAAAACAGTTGTTTCCTCGTTGCTTTGAACACGAGCGCAACCTTTCTCCTGCGTCCAACTAAACGCCGAAAGCTCATTATCTAATTAACGGTGTTAGCCCCGGTGTGTGTGTGTGTGGCTCGGCAATTTCCTAATTAGAAAACGGAGAACACGTGAGCTTGGTCCTCTACTTAGAGACAGGCAGAAGGGGCCACGCGTGTCTTCACAGAAACAGACAACAGCCAGTGTGTATGTGTGTAAAAGTCAGAAAACAACAGAACACCGCAGAAACATGTACGCTTTAGTGAACGCCTTCATGCGTTGCCTTTCCTTCCTCCTGCCTCCTCCTTGGCTTTGTGTCAGCTTCTGCCTGTGGGCTGGGAAGGACTGTGAAGACGCGCTGCCGCGGCCCAATCCCAGAGCTCGTTTCAAAAGCAGAAAGCCTCTTACATATGAGGAAGTAGCAGCAGTCGGAGCAGCGGCAGCAGCGGAAGCACAAGGAGGCTCCAGCTCCTCGGTCTTACCAGGTCCAGGCTGCGTCTCGCCGGCCGCTACCAGCCCCGCCGCTCCTCAGGGCCCTCCGCAGGCTCGGGTCTGGACCGGGGCTCTCTGGCGAGCCGTGGAGCGCGTCTTCGGAGCCCCCTGGGTCCTCCTCCGCCGTCGCTGGAGTCCGAAGAAGAAGCGTCGAGCAGCTCTGCGCGCTCCGTATCCTCCTCCTCCTCCTCCACCGCCACCACCACCTCCTCCGCCGCCTCTTCTTTCTCCTCCAGCCCGTGCCTTCGAGCTGGACCGGATCGTCACAAGTTTTCTCCAGGGACGCGGCGCCGCTGTCAGCCCGGACTGGGAGGCACCAGGTGGGACCACCTCGACTCGTTCCAGAAGCGCGATCATGATGAGCGGGTCCGTGGGGATCCCCGGCGCCCACCCGGCGGAATGCGCCCCAGGTGCGTCCCTGGAGCAGCAGCAGCGGGGCGTCGATGAGATCATCACCGTGGACCAGCTCTCCCAGGAGCTGGGCACCGTGACGATAACCGTGGCCATCCAGGCGGCGGAGGACGAGGAGCTGGAGGACGAGTCCACCCAGAACAACGTGGAATGTCTCCGAGGCAGCTGCAGCGAGGACGAAATCGGGAGACATGACAAATCAAGGTATTTTAGAATACTTCTTTAATGACCATGAAGTCTTATTTTAGCTTCTTTATTAATCCTGTATTCTACTTTCACTATAGTTGGAGGTGAAATCCCAGTTTCCCCTGCTTCATTAATTAGCAGCAGCTGCTGAAGTGGCAGCACGCGAGCAGCTCTGACAGGTTTTTGTTTGTTTTCCCCTCATATAATAATATCAGCTGTGTGCGTGTGTAGCTGCACAAAAGAGAAGCAGAGATTCCGAGAGGTGATTGTAAAACACGCCGAGCAGCCTTAACCGTGTGAGAGGACCACAATGGGTTCAGACAACTGAGGGGGTGTGCCAGTCGCACCACAGGGATATTCTTATTACTGTTCTGGTGGGGAAGTGTTGTCCAGGGCTGTAAAAGGCAGACACCTGAAACAGGGCTGAGGACAGCAACCTTCACTTTAATCTAATTCCCTTGCGTCATGGCCTGCTATTTTTATCCCCCTGGCCTATAGGGCTCCTGCTCAGACTGCGTGTGCAAACAGTGAGTCAGTGATGGATAGGCCAAAGGTGAAGTAAATCTCTCAACGAGAGGGTTTGTTGTGGTGTGGTTATTGACATAAGAGGCCTTTTGTGTCGACTTGCGGCTAGGATTTTCATTATGCACCGTAAGCTTAAATCTTTAAGAAGTGGGATGAAATCTGGTTTGTGGTTGGTTTTTCACCTGATTGTTGCGGCATTCCTTCAGAGACCGGGTTTTCCCACAACCTTAAGAGCGATCCAGTGTTAGTGCTGATGCTTCACTTTTCTTCTATGTGGGGACTGTCTCTTTCAATACTACTGCCAGCTGTGTGGTCATACTGCTGGAAAGCTGTTGACTGTGTGAGGGAGGTGATGAGTCATCCTCAAAATTTTCATTCAAACCCACTCCAGTGTGCAAGGTCACCTGACTGTGCTACTTCACAGCCTGAGCCAGGTGTCAAGTTTGGGCTTTTGAGACTCACGTTTGCTGTTGATGCATTTTTTTTTGTGTGTGGTTTTGTATTTGAGTCACCATATTGTTTGTGGGAGCGAGTCTGACTCTACATCTTTCAGATGGCGAGGCTGTGGCAGTTTCAGGTCTGGAACTGAGGGGCAGGGACGATGGCTGCAAGGAAAAATCTTAAAAAGAAATGCTAGCAGGCAGTTGCAATGGGCAAGGGAAATGGCAGAATGAGGATTAGTCTCTGCCAACAATTTGTAAGCCTCTGGCTTATTGTATTAATGAGCATTGAAAGGGGGGGGGGTGCAACAGTTGTAATGTTGATGCTTTACGAGATGAAATATTCAGCTTTTTCATTACAACAAGAGTCTCTGCTGACCATGTTCTCTTCCCACACACAGTGGTGCAGGCACCAGCGGAGGCGAGTTGGAGGAGGAGAGCTGGCAGCCCCCTGATCCAGAGCTCATCCAAAAGCTGATCGCTCAGATTGAGTTCTACCTGTCTGATGAGAACTTGGAGCACGATGCCTTCCTGCTTAAACACGTCAGGCGCAATAAACTCGGGTTTGTCAGCGTCAAGCTGCTCACCTCGTTCAAAAAGGTAACCATGGCTGCCGGTCACTTGGGCGCAAACACGACAGGAAATCATCTGAATAGCTGACCTGCTAAGGCACATTGCACACAAAGCTGTAATGGCCTAAATTACAGTGTACATTCCATATGCTACATACTGAACTGCAGGCCAATTAATGATGTGATCATCCTGAACTGAGAACCAGCAGAATATGAGCTTCAGCCACAATATACAAATTTGATTTTGTTATTTAGTAGGTGTTAACATTTTAAAAATGGGAACCTGAATAATTTTCATTATTGTAATTCCCATTGACAAAGGCTGATAAGATTAGAATAGCAATGACTGAATGTTTCTAGTGTCAGTATGACTAGCTGTTTGTAATGATGTTCTCACACTGATTCACAAAACAGCAGGTGCTACTTCAGGCTAATGAATGCAGACTTGTTGGCTTCTAATTGAAACTTTCATTCTGTTTTTGCCACAATAACTTGTGATGCCAAACATAATCAGTTTTAAAATAAACTAGAGCTGAACTGAATGTTATTGGTTCTGTAATAACTGAAATCAATATGCCACAATATAAAGATTTAGTTTTCTTGGGTGATCCTTCAGTATCGGCTTCAAACCGAAGCTTAACGTGCAGTTACTGCATTAATCATGTGACCTGATGTTAGAGTGACTCGCTTCAAGGCTCTGTAGTGACACAGGTGTCGTCTTGTTGCAGGTTAAACACTTGACTCGTGACTGGAGAACAACTGCCTATGCGCTGAAGCACTCAAAGATACTCGAGCTGAACGATGAGGGGCGCAAGGTGCGACGCAAGTCTGCAGTGCCCGTCTTCGCCAGCGAGTCGTTACCCAGCCGAATGCTGCTGTTGAGCGATTTGCAGAAGTGGCCTGAACTGGCTGCTCTCACAAAAGATGATGGAAGCTGTGAGGGTGGAGCCACTCAACAGGAGCAGCTTATGAAGCTGCTGCTGAAAGCGTTCGGGACATACGGCGCCATTGCTTCTGTCCGAGTCTTGAAGCCAGGGAAGGACCTGCCAGCGGACCTGAAGAGACTGAGTGGGCGCTACTCTCAGCTAGGCACAGAGGAGTGTGCCATTGTGGAGTTTGAGGAGGTGGAGGCTGCTGTTAAAGCCAACGAGGCAGTGGGATGTGAGGATGGAGGAAGCAGTTCGCTGGGGTTGAGAGTGGTCCTGATCGGAACGAAGCCGCCTAAAAAGAAGGTATCCAAAGAACGGCCTCGCGAGGAGGGAGGGATGCGCAAAAGCCGCTCTCTGAACAGCCGCGTACGAGAGCTTCAGTACCACGGGGACGACTCCGCTTGCAGCTCCTCGGAGACGGAAAGCACCCCCACGTCTCCCAGACTGGCAAGAAAGTCCCAATCCTGCAACAAGCTCAGCCCCACCACTGCCGGCTTTCAGAACAATCACTTAAGTCCTGGCATATCTCCACGCAACAGTCCCTGGTCGAGCCCCCGTGCCAGCCCGTGCCCTCAGCGTAAATCCCATCATTCCCACAAGTCTCCCTTAGTGAGTGAGGGCAGGCTGAGCCCCGAGGCTGGGCGCCGCTGGGCAGACTACTCCTCAGACAGCAGCCTCACTCCGTCTGGGAGCCCATGGGTTCAGCGGCGAAAGCAGGTGGCCTCTCAGGAGAGCAGTCCGGTCGGCAGCCCCATGCTGGGCCGAAAGATCCAGAACGCCGATGGTCTGCCGCCAGGAGTAATGAGGCTGCCAAGGGGTCCTGATGGAACTCGTGGCTTTCATGGAGTCACTGTTGCCGAGCGGGGAAAGAGTGCTGCTACTCAGACTTGATCAGTGGGACTTCGTGATGGGTCCCCCACCCCTCCCCCCTCCACAAAAAAGGGATCCAATGGAAACTTGTTGCTCTCCCCTTCCTTCAACATTTGAGACTGTGTAGATATATTTTTGTTGAGTGTGTCTGTTATATTTTTATACAGCATTTTGTGTTACCATGGTAACATTATGGGATTTACCAATGGGGAAGTTTAAGTGAATGTGAACTGATGGCTTTGAGAGAAAACTACATCCATCGCTGAAATGGACCATGCTGCCTAGTTTCCTCTAAATTTGTTTCTCTTGAGACAAGCTAGAGAGAATTCAAACTCATGTTAAAGTCTTGTCTACAGTGTAAAATCTTGCAACCACTCTGTGTGGACGGTGTTCAGATGTTTAAGTGTCGTAGGCACATGGATTTGATGTCACCATATGCCTTTTTCTGTATTTGTCAAACATGAATTATGCTTTCACATGCTATTTAAAGAGGCCATAATGGCTCCACTGCCATAGAGGTTGGATGTCATTTTTTTTGTTCAGTTTTTATTTCATTTTCAGTATACCTTTTGCATTTTGTAGGGTTTGTTTCAAATCCTGTACGTATTTGCAAGTAGCTGCTTTAATTTTGTTTTTTTATTTAATTTTATTTTTTTTTATTGTCAGTCTAAGCTCACTGTGGTTTTGAGGGATGTTCAGGTTGGGGAGAAAAGATGCTCTTATGTTGCCTTTTACATCTGAGCTAGGGCATTTGTACACTGAGAATCTTATTGTACAAATAAATCACCGAGATTGCAATTAAGTTGACTCTTGTTTTAATCGCTTGAAACCAGCAGGATGATGGAGCCTTTTTATTTTCTAATTTCAAAAAGTTGCTACCAAAAATCATAGAAGTGGTACCAAATTGACAAATTTCAGAAAAGTTGACGTACAAATCTTTAGAGAAACAAACTAAAATGACCAATAGCATCAGCTTTTTTTGTTAATAATGCAAAATATCTATGCAGAGATTTAAAAAAAAAAAAAAAAGTTGCAAGCTTATTTTACAGATCCGGTTCAGTATGCAATTGTAGCTACTTTTTGGACAACTGAAATCAAGTTTGAATTGTCAGGTCTGCCCCTCCCTGCTCCTGTAGTCCAACCTGTTTGTGGCTTGCTAAGCAGCAGCTTTTGTGTCTTCTTACTGGTTTTCTGCTAAGCAAAGATTGTAGATGTGTATAGGAGAAAAAGCCTAAATGTAGCTTTGGTAAGTTGAGTTGGTTGAAATCTTGTCTATTCTTTCTGTGGATTTCAGAGACTACAGCAAAATTAAGTTTGAAGAGGGCTCATAAATTTAACTTTGCATACAGGTGAAAATCACTCGTCACACCTTGATTACAGGACAGCAGCCCACAGCAATTTCATGTAACAAAAAAATGGTTAAAATTATATAACAAACCGCTTTTATATTGGTCCATAATTTAGATAATGTTGAAGAGCTTTGTTTTCAATTTGGCACTGATTGGTCCTCTTCTCCTGATTACTTTTAAATAATTCGGCCACTGTGAGTCACTGCATTTTGTTTTTACTAAACAAAACGCAGAGGTAAAAGGGTTGTGAATGAATGAAACATTCTCATGTCATTGGGTGGGATCAAATTCTCCTTAGCAACTGTCTAAATGTGGGAGGGGGAAAAAAAACTTGCGAACTTGTAATACACTTTGGTGGTGGTAGCTTTGTGCTTTTTGTGCTTTGTGTTGGATTTACAAGCTGCTGGAGGCGTGAACGTAATGAGAAGACACAATCTGAGGCTGTGCTGGATGCTGGGGGTCAGAGCTGTGCTCCAAAACCCAGACCTGATGAGACTAAGTGGGATTGCATAAGGGAGAGATGAATAAACTTTTGTTCTACACCTGTTTGCATTATTAGCAATTCAGAATGAGGAAGTCGTGAGTTCGTCCGTCTTTGACCACTATCCAAGACTGATTCTGGGCATAATGGCTGTGGGGGGGGGAAAGTACCACAGAATGAGAGCAGCGTTTTCAAAAGCTGAAATTCTATATGACCACTGAGGATAGCTTTATAATTGGATCAAATTGGAATATCAATAAGAGATAATACCACAGTCATTTGGCAGTGAGCACTGATTTATGAATAAGAAGGTAATTTGTGCAGTTTATTTACTTTGAACTTTTTTTCTTTAGATAATTTGTAAGATGTGATTAGATTGCATCTGAAGTTAATAGCTTTTTTTGTGCACAGTATTCAGGTTTATATCATTACGTTTTGAATTAAAATTTGTTTTGAAAAATTATGGCAGCTGTAGTATACAGTTTTATAGTTTGTAACCGAATATTGCATTAACTTAAATATGGAATTGGACAAAACACTGACATGATACAGGAAATATACAGGCTCTTTCAGGCTAAACTACACGACTTCAAATGGAGAGGAAAAAAAAAGTAAATTTTAGTCCAGTAGTCTCCTCCTCGCCTCACAGCACAGAATATGCCATCACTTGCATCAGTCTGTAGGTGGGAGCTGTAGTGACTGTGAGTGGGTGGCGTCAACACTGAGGAACTAAAATTAGGGTGGAGACATTTTTTAGCAGCCTCACCAAAGCAGCCAATTGGAAAAGTCGACACAAACTGCAAGAACCTACCAGAAAGGAAATGCTTTTTTTTTTCCTTTAAAGATATGATGCAACACCAACGTGTAAGTAAAAAAACTTGGTAAAGCAGACTGACCATGAAAGCTGTCACTGATGACTATGTTCACTGACGTCAGCTGTTGTTTCAGCGCTCCAGGTCATCCAACAGACAGATATTAGGAAGAGAATGTTCCTCTGCCGCGACGTTAACCCCAAATGACCCTTTCCTTCTGCCCCAGCCTGAGGGGTATCATAGGCCTCTCTCTCACTAGCTGTGTAAAATGTGGGAAAAAAGAAGACAAAAACAAACCTTGGCTAATAATAAAATTGAATCCTTTAACAGGCTGCTGGGAGAAAAGCTCAATCAGTTTAAAAAAGATCTCAGGCTCAGGAAGTTGCTGCGATTCTGACCTGTGACCTCACTGCTGAACATGCTAACATAGGGTCAGTGCAGCGACTGAAAGAAACAAAAGCATTTTCCAGGATACAACTACTGACAGAGAGCAAAAACAAACAAAAAAAATCCACATTAGTCACCATTATAAACCAGGTCAGTGTCGCCACAATAAATGATACCATAAACAAATTAAACATGCTTACATGTGGTGGTTGTGTATTTAGTAATGTGTAAGCAGTGATAAGTACAGTTACATTTTATTTATAGAACTTAAAAAAACAAATCATTTACAGTGCCCTCAAATAAATACCAACGCTTAAAAATAAACAAAATATACATGGAAACAGAACATTTTTACAGCGTAAATCATGTTTCAGAAAGATTAGCAGAAAACATATCTGCAAACATCTCCAACACGGGAAAACCAGAGTCGCTGCAGTTTACTGATACAGCTCATTTCAAATGTTTCTATCAATTAAAAAACAAACTGTGGTTTAGTTGTTCATTTCAAGAAAGTGTGAAAACGTGGCTGCAGCAAGAGATGACATTTAAATCTTTTCCACCACTTAAGGTATGTTAACAAAAATTTAACTGCAAGTATAAACAACATTTGTTTTTAAACCCACAAGACAGTTTTCTTCTTGTTGTGACTGCCACTGCTGACTTCATGAAAATTGAAGTCCTTACAGAATTTTGTCAAAAGCAACGGGCATCAATAAAAACACAATACAGTGCATTTTCTGCAGCATTTTCACGCTTTTAGAACATAAATGTTACCCTTCAACTTGCCCTCTTTCTGTCTGCCGTTACCGTAAAAAAAGATATGTAGCCATGGTTACGATGTGACCCTTGTTGATGCATCTACCTTGTAATAAAGGAGGAGCAATAAGTACTCTAAGGTGACAGGATGTCTGTGAGAGAGCAACTCCACAGGAAGCCAAAGCTGTCGATCAGCAAGATGGAGCCTAACCACTAGTTAGGCCGAACCAACTGGATGCACATAATCACCGGCTCCTCGTCCTCCTGCACAGCTCCATCTGCACAGTCTCAACAGGAGATGGGCGCAGAATGACTGAGACGGATCGGAAGGGTTTTGTGGGCAGAGTTGGTGGCGGGCGTGAAGAGGAAAACACTTCCTGTTCGTTAGCAGATGGGACGAGGACGTGTTGAGCAGAGAACGTGATAAGAACACAGCTTCTCGGATCTTCAGTCTTTGCAGGGTGAAGTAGTGTGAGGAGGAGGAGGAGGAGGTTACAAACCAACAGTTGAGTCTAGAGTTTGCTTCAAATGTAGAGCGAGCCATCAGCGGGACCCACGTAGCCGACCCCTATCAGAAGAACATCTATCAAAGTCCAGATGCCCAGGCCGCCAAAGCTGAACAGTTTGCCCAGACCCTCTCTCCACTGACCCAGATAAAACCGGTCTGCACCAAAACCACCGAGAGTGATGCTGCAGAAAAACAGGATACAGTAAGAGATAAATCACAGAGCAACTCATCATGACTCACAAACTAAAGTGTTTAATGTCCAATAATGATCAAAGCTGTTACAAATACAGGTGATGAGTTTACCTGAGACCTAATGCTGTCGACCATTTGTAACCACCAGTCCAGTTGCAGAATAAACGCTTCTGAAACTGCCGTTTGCCTGCAGGAGACAATTACGACACATAGAAACACTGATGTTGAAACCCACAACAAGCCTGTAAAGAGGCTCATTTACAAGTCAGCAAGGTAAGAATGACGTTTGCATAATTTTGTGTTTAAAACTGCTGATCCTTTTCAAACTCTAACCTAGTTTCACACTCGTCATATTTTTGGCTGAAACATTTCCTTTTTAGCCCTTATCAGTCACAACCAAAAGCACTAACACTTTAACACAACCTTTTATAAACACTAAAACTGCTTTTTTTTCTCCCCTCTAAAGTATTTCATTAAGCAAATAAAGGCAGCTTCTATTTAAAAATGTGGAGAACTTGGCACGTTTAATAAGGCAGCCTATTTTTCTGTAAATGAAGCTGAAGATTTCTTTTTTTTTTTCACACCAACAGTCAAATGTTAGGTGTGTTAGGCTTTTAAGACATACAAAAGAAAATAATGAAATTACTTTTATAGGCATGTGAAAAAAAGCTTAATCTAATAGTAACTTTGAATCTTTGCAATGTAAGCAAGTAGGCATAAATAACTAAAATCTAACTAAATATAAATATATATATATATAAATTATTATATTGGATTAATTTTTAAAGATCGAATAAAGAATAGATGCAAACAAGAAAAATACAATGTTCGCAGCTATAAATTACTTTACTTAAAATTAGCGTTGTTTGGATTAAGAGTTACTATTTTTGTCTTTAACATCCGTTCTGTTATTATACACATTTTTTCTGTCTATAAACAAAAGTGTTATAACTGCATATAAATCAAGCAAGATAATTAAACAAACATCTAAATGATCTAAAACACAATAATCTGAGGAAAATGTTTAAAGTTATTTCTGTACTGACTGATTTGATTTTTTCCACCCCATCTAAAAATCAGTGATTTTACCACTAAGCTAAAAGTCGTTTCCAGGTACACCAACAATTTTAACAAAATCTACAAGAACCACTTGTGGTTGTTCTACTGCATTTACAATCAGAATGAGACTGCACAAATTTGAGCCGCACAGGGGGGCATTCCAGAAAAAAAGAGGCTTTTTTGGTGAATAAAACAAATATAGCAACACTGCAGTTTGCCAATAGACACAGAGGAAAAGAATAGGCCTTATGTAACACGTTTTTTTTCTCTGTAGAAACTGTAATACTACTTTAAATGTATTTTTGTTTAAAAATAGACTCAACCGTCTTAATTTCCTAAATTGACTTGGTTTGGTAATAATGTTTCAGCTGGATCAAATGTTTGTTACTGAACAATAGAAAAGCTAAGGCTTGTCCCTTTCATGCGAGTATAAACCTGGCAAACAGTTAAAATAAAAAGCTAAAATAAAGACTAAAATAAACATCTACGCTCTGACACATTACAGATTAAATTCACTCTTTCTAATAGTCATTAAACACAGCCTACACACTTTTTACGCTTAGATGTTAAAACGCAATAACCACAACAGGGCTATTCTACCGCACAGTCATTGAATACGTTAAAACATAATTCTGACTTCTTTCAGCCACCTTCCTAACAAAAGGTAAAGAAAAAGCCATCCTACACTTTTCATTTCTGTGTTTGTATAATAACACATCCAGAGAATACAAAGTTTGCATGACTTAGAGCTCCGTTACCAGGAAATGAAGCTTAAAAAGCTTAAACTGTCTCTTATTCACTATGAAAAGCTACCAGTTCAAATCTTTACAAAACAGCAAAGATTATTGTCTAAATTCTAGGTATTTAAAATAAAATAAAAAAAATCACAGCTCTGACAGAGACATTAACTAGCTTTGAATGTACATTGTTACCTCACTGTTGTTGAAAGCAAAAACCCATTATCATACCTAAACAATGCACATGGTTTAGGACTTTACAGGTGGCGTTGTAGCGCTTGCGTGGGCAGGAGACTGTCATACAGTTGTTTGGTTTGGAGCAGTGGTACTGAGAGGGCTCCAGCTGCCAGCAGAACTGACAGATGATGGAGAGAGTAAAGTTGCTTTGCTGCTGTCCTGACTCTCCCTGCAAAAGCAAAAATTAAGAAAAAAAAATCACTACACAGAAACCTTTGCACTAATGTTAAATTTTAACTTGAAAAAAATGACTTGAAAAGGTAAAAACCTTTTCTAAATCTAACTAAAAAAAAGTTGCTACTCACTATACAGTGAACCCCCTTATTGGGTTTACAAGTGAAGGAAGCTGGTTTGCCATACGTGCAGTTGTGTTGGTAATTGCACTGAATACAATCTGCTGGCAGGCGACTGCACAAACCCCCACTTGGACATTCAGAAACATCATCTTCAAAAGGGGACACTAAAAAAACACATCGGTTATTGGAGCAAAACATACCTTAAATAACCGGTGTAATATAACAACTCTGACACAAGCTGTTAATTGTAGCTCATTTAAAACACCTCTTTCTGGTAAGAAAATAGGAGGCACTGAAAATACTAACATGCTAAATCATTTGTCTCATATATCTCATGAGGAAGACTTTTTGCACAATCACAGTATGACAATAAGACGGTCCAAGAAATAAAGACATATTTATAAACTTATATGTGAAACAGTCACACAGTGGTTCTCAGAACAAATGCCATAAACAAACCAGTTAGGTTTAAAGGACCATTTAACATAAAAAAACCTGTTCACAGTTGCTTTGACGAAGAAGCACTATAACCACAACCTCATTACAGAATATGATTGAGGCACTTCATCAAATCTTTTTTTTTTCCACAACAGAAATTAACTTTACAAAATCTAAGAATAGAATCAAAGCTTGAAAATTGTATTTCCATCCTGATCGCATTGTTTTCAATGACATACAGGTGCTGGTCATAAAATTAGAATATCATGAAAAAGTAGAATTATTTCAGTAATTCCATTTAAAAAGTGAAACTTGTATATTACATTCATACATTACATAGAAACTCATATATTTCAAATGTTTATTTCGTTTAATTTTGATGATTACAAATGACAACAAATGAAAATCTCAAATTC
>JAUBOC010000043.1:17978261-17988468 GCA_032275365.1 Anablepsoides cearensis
CTTTTTTTCCTCTCCTTTTGCGCATGAAGTCAGGATGCATGGTGGCGGAGGTCTGCACTCTCTGAGTGCTTCTAGTTGGTTTTAGTTTTCTTTAAGTTGTGTCTTTTTGATGAATTTTGTGAAAACACAGAAACAAGAAAGACTCTTCTATTTCTCCCTTTTTGACAGAAATGTCTCAAGACCAACCTCGCCTCCTAGCTGCCTTGGAGAAAGCTTCTACAGCGATCGCTAAGGTTAGATGACTTTTTTTAGACCCCTTGTTCTACAGCTGTTTGATTGTTTTACTGTTTGTTTTTGTTGCTTTTGTTTACAGTCCTAAATTTTAGGAATGAATAAATACATTTTGATAAAGATAATAGTAGCCTGATTAGGTTTGTGTACTTTTAACCTTCTGTGACAGGAGGAGAGCGGCTCAGATGAGCATGAAGCTCTGGACATGTACCAGCAGTCTTTAGGGGAGCTCCTGTTGGCTCTAGCAGGTAGATCGATATCATGTAAAATCAACTTTTTTGAGTTTTATATCATGTTATAATGTTATCCTCTCATCAAAAACATGCTCAAAGTTTTGCTTTGACTCATTCATTCATGTTTGAGAAATCCTGTAGTGTCCTGAGGCAGCCAGGCAGGGGAGCAAAAATGTACCGGTTGGGCCTAGAACCGCCTTTTGGGTTCAGCTCCTCCTCTGGGCTGTGTCTCCAAGCAGAGCTTCCTCATCACAGAGCCCACACACCCAGCCTCGTGTTGAAAGGGGCGGGACAGAAGCGGAAGGAGGTTCTTAAAGAGACAGAGGCCAATTTCGAGGCATTTAGAAACGGATATGATGAGAAGTCAAGTTCATTTTCTATTTAAACATTTTAAAAACTACTGAAGGTCACATAGTTACTTTATTATGGTATAGAATTTAAATATATCCCAGAGAAACACATAATATTGCCCCTTTTAAGTATTTTTGTAATGTTTGTTGCCCTTCTACTATTCAAGGCGGTCTTCTTAGCTGTACTTTAGCAAAGGACTGTTGAAGGCCACCATGACAGTTTGGTAAATCAAGAAGAAATTGAAACCATTTTCCATTCAGCCTGTTTTCTATTTAGACATAGAGATCGAGTTTAATGAGCAGGATAAAGCTCTACTTTTAGGCTTCAAATTAAAGCCACGCTCGCAAGAACAGACAAAGAAAATACATTGTTCAAACGGAAAACCTTTGAAAGAGAGGGGGAAAATAACAAAAATATGGAGATGTTTTATTAGGACTTAATTGGAAACAAAAAGATTCCCAAACAATGACTTTAGACTGAGACTGTAAAGGTTTGAAGAATATTAGGACTGGTATGACACAGAGGAGCAACAGAAAAGACCCTAGCGAGTCTCTCTGAGGCCTGGCGTCCATTAACCAGGTTCATGAGCTCATCTGGAAGATTAGCCTAATGGAAGAGGTGGAATAGAGTGATCCAGATGTGGCTTTGAGCTGGGATGAGACCCGGTTCCAGCACCCTGTGTGTGGTACGAGAGCGCTGCCATCTGCTTCCCATTCAGACACAATATTTCATTTGTGTGTGTTACAGAACTCTGTAGGCAAATAAAAACTGTTATCTCTTTAAAAGACAAGTGCTTTACTCTCATAGGAGGAGCTGGGCTTGACTGCGTATGTCTCTGCAAAAGCCCAAGTGTAACATTAAATCAGAGTTTTTTTTATTAAATGTGCTAAGAGGCTCATCTGTTTTGTTTTTGGATCAGTAATGATGTTCTGGTTTAGCTAAATGCTAAAACCTTCCCATCCAGCCTCATTTTCTTCACAGGGAGCCGTGTTGTGTGGCACACCAAATACCACCACTGCGATTGTTGGGAGAAAACATTGGTTCTTTGTTTAATCAAAAGCTTTTTATGCTGAACAGATTCTGAATGTGTCTCACTGCCACGGAGCCTTCCTCTTCTCTCCGTCTCTCTCTCTGCCCTCCAGCATGACTGACTGTAAAAACAATGACCTAGATTAGAGCAATTTTCACTCCCGAGCCCCCCAGTCTGCACGCTAGAGGAATCCAATCTTGTAGCGGGCCCTCTTCTTGAACAAACACTGTGATTAGGTATGGACTCCTCCTTTATTTTCATTATTTTTGTGTTGTTTTATTCCCCTTTTCTCTCTGCCTCTGCGAGCCAGCCGAGCCCCAGGGACGCAGGAGAGAGTTGCTCCACAGCGAGGTGAGTTTGTGCTCACAGTACAATCTCCTGATCAGTGAGCTTCCAGATAATCATCACCAATCTTTACCTGCTTTTTACAGCATTAACGTGCATGATTTGAATTTAAGCCAAAAAAAAAACACCATCAATAATAATAAAATTTAAGGTGGAATATGTTTGTGAAAAGTCCCGACTAAAGTTATTAGTTAAATCTATCATTTATCAGTGGGCCAGAAAGGTTTAATAATAGAAAATAAAGATTAAATGCTAAGCATACAAGAATATGCTGCCAAGTTGTTTTATGAACTTGCAGCTTTTTCCCTAATGTGGAAAAAATGTGTTACAGCCCTAAACCTTTTTATTGTAAACTAAACTTTCTAAAATTTTACTAGCAGTGTTATTAGTTAAATCAGTTGCAGACGATTTTCAACCAGTAAAACCCTCAACCATTCGATAAAGCACATCATTAAAAACGAGCCACCTTTAGGGTGGTGGTTGGTGTGAACATTATGGTTCAAGTCACAAATAATAGCCTGAAGTTTCGAATAATAGGTTTTCGGTGCTTTTTGCTATTTTTATGACACCTTAGAGAATTTAGCCACATTGTTGAGGTAAAACATACAAACATGAAAAGTTTCAGACTCCTTCACAAACATTTTATTCCAGCGTTCACTCGAAACGATCAATTGCTTGTTTTCTCATTGGTCAAATTGCTCACAAAAATTATGTCCAACAATGTTCAATGTATTTTAAAAATTATTGAAACAAAGTATAGTTTTTTTGATGTTGGGCTGCATTGTTGAAAATAAGTAAGGAAATTGGTGTTTGGTAGATTATTTCTTTGTTGTGACAATGCATCTTGTCAATAAATTTTATGCTGTTGGAAAACCTGTTAATTTGTATGTATTTGTGGGATGAGCAGTAGAGCTGAGTATGTGGGTTGCTCACAAAAAAAATGTCAAATCTTCTCTTCCATTGCCAAACAGCTTATTTTGCTGGTGCTGTTCATACTTGTTTTGAGCTTCTGATACCCTCAGGTGCCCACTATAAGATTTATAGCCAAGAATCCTTGTTACAACAAAGAAATAATCTACCAAACACAAATTACCTTACTTTTTGTGCTAAGTTTATATTAAGGAGGGTGCATTCGTCTGAATAGAGAAGTGGTGTCCAATCCTGGTCCTCAAGGGCCACCGTCCTGCATGTTTTAGTTGTCTGCTCCATTACACCTGATTTGAATGAAGGAGAGATAAGCAGGCTTCTGTAGAACATGAAGAAGTAATTCAATCACTGAATCAGGTGTATTGGAGCAGGGAAACAAGTAAAACATGCAGGAACGCAGCTCTTGAGAACCAGGAGTGGACACCCCTGAAGTAAATAGATGTTGTGATTTAAAGTAAATCAATGTTTTTAAAATAGTTCCTTCACATTCAAATAGGTTGAATGTGGTTTAGGAATAATATAAAGTTTCCTGTAATCTAAAACATAGTGTGAGTAAGAAACCAAGTCATTATAGCAAAAGGACTGGATGTAGTTCTGTGAGAAAGGACTGAGTAAAAGGAGAGATTCGGGGTAGGACACTGGGATTTCTTTTTCTCAGAAGCATTTAAATTGCTCTGAGACACATCACTATCTGTCAGCCTACAGTGGAGGAATAAACCACCGACGTACTTCCTATATTTGGCTGCCCAGTCAAAATTAGTAACCAGGAATGAAGGACTTTTGTCAGACATGTAATCAACAAGCCAAAAGCTGCTCCCAGTGAGAATTACTTTACAGATATGTAAAAAAGGCCATCCACTGGCTCAGCATTCCACCAGCCAGGCTGTTGTAGTAGCATATGTGGTTAAGCTGGAACATTTCTGCTAAAATAGAGTAACTTTCCAAAATCTTATTTGACTTTTACTGTTGACAATTCTTGGTAGATTAATAATGGAGGGAAAAAAATGAATCCTTTTAGTATAAATCTCAAACTTAAAATGGAAAAAAAAACTTGACAGAGTCTAACAATTCTTCCAGAGTATGTGATAAGTCAGAGCCCCAGTATTTACCCTACAGTAGATACTGATAAGTATTAATATTTTACATTAACTTAATACATTTTAAAGACTTGCCCATGTTTCTTAAGTGATAATAGGTCTGTTTTTTTATGTCTGTTGTTTATCTTGCAACGTTACCAACAAAAGACAACACTGTTTCGCCAACAAACCCCAAGTAGGGGGTTGGGCACTAAGTGGGCCTCGTAGACCTCCCTGTTTGAAGTTTTATGGGTGCTTGCCTTAAGTAAATTCAGATGCGGTTGTAATAATCTAATGCAGCGTGGGGAGGCGGGGTTGCGGGGGGTTAAATTGAAAGCATGTGTGTATGTGAGAACCCAAAACAGCTAACACATGGCTGGCCTCAGTCGTATCTACCATAGAGCACACTTTCACGTCTTGGTCTTTGTGTTGGTTTCTTCCGGCTTTTTTTAAACTGGTGTATGTTTTACAGTGTAGTAAATGTGCCCCTCTGATATCAGGAGAACTGGAACTGTTTTCATTTTGTTTGCTCACCCATGTAGACCTTATCAACATTCATTGACCTTAGTGATTCTAAGGGGTCGTGATTAAAGTTCTGTGGCTTCGGATGATTTGGGTCAAAGCCAGATTCTAACAACCTGTGGTCAAAATAATTATGTGAAACTACTGACTGTATGTTTAAAGGGACATTATGGAAGTAATCAGAGTTGGTCTCCTGTTATTACAGTCTTCAGATGTCGCTGCAGATAGACTCAGACTTCACATTGTGTAACGATGGTGGTGAGGGCAGGTATTAGAGTCAAGATTATTAATGATTACAAGAAGACCGATCATTACAGTGAGAGTTCTTAATGTTTCTGATAACAGCAGGTACCACTCACAAACGTTTACCATATGAACTGTTTTAAATATGAGAATAAATTGGATAAAATTTTAATGTTTTATTTTTCTTTGTCATAATTTTTTTTGTACATATATGACAGTCTGTCCCATGATAGAGACAAGAAGCACGACTGAACCATCTACAGGTGGCCCTTAACATTCACAAATATCTTTACAAAGCAACTTTAGAAGGGTTGAAGAATAGAAACGTACTTTATTGACTCCCTGAGGAAAATTAGTTGGTCACAGCAGCAGACAAGTTCAGATTTAAAAGCATTAAGAGGAACACTCATAATAACAAATAAAAAAAAAACCAAATCGGTAACCGATGAGTGCAAATTTAGACAGAGGTAGTGCAACGATGGCTGGGTACTAATATTTTACTGTACAATGTTTACACAGGTTATGCCAACATTTTACCAGTTTCCAACAGGAAGCACCACCTTTCTATGTAATGTTTTGTGTAAATCAGGCACGGCACATAAAAACAACGTTACAGATTCTATCAGTGCAGCTGGTGTCTCGTACAGACAAGACCGAGCCTAACAAAAGTCTGACACACAGTTCCTGGTTATGCCTTTAAAAACAAACAAAACTAAAACGATTTAAAACTAAAACTAACTAACCTAGACATCTAGAGCATTCCTGGAAAAATGTAAACTAGGATGCCTAGTAAAACCTTTTGCATTGATTGTCTTCATTCATGTCTCTGAATAGATAAAAAGCCTCATGACCAGAGCTGAATACATCAAGAAGCACATTAAGGTAGGAAACATCATACTGTTTGGAAAGGTTGATGACAAAGATGCAGAACAATATCCTAAATTGAAATTACATGCTGATTGTCCCACCCTTTTTTTTTTGGATTGTAATGAATTATTGGACATATTTTTGAGTAATTTATTTGCATTTATGTTTCAGATGCAGGAGACTCAGAGGGACGTGTCTCTGGATCGAGAATCTCTAACAGATTCTGTCAGAAGCTGTGAGTTTTCCTGCTGCGTTGAGCAAACCATTTCTCTGGCCACGATGATGTGGTATTAAAACCCTTTCAGTCATTTAAAAAGTAACAACATGGAGGGTTGGTGGAGGAATGTGGTCTGTGGCTAAGGGAGTATCAGATGGCCAAAAGTTGCGATGAAATGTCCTTTCATTGAAGGTTTTTCCACTGGTAAAAGTCTGAGCCATCCTCTTGCTGTGTTGGCCACCCTGCAGAGCTTCGAGGCTCTTGGGTTTTGATTCTGTGCAGCTTTGTCCTCACATAAAAGCCTACCTTATGAAAGTTGGACATAGTGCAAGGAAAGAGTGACCCCCTTAACACACAAACACCAAACAGCTGGCATATGTGCTTCTTTCTTACACTCAAAGACTGCATGTTCTGTACATATCAAGCATGTGCAGTATAAACAGAAATGTATCATTAACATTAAGTTGGGTTTCAAAATGCGTGAATTTGGCCACTAATAACATCTGTACACAAAGTCCTAATTCAGAGTATTTTCTGGGCTTAACTCCAAGATGGTTAGTACCTAAAACCCAGACAATATCCTGTTCTCAGCAAAAAAAAAATTCCTAGGGAATTATGAATTTAAGGGGGGAGAAAAAAAGGGCTGGTAGTAGGGAACCAACAACTCTGGAGGCTGCTCAACTTTCATGAAGAATGTGGCTTTTTATCCTGCTGCAGTTGTTTTAATAAAACCGCACTGCAGTCAGCCACTCCAGCTGGCACCGGTCCAACAGCAGCTGTTTCTGAGTGGGTCGCAGCAACGCCCAAGTCTGTCTGGTGACCTGAGACTGCACAAAAATAAGCAACAAAATGCGGGGAATCGTCACACTGTAACCGTAAGAGAGTTTGCGTTTCAGGTCTAAGATGCAGGTGATGTTTTTGTGTTTCATTTACAAGACCCCAGGCCTCAAAGCACCAAACCCTTATAGACCTCTAAATTGATTTCACATGCAAAGACCCGAAGAGGGGAGAGAGGGAGTGAATACACACAAAATTCCAGGTGCAGGCATTTCTACAGCTAACTGCTCACTTTGAATGATGGGTAATAATGAAAATGCAGAAAAAAAACAGCTCAGATGTTCAATTTATGCAGCAACAAATGAAAAATATAGATTTACTTTTCCATCTTTAGCATTTACATGACTGTGAGCATTTATGGTGTTTTTTTTAAATGCAGATGGTTGCAGTTTAGTTTCAGTGTAGATGTTTTACTAAGTTAATGGCATAAAAAAGTGATTATGAAAAATCTTTGAAAAGCAAGGATGATATGAGAATATTTCAATATATTTATTTTAAAAGAATATTTACAAAAAATATTAGAATATATATTTATAAAATCATTACAATAGTGTAGTGTGCAAATTATTACATTTTTGACAATTTAAAAGGGAGTTATTTTGCAAAATCACCATTTTCAGCTTTATATCATGTGGAGCTGTCTAAACCCTTGCTGGTACAAAGTACCGCCTATTTAGCCAAAGCTCCTTCCTGGAGCTCAGTCTGCAGCTGAGCTTCCACCACACCGAGCACCCCTCACCTAAAGTATTTTGGTTTGATGTATGACCAATGATACTTTGAGTTAAATAAAAAATTCCAAAATCCATCTATTTATGACATAAAGTGCTATCAGAGACACACAGAAACATCACTGCTCACCTCATGCAGGAAGCTAAAATAATGTTTTGTTAAACATTACTTCTATCAGGATCCTTTGCACACTTCCAATAACTTTATTCAAGAATTTCTTTTAAAAAAAAAACATCTGAAATTAGTTTAGTTCAAGAATAAAATATAAAAAGAAGACTAAAGAAGAACTAAATGAATTTTTCTACTAAGCAACATTCCTGCCCTGTGTAAAAAGTAATGATATCTAGAATTTGTAGCATTTAGAGCACTGTCCAACTCTCAGAAAATGTATTTAGATTTCTAATCTCATCTGGATGTTTTCTGCCCAAAACACAGGAATTATTTGGAGAATATTTAATTTGGTGACTTCAACATGATTATTAAACATACAAGAAAATATTATCCATCATTGAGTTTGAAATCTGTTCTGAGCCCATATTTGGAGTGTGTTATCTTGTTTTAAACTAACTTCAGTCCCCTCTGTGTGTTTAGCTTGCTGTTTGCAGTGAGCAGGGTGGCAGCTGTAAAACTCTGGAATGCCCCCGTGGACCGTCCGTCAGTGTTCAGGTTCAGATCCCTCACCACACCAGGCCTCTGCGGGGGCTAACTCCCACCACATCCTAACCAACTGAGTACACTATCTGGGTGGGATGTGACACTCGCCAGCCACACGTGGCCGCTTTTTTGGCTGTTGCTGGAGAAAAAGATCTCCCACCAGATGAATTGGCAGGTAAAGGACCTCAGCTTGTTGTTATGTTTTTTCAGGTAAGAGTCGGCTTTGTGGAAATGCTGAAAGTAGCTCTGGAGTGTTGGATTTGCACTCTGCTGAATGTGAAAGTTGTCTGCTCTTTTCCACTGCGTTGTTGTAGCCTGGATCCCCTCCTCCAGACGCACCATTGATATGTTAATGAGGGACAGTTTGAATGACAAAACCACACTGTCATGGTAAATCAGTTAAACTGAGACTGATTATTCAAAAGTTCTTTCAGCACACGTACAAAATGTAAAAAATAAAACAAATACAATGAAATGTGAGCATTGAGGCTGGGAAAGCTAAAACTGGATTAGATCTGTAGTAATAAATAATATATTGACTGTAAACATGTATGTAGTTCTTCAACCCCCTGTTCATACTCTGTCTGCTGATGGAGTTTTCACTGGAGCTGCAGGTTCTGTCTTGTTTACACTGATCCTGCATTTTCTTTACATGTGGTTCTGTTTCAATGAAATTTGGTTCGATTAAAAATATGAAACACCTTGAGAGCTGGACCTCTGGTCAGCTGTAAAAAGCCAAAGAGCGAGTGGCTAACTCTTACTGCTGTGTCTTGTTTAAATCAAAGCAAAGTGCTTTAATAATAATCAGGGAGACACTGTGTACCCCTGATATTGAACTTTTATCTGTTTCTCTCCGTCCTTTTTATCTACCAAGGGAATTTCCGCAGATATTTGTGACCCTTGTTTACATTCACCCGAAGGCTAACGTTGAGCTAGCATCACAGGAGCTACTCAAAGCGGTGCAGCGGCTACAAGGAATTTCCCCTGACGCGCCGGTCCTTGTTATGGGCGATTTTAATCATTGTAAACTTGATAAGTCTTTGTCTAATTTTTACCAGTACGTCACTTGTCCAACTCGCCAAGGTAAATGCTTGGACCTCTGCTACGGCAATGTGAGGGGAGCTTATAAATCATTGTCCAGAGCTCCACTTGGTTCCTCAGATCACAACGCTGTGTATTTACTTCCGTCCTACAAACCGGTCCTGAAGAAACACAAGCCAGTGAAACACTTGGTTCCGCTCTGGTCAGAGGCTTCAATCCAAAGTCTACAGGACTGTTACAGCTGTACGGACTGGACCTTGTTCAAAGAAGTCTGTACAGACTTGGACGACTTAACAGAGACAGTGTCAGCATATATCACCTTTTGTCAAGATATGGTCATTCCACTTAAACAAGTTTCTTTTTTTCCGAACAACAAACCATGGATCACTAAATCTGTCAAAAACATTATTAATCAGCGCAATATTTGTTTTCAACAAGGGGATACTACCAAGTACAGAGAACTACAGAAACAAGTCAAGAAAGAACTTAAGTTGGCTAAATGTAACTATAAAGACAGAGTAGAGAGGCTCCTTTGTGCTGGTCAGTCACGCCCAGCATGGGAGGGGGTAAAATCCATGATGGGTATGAAATCTCGGAATTGTACAATATCCTCTGGCAAAATGTCTGATTATGAGTTCTCAAATGATCTTAATACATTTTTTAACCGTTTTAATGTTCATGATTTTACTTCAGAGCAATCTCATTTTAAAGATGTAATAGTAGGACAAAATTATGTCCAGGTGGATGAGGGCATGGTCCAGAAACTTTTCCGTGGTGTGAAGGAGGGGAAAAGTCCGGGTCCTGATGGTATTGGTGGACGTTTACTCAAGAACTGTGCAGAGCAGTTATCTGACATTTTTTCCTATATTTTCAGATACTCCCTCCACCTCAATAAGGTCCCACG